>VZRJ01008648.1:1331247-1556445 GCA_013397565.1 Ptilonorhynchus violaceus | reverse complement strand
CCTCCCCCGGCTGCCCCTCCCCCGGCCCCAGCCTCCAGCGCTGCCTCCGGGCCGTGGGGAGGCCGGAAGGTACCGCCTTGTGGGCTGCGCGCTTGTCAGGTTGCGCTGCCGCCCCTGTGTCTCATGCTCGTGAGTGCGAGGGGTCCAGAGGAGGACAGTGGAGCTGCTGAAGGGTCTGGAGCCCATGTCCCACCAGGAGCGTCTGAAGGAGCTGAGGTTGTTTAGCCTGGAGAAAAGGAGGCTCAGGGCAGACCTTATCGCTCTCTACGTACAACTCCCTGAAAGGAGGCTGTAGTCAGGTGGGGGTCGGTCGGTCTCTTCTCCCAGGTAACAAATGACAGGAGAAGAAGACACAGCCTCAAGCTGTGCCAGGGGAGGTTTAGGTTGGACATTTGGAAGAATTTCTTGACAGAAAGGGTGATTAGACATTGGAATGGACTGCCCAGGTAGGTGGTAGAGTCACTGTCCCTGGAGGTGTTTAAATTCAGTCAGTGCCGTGGCCTAGTTGACATGGTGGTGTTTTGTCATAGGTTGGACTCACTGATCTCAGAGGTCTTTTCCAACCTGATTGATTCAATGATTATGTGGCGTGAGGGGCAAGAGCAGAGTTCAATCACAGGCTTGTGGGGGCGCTTAGTGTGGTTTGTCATAGCTTCTCAGCCAGGTGTTTCACCCACAGTGAAGCAAGGGGCAGCCCCACAGCCCGTGCCTGTGAGAGCCACTTCTCTCTGCAGAGCGCCTGTCACATCTTCGCATGCTTTCTGTTCCTGCATCACATGGCTTCCTCTTTCAGCTGAGGCAGAGCCTCAGTGTTTGTGTCAGGGGCTGCCAAGGCTCGTGCGTGTCTGAGTGTGCTGGCAGCATACGGTAATGGGATAGAGGGTTGACCTTGAGCTTGCAGATGCCGTGAAGGATGACCTGAACTGCCCTGGAATATCCTCAGGTGACCTTTGAGATAGGTGATGGGCCTTTGCAGAGTAGAAGTGACGTTTGGAAAGGGTGACATATGCCTGTGCTAGCTGACACTTTTCAGAGTGAATGCCAAAAGCAACAAAGCTCCTAAATAGAGAGTGAGTGATGAATAGTGATCTGCAAATGATTCTGATGGTGGACTACTTGCTTAAACTCTTAATTACACCACTTTAATCCCGTTTCTCTCCATTTTAATATTTTTTAACCTTTTTATTAGTTGACCAGTTCATTTCTTAGTTTAGTTTCTGAAAAGTTACTCAAGAAAGAAGTCTTTGAGGAATTCATAGCCATAAAATTCCTTCAAGAATTTTTGAGTAGAAAATATTTTATTTGTGAAAAGTACTAAAAAAACTAGGGTTATTTAACACCAAAATAATTAGAGTGAAAGTGAACAAGTTAACAATGTGTGAAACAAGCACCTGAAGAAGGCAGCTCAGCACTTTTTATCCAGTTGTTGGGATGAGTAACATTAAGAACAAAAACAAATTTAGTAACATAAAACAGTAGCAAATGCAGCATTACTAAAAGTATTTCGTCATTTAAATGTGCTAGGGAATGTAAGCGAGTTTAGCTCAGCAATATTCGTGAATACACTTTATATGTATATGAATAATAGGAGTATTCCCAGTTACAATCAATGATGGTAAGAGTTTTGATATAAAGATATAAGTCTCAAGGCTCTAGAGAATCTTGTAGCTTATTACAGGTAGGCTAAAAGATAATATTAGGGATATTTGCCCTCCTGACATCTCATTCTTTATAGTGCTTCCTGTGTTTCTGTAAATTTAGGATCCTGATATGAAGAATACTATTTTTTTCTTGTTTTGCTTTGTGGTGGTTTTTTAAATTAATTTTTTAAATGTTTGCATGTCCTCTTGCAGACCCTACCATTTCTTTGAGGATACTGAATTTACGAAGGATGATCTGAAACTTTTTGTACCATAAGTGTTTTTGCTATTTCTATGCAGCTGCTTTAATTACAATTCTTGTTGTAAGCAGTGTTGAGATTGCACGTCTCTTCAATAAATAAACAAAATGTGTCTGAAAAGGCTGGAAGCTTGTAAGAGTCAACTAAACAGCAAATTGTTGTGTACCCAGTAATTTGGATCTGACATCCTTGCCAGATCAGATTTACTGTCTGTCCTGGTACCTTTTTAGTGTAAGGGAGAAACTGTTGCCTGATTTTGTGCTGTTGTATGTGAAGAAGCCATGCTTACCTTTCAGCTCCATCTTTGTAAAGTGAATATGGCTTGCTCGTTCACTGGATGCTGTGGAGGAACTGCTAGAGCTATCAAGTGGTAAAGCTTAAGTCTCAAAGTGAAAGAGACTCTATGACAAGGGTAATGGGAATATCTAGGGAGGATTTGGGTTTGCACAACTTACTTAATGAGGGAAACAATTTATAGTCACAAGTATGGTAGAAGGCTGGCTGTCAGAATCATTTTTAATGCAGGTTTCATGTTTCCTTCTAAAATTCTGAAAAGAATCAAGTTTTTGTAGACTGTAGAGTTACTTGTTATTAATTATTTTAAATGCAGTACGAGCTGAACAACGTGAAGTTCTACAAAACTCAGTTCACTGCTATTTAATTATTTTAATCTATATGTAATATGAATCTTTTTTAAAAAGCTGACAGAATACACAATATCAGAGGTGCTTTAAGGGCTTAGTGGAAACAAATGCTGAATTTGATGTAAACTGGAAGAGCTGGAAAAATAAAAATCACTGCCAGTCAGATAGTACAGGCAAAGGAAGATCTCCCATGTTCTTTGCTGCTCAATGTACATAAAATAACTTACACTTTGTCACTTGTGTAGACCAAAATATGTACTAACTACATTCACTGTTTTCTGCAGCTCTGCCTGTCCAGGTTCACTTCCTCTGCTTTCCAAAATCTGGTCAATTCCAGATCCTAATCAAATTTGTGTTTAAAGCCTAAAAGATCTCCGTAGTATGTACAAGAGTATCTGCTGAGTAAAACACAGTCACTCGAGAAAACTGTCAGACTTCAGAATCCTATTATGTTAATCATCAGTGTACAGGATCTAAGTGATTGTGCAAAAATTGATAATCTGAAAGAAGACTATGAATTGGACCATGTGTTTAAAAGTGCTTTTTTCTGAGTTTATCACTGTCCAAAGACTAAAGAATTGGTTGATGATGGGTGTAAATGCTTTCTGGCACTTTCCCTTTTCCAACTTTACCTGTATCATTATCTTTGTTGAAGTTTACATGTTGACAGCTGTGAGTGTGGTTCTGACAATATTTTTTTTCACCGGCAGAACTTATTTAAGAGCCTTCATTCTTTCTTCTTTCTCATAACTTTCCTGTAATTGTTCACTGCCTCCGTAGTTGTACTTAGGGGGCAGCATTGTGGTGACTGAAACGATTCCAGGGATTTGATTTATGGTGGGGCCTTACGAACAGTTGTTGCGTCAGCATAACTTAGAAGGCAGCAAATGGAGACAGGAATTGTCAAAGCCAGTTGTCTGGAAGTTTGCAGAGTTATGCCTGGGTTATTTCAAATTATTCTAACATTTAGAAGAGAAATGATTGGTGGTAAAAAAATAGTGTATTTTTTTAGACATGCTGATGTAGTTGGAACAAAGGGGTGAAATGTCAGGCAGGTCAACTTCTGTAGGGTTTCATCGTTGTTCCATGACTGGATGTCAGTAAATAGTTTTTGAGTTTTAATATCTGGCAGTTGTTTAAAATTTATTTTGTTCTGTTAAACAACTGTAACAGGCCTGACATGTGTTGGTGTGTCTGCAAGTCCTGCCAGTTTAAGGCATAAGATTGACGTTGTATCTGTTTGGCATACTCAGGGTCTCAGGATAGCTGTAGGAGATGCCATAGCAAATTTTCAAGAACTGTTTTGTCAGTTTTGGATTGCTTTTCAGTAAATGTGAAGTTTCAAAACAATTCTGTTGATTTTCAGTTGTAGATTCTTTTTAGTTGAAATACATTACTGAAATTATACTAATGTATTTGTTATCTAAGCTCAGCTTAGAATAGATTGATAGTCTGGTTTTTCTCCACTGAGCAAACTGTTCTTCAGGAGTCTTCATCGTGTTTTAAAACACTCTGAGCTAATTTGTCACATAAGTAGCACTGGCCCCAGAAGATTTGAAAGGGATGTGGTAGGCATCTGTTACCGTGTGACTAAGAGGAGCTAGTGGGTATCGCTTTCTACAGACAGCTAGTAGAAACCTCCCACTCACGAGCTTTCATGCTCGTGGGGGATTTCAGCCATCCAGACATCAGCTAGGAGGGCAGTCTGGCATTGTGTGTACACACTTGGTATTTGTAGCATGTGTTGGTAAAAATTTTGTAACACAGGTGCCAGAGGGACTGGTCAGGGTTAAGACTTTACTTCATCTGCTGCTTTCAAGTAGGGAAGAGCTGTGACCAGTTTGGTCATAGGTGACAGCCTGGATCACAGTGACTGGAGCATGATTGAATTGCAGATCTGGAGGAAGGCTGGGAAGGTGAGTAGCAGAATTAGGATCCTGGACTTAAGGACAGCAAGCTTTCACTTATTCATGAGATTGGTAGGTAAAATCCTTTGTATAACAACCATGAAGAGGAAGGGTACACAGGAGAGCTTGAAGATTTTTAAAGAAAACTTGATGGCAGCTCAGGAATGAACCATTCCACAGTAGCAGGAGGCCTGTTTGGCAAAGCAGGGAACTTCTCAATGAACTAAACACAAAAAGGGAGCATACAAAAGTGGAAGTAAGGATAGCCAGCAGGAGTGTAAAAGTTAAAATTTAGTATGTGGGGACAAAATCCCTACTGTCTTGTCAGAGTGCAGACCTTCGGTCCAGAAGGACCCTGATAAACATGAGAACTGAGACAACAGAAACCTCACAAATTTTAAGAAGTATGAAGGTCTACAGCCGGACTAAGGTGTTGCTGTGTGTCACTACAGACTGGGAAGGGACTGGCTGAGTAGCTGCTTTGGTGAAAAGGCTGGGGAGTTGCAGTGGATGTGTGGTTGAATATGAGCCAACACCTCATAGCAATTAAGGTGAAGCACAGACCCGACTACATTAGAAGAAGCACGGGCAATGATAAGGGGAGGGTTCATCTGTAGAAAGCTCTGGAGGGGCTCTGCCTGGAATGCTGAGTCCAATTGCAAGCTCTGTAGTATTGGGAGATAATGAGAAACTGATAGAGTCTGCTGGAGAGTTACCAAAATTGTTAGGGGTTAGAGCACCTGATGCTGAGAAGCTTAGGGATAGGGGCTGGTTAGATTTGAAAGGACTGGCCAAAGAGCAGAGAAATCTCTTGTCAACAGTTATAATTAGTGATTAGGTCTAACTCCACTCTATAGCAGCAGATAATATATCAAAAGGCAGTCATCATAAATTGGGGCTTGGGAGGCTCAGACTGGACAGTAGGACAAACCTTTTTATTAGGAGAGTAGTACAGCAGGGGAAGAGGTTGGCTAGAACAGCTATGGAACATACGTCCTTGAAGGTTTTTGAGATTCAGTCAGACAGAGCCTCAACTCATCAGATCTCATCTTAGTGGTAAACTAGTGTTGAGCAGGAGGTCGGAGAAGATGACCAGTATTTCTGAAGTGTTTTGTTAATGGATGAAATGGGCAGCTTAACACCTCTCTCACATGGTGAGTGTATTATGAGGAGATATTCTGAAATTTTTTTAGCAAGTCTATGTGAGATCATCTTGGTATTAAACTTTAAAAATTGACTTTTCACATCATAACACTTTTGTAATTGAGCATTGTCAGACACCCTACTTTCAGGGTATTGGCCGAAACAAATAATAGCTCTTGCTAAGTAAGGATTGTGTGCTTCCTACATGGCGGGATCATAGAATCATAGAACATGCTGAGTTGCAAGGGACCCATCAGGATCTTTGTGTCCAACTCCTGGCCCTGCACAGGACCATCCCCAAAAGTCACACCATGTGCCTGAGAGCGTTGTCCAAATGCATCTTGAGCAGTTGAGCTCTGTCAGGCCTGGTGCTGTGACCACTTCCCTGGGAAGCCTGTTCCAGTGCCCAACCACCCTCTGGGTGAAGAACCTTTCACTAATATTTAACCTAAACCTCCTCTGACACAACTTCAGGACATTCCCCCAAGTCTTATCACTGGTCACCAGAGAGCAGAGATCAATGTCAGATAAGATTCTGTATTCGTGTTGTTGATATTCTACTAATGCAGAAAAATGAATTAAAAGGTTCTCTTCCTGGGGTAAATACCAAGATTTTGATTTAATGACACCTTGGACTGTAACCAGTAAAGAAACTCATTAACTGAATCTAGTGTTAGCTTCAAAACTGAAAATTAAAAAAATAGAAGGTCTAAAAAGAATGTTGAGTAGAAATAGGGTAGTATTCAAATTTTATGTTTGAAGCAATTATTTTGCTTTCTTAGAGGAAAAGACTTTCTTTTGCCTATAAAAAGGGGCAACTTTAATTGATTTTTTTGCTTAGCTTGGAGATTGGTTTTGTTGTGTAAACATTCAGCTATTTCAGTCGGCAGCAGCTGTCAGACTGCAGCATCCTGTGGACAGCAGCTGAGCTCCACCTCACCTGTAAGTGAAGGCACTGGTGGTCAAGGAACAAACCTAGTGAGTGCAGGGAATAGGTTTCTGTCCCTCATACTCATGTGTTTGGGAGGTTGCCAATACCTGTCTGAGATGCAGAATAGTTGATGGTGTTGCTCAGTGACTGTAATATTTGCAGCTCTAAAGATGGCCAGTAAGAGCTGCTATGAAATGTAAAAAAGAAGTAAGTTATAGGGCTGCCTTTTTTTTTTTTCCCCTCCCCTGAATAATGTGTTTAGAAAAGCTAAGGAAAAAAGAAAAAAAAACCTGGAAACTATAATTTCTGTTTCTTCAAAACATGTCAACTCTTCAAGGATTAGTAAGGGCTCACAGTTTTTCTGTTTCCTTATGGAAATGTGCTGGATAAATATCAGTTAAAAGCATAATTTTTTTTCCCTCCTTCACATTACAATGAAGTTAAGACCTGGAAATATACATTTGAATATAATCTAGATTTCAGACTTTCCTTTAATAGGTGTGATTTTATCACAAAGAAATTACTATTAGCAGAGCTTAGCACCTTCGCAGTTTTAATGTGCTCTTGCTGGTGCTGGCTTTTGAAACTAGGTGAATGGTCTGTATACAAGTGAGTGTGTAATGCTCTAAGATGAGTCTGTTAATCTCACCTATTTTCAGGACTAAAGAGGCTGAAAGGCTATAAATTCAGCAACCTAAAAACATTCCTGAAGCTTCATTGTAGTGTCTGATAAAAAGCTGGATAATGTAAATGTGATCTACACGTGAGATTGGAACTATTTGCATTTTTTATGCACTCAGAAAACTAAATACATGTATAGATCTGTTCAGAGTGTTTTCTTTTGCAATAGGATTTCTTTATTTCTTTATTTTAAAAATAGCCTTTTCAAATGTATTAATTTCATTCTTTTTTAATGTGTTATTTTACCAGAAAAATGGCAAGTAGAATAAAACTTTTTTCTACTTTTTTAGTTCTTAATTTGTAGTTGAGATGCAATCTGTTTATTTTCAGATATGACCAGTGTTGCTGTACATGATGTAAACAACAGTGGCTTTTTCTTTTCAGCATACAGGAATAAATAGTAGGATTAGGGAGTAGTCTCTTTTTGGGAGGTACAGAGGTGGAGGGATAGTTGGTATGATACTGACTCGCTTTTATGACCAGTCAAATGTGCCAAGTGCACAGTGAGACTGCACATTCAGCAAAACTTCTCAATGAGATTGTAACATCAGATCATCCACAGTGGGTCAGAACAAAGGTCCATCAAACTTACTATTCCATATTGGCCAACAGTGAGTAGGGTTGCTGGGGGAGAATAAGGGCACAGGGTTTGCATGCAGCGCTGCCCGGCCAAAGTTCCTTCCCAGCAGCTCAGGGGCTTGGAGCTGGAGGTTCTGCCTTTCTATTCAGTAGCCCACAGGGGACTGAGTGGAAGAAATAGGCCTGCTCATCTGAAGAGGCCTTCTCAGTTACTGTAAAAAGCAGATACAGATGTTAATATTGTTTCTGTCTAAAATGTGGGTCTAAAGAAGAGAACATACCAGGTTCAGTGCTCTGCAGTTACTGGCTAGCTGTATGTCCATGTGTGAATTTCCATATTGCCAGAGGTGCAATTCACACATGTCTTTTCCAGGTAGAGTAGAATGAGCTCATTGCATGTATTGAGGCTGTTTTCATACCTTCTGTTGTTTCAGAGTCTCTTCAGGGTCCTGTTATTGGATCGTGATCTTTATGTGCTGCCAATTTCTCACCCATGTTGCATGGACTCTCAAAACACCTGCTGTGTCTGTATCCTGTCTGCCTTGTGAATGGGATGTCCCCTTTACCTTTTGGGTTCTGGCTTTTCTGGCTCTTGTTTTATTTCAGCAGCTATATCTCTGTGTACCTTGGGCACTGCTTGTATCCCACTATTTTCCCCAAAGACTGTAGTATCTTAAGATTACTGTTTTCTGTGTGGGAGACAAGAAAGCAGCAGCACATCTTCACTGCTTGCCCAAGCAAGCCTGATACAACCTAGAGTGTCCATCACAAAATCCTGTGGGTATAGCTCTTGTCCACAATAGTGTGGTAGTAGCTTGTGGGATGGGTTGAAGTATACATGGGCTGTTCTGTAATTTGCCATGTAGTTAAACAATTTGGGATACATGTGCTCAAATTATGAGTCATGCTGATTTAACACCACCATTTTACCAAGCAGGCCGTTATCAGTTCCTTGCCAGCTGGTGAAACACTGGAAATAGCCTGTCTGTAATGACATCTCTTTTCAAAGGGTTTGGAAATGCAGTGGAAATGGAGTAACCAAACATGAGTTTTTAAACAAGTACAGAAGAAACAAATTGAGACAAGAAAATATAGCCCAGGTGGAACTGTGTGATAAGATTAGTGGGCTAATCCTCCCTGTGCTCATTTAGCTAGGAAAATGGACTCTGCTGTCTTGGTTTATTATTGCTTAAGGTTCTATTAAATACTGTTAATATTTTTGCTTTTTGGACAGATGCAAGCTGGAGGCAACATTTGTCTCCAGGCAGCAACAAACCTATTAAAAGCTGAATACCTTGACTGTGTGCTCAGCTCTCACCACATCTTACATATAGCTCCCTCCCAGCCCATTTTTCATGAAAGTTTGTAGGGTCCATTCCATAGGGTCTGGAATACTTGTGGGATTTTTGAACATGGCTAGCTGTGTTAATCAAAGCATGTTATGGACTGACATAAGTATCACCAGAAGAGATGCCTTTTCCATTTTTCGCCTAGACCAAACTCAGTCGTGATTTGGGTTTTTTTTGAAGGGAGTGCAGGAAATCAACTAAGGCTTTTCAGTAAGTGAAATTCTATCCTGTAGATGATATCATCACTCCAATGTATTGAAAAAGTCTGACATCTTATTGTTTTGGCATCTTGGCCCTACTGTGTTTTGGAAGACTGCGTATGCACGAAATAGTATTTACCACTTGAGCTGAGGTGATTTCAGCTAGGAGCTAATTAATCATATACTCATCTCATTGCACGTTGGTTGGGGAATTGAGACAAAAAAATCTAGTTTGTCGCTAATTTCTGAAGGATATGTATGCTCTTTCTAGAATGTTAAAATTGTTCCAAGATGAGCTAATGAGAGAGGTGTCAACTTTTGCAGGAAGCAGTGGGCTCCTAGGGTGTTTTCATCAACTTGGAGGCATTTTCCTAGAATCATAGAATATCCTGAGCTGGAAGAGACTTAAAAGGATCATCGAAGTCCAGCTCCTGGCCCTGCACAGGACAGCCCCAAGAATCACACCATGTGCTTGACAGCGTTATCCAAACACTTCTTGAGTTCTGTCAGGCTATGACCACTTCCTTGGGGAGCCTGTTCCAGTGCCCAACCACACTCTGGGTGAAGGGCCTTTTCCTGAATATCCCCTGACACAGCTTCATGCCTCTCTTGTCACCACAGAGAAGAGATCAGTTCCTGCCCCTGCCCTTCCCCTCATGAGGAAGCTGCAGACTGCAATGAGGTGTCCTCTCAGGCTCCTCTTGTCTAGGCTGAACAAGACAGGTGACCTCAGCCACTCTTCATATGGCTTCCCCTGATCCCATCACCATGGATGGCCTGGTGGATTAGAAAGGTGTGGAGACAAAAATGTTGGTGCCCTGCGATGATCCCCACTAGCTGTTCCCCAGTAAGAAAGAGTGAGCTTGGAGCTGCAGCAGAAGAAAGGGAAAGGGAGATGATGCTTGGTCAGTATAATAGTTTTTCTTTCTTTAAAACTTAGACAAATGGGCAAAACACTGGTAGAGCTAAAGATAGATTTTAATCCCTGCAGTGCTTGTGTCTCTTGTTCAGTGACTAATTTATGTAACAGTTCCCAGAATCAGGACCAGGTCTCTAAGCCATTGCAGGACTCTCTGTTGGAGTGCCTTTGAATGCTTCAGGCTGAAGAGGGCACAGTGCTCTTGGGTGCATTTTAAATGAAAATTCAGGATGGGCCAGAAAAGGAGCTAAAGCCCTAGACAGCTACCTAATTCTTAGCTTAGCCCAGCTCTGTTTGAAATGATTCCACTTCTGGGCTCTTGCACAATCAAACAAGCGTGCGTAGCTCTGGCATGGAGAGTTGAAACGGCTTGGTGCTGCTTGCCCTTAGAACCAGGGATGAATCCTTGTCTGCCTTTTATATGGCTGTACTGCTGTTGCCTATGTTCCAGTTTCTGGCAAGCTATTGGAGCACTGTGTTGTTGTGTAAAATGTGGCAACAATCACCCAGCCTACTACCTTTTGCCAATATTTTAGGGAAAAATGGAGGGCTGATTAGTTAGACTGCAGAAGCATTGTAAAGACCCATGTGCAGGCATGTGTGTCAGGCTGTGAATCCCAGTCTCTGCATGCTCACCAAACCCTTCAATTTAGGAAGAAATCAGCTGTAATCCTTTCTTTACTGCTTCCTGTTTGTTACTGTAGGTGATTCTCCTCTGGCTGCTATAAATCTAGTCCTAAATGTATGACCTTTCCCATGGATTGTGTAAGTCCTGTCAGAACCTGGGAATTCTCAGTCCTGTGAGATGAGCAGTAACATCTGGGTATGCTGGAAGAGAATGGCATTTGAGTGCAAAACTAGAGTCATGGCTGACTGGAAGGAGAGCTACGGCATGTGTGGGAGGAGTTTTAGTTGTCTTTGTTAATTTGGACAAACTGCTTCTTCAGCATCTCCCTTTCTGGTTCCCACATTGGTCTTCCAAACTGTTTGACTTCTTTCATGGTGCTGGAGATAGGCAACTTAGATTGGGTCCTCTTGGACAGAGTAGGACAAGGGGCAGATCTACAAGAAGATTTATAGAGTTGGATCTTGTTTGTGGGCTCTGTACTTTCTCCATCTCACTTCTGAGAAAAGCACAAACACCAGAGACAGTTGCAAAACTTGACCTCTCTTCATAGAAAGGTAGTGTAATCAGAGTGCAGTGGCTGAATGATACCCCTGTGCAGCAGTCTTACCCCAGTAATCCTCTCCATCCTCATCCATGCTCTACAGTGCAGTGGAGGCATTGTTATCTTTAGCAACAGTAATGGGAAAACATCATTTTATTAGAGTCATCTTAGTTTCATGGTCTTAATAGTTGTGAACTCATTTGTGTGGCCCAAACTCTTGAAAGAAAATAAACTTCGGGTTTGTTACCAGTCCAAAACTCATTTTCTTGGGTTTTGGGCGTTGTGCTGTTTTTTTGTGTGACCACTGCTGTATTGGTGCTTGCCCATTTCCTGACTGCAAACTAGATTTCACTTTTGACTTCCATGAGAAAGTACACAGGGTATGCCCTGCAATTTAATTCAAGCCTGCAGTTGCAGAAAGATAGATAAGACAGGCAGGTCCTAGTGAAGAGACTGTTAAGTAAAATGGCCAGATGCTTTAGGTTTGGTGAAATCCAGAGCAAGAAATGCTTGGGACCTCTCAAACCTTGGAAAGGTGCCGTGTTCTGCAGCCATGTAGTCAGGGAGTGCAGGTCACTGGCATGAATATGTCATTTTGTATCTCCAACAGATACTGTTCCAGGCTGCTTGAAAAGTCGGGAAAATCATCACCCCTACAAGTGTTTCTTACTGCTTGTTCTGCAGGCAAATGAGTTAAAGATTTAATTTCAGTAAATCGACAGTGGTAGCTGGAATGGGGTTCTACAATGAGCTTGAATTCCATAGCTTCCAACAAAGTAACTTATGCTTATAACAACAGGAATAAAAGAAAAAACAGGAAAAAGGAATATTAATTCAATGTAAATTGTCCAGGTACCTGATCTACTGAAAAGCAGCAGAGCCTAATTAGTAAACCCAAACACATTAGAGGCTTTGTGAACACACAGTCAGCCTTACCACAGCAGGCCTATGATTTAAATTTTAAGGACCTTAAATACTTAAATGTATCTAAGTATCTGAGAACTGAAAGACTTATTTTCTTTGTTTTAGGTGATACTGTCACTATTGGAGATGTGTCTTTTAAACTCAAAACACCGAAGAACCCAGAACTTGTTCCACAGAACTACAGTAAGAATCTGCTTTCCTTTTGAAAGACTTTCAAGGCTTTATGTGAAAAATTCTACTCACTGAATCACCTCACTGACTTTACTGAAATTATCTAAGAAATATAGTTTGAAAAAACATGCAGTTTGGGGAAGGCTGTCTTTGCTGAGTTCTTTAATATTTATCTGGTTCAGCTGGTTGTATAGGAATCTCCTAACTTTGAATATAACTTGTCCCATTGGTCAGTGAAACAATAAAAGGATCATTTGTGTATGTTTAATTATTTTGTTCAAAAGGCTTCTTATCCAGAGATTACTTCTAAAAACAATCTCAAGTTGTTTGGTCATAAAACTATGGCAGTTTGGCAGATGTATGGTGTTTTTCTACTGTGAGATTTAGTATTCCCAGATTATCACGTTATTATTGTCAGCAAACATACAGATCTTTGCAGTCCATCAAGTTAACGAGAAGTCGGTTGCATTGTCATGGAAAATGCTGTCAAATACAAAAGACAGAGCCAATCATGCACATTAACAATGCACATACATGTACCTAAAATGAATTCACATTGTGTTTTGATACCTTATTACACCCATCCTTATTTCCTGATTGCTCATGGAGAATACATGTTTCTTGAGCTTTTCCTTTTGCACCATGGACCAGCAAGTGAATCATGTTTGTGTTGTGGCATTTCTTCACTTCAGGCCAGATATTTCCTGAGGGTCCAAAATGATCAGTTGCCATTTGTTCAGTACTTTCACATGTAGGCTGCTGGATATCCAAAATAAAATTAAAGACACCCACTAACAACTGATTTTTCCATTTGGATAACTTTGCAGACCAAAACCAAGCACACATGACATTCTAAAAGGGTATGCAAGTCTTATACTACTGCTTAAATGGGGACAAGCACTGACAACTCCCAATGACTGTCATTGCTGGGCTTGGAAAGTTCTGTAGGTGGAAAGTGAGTGTAGTCATTCACTTCAAGTGGATTTGGTTTCCAGCATATCTAAATTCATTCAGTGAAATTTTGAATTGGACACCAAGAAAGCTCCTGGGACACTGGTCTTTTTTTGTTTTGATTTGTTTATTCTTTTAGAAGGATGGCATTGATAATATCAACAATAGACTTGCCACTGCACAGCTGGCAATATGGAAGGTAACTGCTGGGAGAGAGATACTGAGGGCAAGAGGGATGTTACAGGTGTACAGGAAATGCTGGTACAGTGTCAGAAAGGGCAAGAGTTGCTGCATGAAAGTTTATATTGTTTTCTTAGGCAATAGTGCTCAGTTTATAAGACAGGCTTTAGGTGGTCCTGCTTCAGCAGGAGGGTTGGACAAGATGACATGCAGAGGTCTCTTCTGACCTCAACCATTCTGTGTTTCTGTGATTCCTGATTTTGTAGTAACTGGGATAGTAGACTTGTGTTAATATTCACATGTTTAGATTATTGTTTCTTACCTCTATTTTGTCATGCAACATTCCTTCTGAAATACTTGCCCTTTGAAAAGTGTAGCAGAAATATAGGATAGTTTTGGCTGGAAGGGACCTTTAAAGGTCATCTAGTCCAACACCCCCTGCAATGAGCAGGGACATCTTCAGCTAGATCAAGTTGCTCAAGGGGTAATATAGAGAGGAAGATTTTGTTTACTTTCAGTCTTTGACTAGTGTGAAATCTGCCACTAGTCTGGTGGGCCAGACCACTGATCTGCATGTGCATTGTGGGCTGCTTAAGTCTCATACCCCAGTAGGCATCACACTGTCACTTTCCTGCCAGGTGATCTAAGGTACCAAAAATTTCCAATGCCATGTGCCAGCCCTTGCTGTTACAGAGTAGCCTATGAGGAAAGGATTTCTGGTTTAGACTGTAATGACACTTCCCATTCCTCGTGAGTTCCCTGGGAATGCAGCCACTTGAGAAATGCTGCACTGTGTTATTACTTTTTACAGTTCCTTAAATGATAGATTTTTGGTTTTCACCCTTTATTTTGTAGGCCTCTTTTCTCCGTTTGATCATGAAGGACATCAGTTGTCTATGTTAAGGACTGATGTGATCCATGTCACTTATTTATAGTTCTTGTAGATTGATTTGCTTTCTGGTTTTCTGTGCTGCAGCGAATGTGTTAATTTTAACAATGCCTTCCCAGTCACTATAACATGTTTTGTTCAATCTGCACTTTTCAGCAAGTTAAATGTTAGCTCTGAGTTACTCTAACAGCATCTCTTTCGGTTCTTTGGACTAAGAAGGTAAGAGAATTACGAAAGCATTTAATAGAATCAAAGGAGAGGTTTTTCTAGTTAATGATTATAAGAAGGAAAAAATGGTTGAAAACTGATAGCAAAAAGGTTATTAAATCATGGAACTGTACAGAATGAGATCTTAGCTAAAATCTGATACCACAAGTAAAAGCAGCATTTACTAGGACATGTATATTACTAGTTGTTTCTCTTTGTTTTTTGTTTTTAGTATTCATGACTGAAAGGAGCCTGTGTCATGCTTGGGATAGTGTTGTTCATCAGTATTCATGTACTGACAGTAGGATTTCTTAAGGTGCAAATTTTGCTTGTAAACCTAGGTATCAAATGAGTTAAAATTAAGTAAGGTAGAGTACTAATATATTTAATAGCAGAAAATCTATTTCAAGTACTTGAGTACAGTTTCTTTGTATATTTAAACTTGGGAATTTTTTTTTATCCCTTAGTGTTTAAGTTCTTTGGTTATGTTAGTATGGAGAACAGAGTTATATTCCTGTAGTGCAGTTAAGTATATTATACTGACTTCATGTCAATTATCATCTCTTTGTGAGAGATTTAAAGAGCATCTGTGCATTACTTAACACATTTTTTTCTTCTTTTAAGAGTACTTTTCATTTTGCTGTGTGAATGACTTCTGTAGATACAAGTTGTTTTGGTGTAAACCAGATCGAAGTAATTACATATTTATAGTGATTTGTAAACTCAAATGTCATATATTTTGAAATTTTGTTTTAATAATTAATATTACATTTAAATGACAAAGGTACTTACCTGATTTCTTTTAAACTAAGACTAGAAATAATTAGATCGTCTGCTTAAGTGGGAAATATCCCTGAAAAGATCTCCGACATTGTAAAGTTTGCAGTGGAGTAAGAACTAATAGGAGGGAATTGAAGCAGTTACAGTTCATTTACTACTATTGCTACTACTACTATTGCATATGATATTGTTTTCTAGCTCATCATTTGTGTGAAATAGAGTGTTTTTGCGTTTGTTCTTCTGCCAGACAAAAGCCATGGTAAAATGTGATGTTGAAAGTGCGTATCTATAATTTGCAGCAAATTTTAGGGATGTTATAACATACTCTAAACTCAGCATTGTTTTCTAGGCTTAAAAATAGCCTTAAAAATCTGGCACAATGAGGAATGTAAATGTGTTAAGTACCTATAAACCTTTACATTTGTCATTTTGTCACATAATTTATACCAAAATATTTATTTCTTTGTGTTACCAAATTAGACTGATTTTTAACTCCTTTATTGCACCTATGCAGAAGTGCATAGGATAGGTATTGCTGGTTGCCCTATGTTTCCATGTCTTTGATTTTCAGGTTTTATGCTAGGTATATAGCAAGTTCTCTATGAAATACTCTATTTTGTGCGCTAATGTGAAATATTAATTTGTTTTGCTGTTGTTGGCAAATGGCTTTTTCTTGGAAGATGATAATTAAAGGTACATAAAATCTGAATTGTTTTTGTAAGTGACAAGTAAAAATGAGTCATACACAAGGGAATTTTGTTAATGGGATTTCTGTCGTAACTGTGTCTGACATTCTAGAAAGAGGGCACTTATTTTTGCACTGGTTGTTCTTTTATCAGTAAAAATAAACCCTACATTTTTAAAGTCTCACCATGCCTGAAAGCATGATTGTTTCTTTAATTATACTTTGGAGAAACTTCGTAGGACTTTCTGTGATAGTTTAGATCTAAAATTGAATTGCAAGAATGCACATTATTTTATTTTTATTATGTTGAGTTCATGTCACTGCACTGCTTTCTTTAATGGTTTCTGGAAATGCTATGGAAATGACAATGTATTTGACATTTCATCTATTTAGTACTCTTAACAAAACGATTCCTAATATAGCTCTTGCAGGACATTTTGTTCAATGATGGCAAATCCTCATTAGGGCAGGAAAAGGGATGTTCTCTTGCAGCAGGGCTTTGCTGCTCTGTGAAGGTGCAAGTGCATTTGAGAGACTGTAGTAATTTTACATGCAACTGCATTGAATTGTGGAAGATTAATTTCAAACAGTGTCATTTTGTGCCAGATGTCCTCAGTCTGAGCACCCTCCCCAATGTGTGATCAAAAGTGACATGTGTGTATACAAGGGATTAAGTGATAAATTCGGTTAGGTTTTTTCAGTTGAAATATATGAAGCAGTAATTATTGTGAGGAATTCAAACAGAATGTTTGTGCATGTAATAATCTCTGTGTCCTCACAGAATGGTGTGTGCCACATATGAAGCTGGGACAGGTGTGTGTTGTTTTTGCTTGAAGTACGTTCAGATTTGCACTGGAACGTGTGCTCGCTCCTTCTTTTTTGTGCTGACTTTACATCTGAGTGTGAGTGCAACACATTCTAGAGACAGGTTGTATTGCAGGATGACTGTAATTTCGTGCTATCAAAAACTTTAGTCGTTACATTTCTTCATCCCTAGCCTCAGGGAAGGTGTCTGCTGTCAGAGATGGTGATTATTTCAACAGTTTGAGTTTTCATGTAGGCTTCCAACTGTTCTGCTATTTGGGTGTTACCACCTTATCCAGAAACTTAATAGTGAGTTTTTTGTTTGTAGAGCTCTGGACGTTTTATGTCATTATCCCCATCTTGTCTATACTGAGAGTAAGGCATGGGGATACATGGGGACATGGAAACCTACAGAGAAGATCTGGGTGGACCTCAGAGAGTTGTCTGCACTGTTCCTTGTGCTTCAAAGCAAGGTCAGCTGAATCTGAAACATTCCTGAGAGATGTTTGTCCTCCTTGTTGCATAAAATGTGCTGGTGATGTAGATTTCAGAACCCCTCTGCACACTTTGCTCCAATAATTAATGATTCTTTTGTGCCAAAAGCTTGTTCAAATGCTTCATTTGGGGCATACTTTTAGTTCCATGGGGCTTATTCTGCCCAGCATAACCTTGATGTACACATAACTTTTTTCTTCATGGTGGTTCTGTCTTGCATGTTGGAAGTTATTTATTTTCTAGACTCAATTTAAATTTCTTTTGATAATTTTTCTTGCTCTTTGTTCTAGATTCTCTCGTACTTTTCAGTGCTGGACTGAGCTGTTGTGCTCAAAAGCAGATGCATTATGTCCCTCCACCCGGAGTCTGAGCTATGGATAACTGCTGTGACTGTGTATTTCTCTGAGTAATACATCCAGCTAAGAATACTTTCATTTATTCCATGTTTCTGTGTCACTAGGAGAAACTTACTCTTCAGAATCCCATTCAGGGTTTCTTCCAGAAAGCTATTTGGTTTTACGTGTTTCCTTTGTATTATCTTTTAATTTCACTCACAAGGAGAAATATGATTTATCTATGTAGAACTAGTACCTTCCTGTGAAGCAATCAACTCAGAGGAATTGGTAAATGAGTTTATGGTCTCATCCAAGAAGTAACTTCCCCCTTTCTAAGCCCCTGCAAAGACTCACAACTTGTTTCCGTACCACTGCAAGACCAAAAATTTTTGGAATGAAGACTGTTTCCATGAAAAATTTATGAGGAAAAATAGTATTCCGGTGAAAACTGTCTGTGATGTAACCACGTTATGAGACTGAAAACTCTTTGGGCTCTGTGCATCAGCATAAGATGGGAAAAGCAGCAATATTGTGCTTGCTAAATGGCAGCAGCTGAAAGCAGACCGCATAGGAGTGCCTCCCTCTCCACCTTGGCCATGGTGCCTCCTTCACCCTGTCCTGGCCAACTCACCCTCTTTCTTCATTGTTCCCCAGCCTGAACAACCTGTGAAGTGAGTCTCAGTGAGCTCATTTAAAAAATAAAATAAAAATTCCCTTCTTGAAATGTATTTATGTTTTGAGACAAAGACCTCCACCTTTGTCCCTTCTTCCTTAGCTGGATTTTACAGGAGCTGCTCCCTGTGCTGGATGTGCTGCAGAATGCTGTGGACAGCTGAAGGACCCCCTTGGTATTGAGAGGAGAGGGAGATCTTGTTCCTGTCGTGAATATTTAGCTCTCTGAAAAAACGAGCCATTTTCATAGTCTGAGCATGCATTGTAGTGAAGGTTCAGGGTATGCAGAGGTCTTTTTTTATTCTGGTGAAAATTATGTATATTGATGTCTTCTAAGTGCCTGTTGGTTATTATGTGATTAACCAGAGTCATACAGGGACATGACTTCTGCTGTGTTTTGTACTGCATCTGGAATAGATATTCTTGGGAATCAGTTCTCTTAACTATCTGAACAGTGGGAAGAGTTAGGTGTCTCTTCATTTATGGGATTTCTTCTGTAGGTGGGACACAAGGACTTGCCAGCAGATACTGTCTGGTATCTCCAGCAAATCTTATGGCTTCAGTGAGCATAGCGTCTGCCAAGAATTCAACTATGAGTGAACTGGAAAATTTCCGAGGCTAGCATAGCCGTTTCAGTCTTGGTTTTATCAAAAGCTGATTTGTGGATCAAACAAGAGCAGCTGCTTCGTTTGCTTCAAAATCTATGTGAAACATTTTCTACTTTTCTTATTTGGGCATTTCTCCATTCAGCTTCAACTGCTCACTTTACAGAATGTTTGCGCAGATTCTGCTAGGTGCTGTTGTACTTACCACTTGATACAAATCAATAGAATGCAATTTCTTTCACTGTCTGTCCTTGGTACAGAGGAATAGCAAATTGTCACACCGACTACTCTCCTGATGTGCCAGATGGTGTCTTAGAGAATACACTGTGGAGGCTCACTACGCACCATCCTGCAAATTAAGAATATAGGGCCTGCTATTTAACTACTGCAGATCAGCAGAGTGCCACTAAACAGATTGTGCAACCCCAGTTTGCATTAGATGCTGTCTGACTCATCAAATAATTAATAAAAATTGCTGTAATATACTTGCTAATGCTTTCCACAGTGAATTTGCCCTGTCTTCTAAATGTCATAGAAAATGATTATGTGGTACTTGTGGTAAAGCTGATATACAGTTCTTGAATAGAGAGGAATTTTTTTGAAGTCATGTTAGAGAAAGCTTAAAAGCCTTGCAATGCAGAGAACACAGTACAAGTAGTCTAAATATATATAAATAATATACAAGATATGGTGCATCTGAGGTTGCTTTTGAAAAGCATACTGTGCTTTGGAAATAGTTTATGCAGCATAGACTGCATATACAAAGAAAATGTTACATTCTTCTGATTTTAGAAAGACATAACTGGGAAAGTGAAGTAGGTTTAGTATCTGGAACAATGTACAAATATTACCTGTTAGAACTGAAGGAACTGACAAGCAGAAGCTGCTGTCACGACAGTTCACCTTAGGGAATGCTTGCTTGGAATTGTCGACATCATTTGTAACAGGCTTCCTTTGAGTGAGTTTGCAGATGGTCAATGTGCTACTTTGTGATTGAAAAGATGTATTATAATTGATCTAGCTGTAATCTGTATGTGAGGAGAATGATGTGAATGGTGAAGCAATGAAACCTTTTTCTACTAAATGGATCGATAAGGAATTGTCTTTCGTGTCCTTTTCTCAAAAAAAGCAGGAAATTCTCAGATGCTTATAGAAGTCGTATTTGATATTTCAGAGTCCATTTGGACTGTTTAAACACAGTGATGACAATATAAGTGCCCTGAAATTCCATAAGATTTTCATGGGGATTACGTTCCTAAGATTTTACATTTTATTGAATGCTGTACACTCGTCTTCTCTTTTATATGATAGTTTTTCTTGCAGATGCTGCTGAACATTCTTAAGCCCTGTTGCTATTTATGGTACTGTTTTTAAGTGTGACCCAAGTTTTTTCTTGAGACCATCCTAAAACAGAAAAAGATAGCTATACATATTAATGAGAATTATACCAGAGGCATTTGTAGTCAGGCTGTGTCAAAGCTGGTTTTGTTGTGCTTCTAATGCATGAATTTTGACATGAAAGAGTTCCAAACTTATTTGTCCACTGTAAGTACTTTAATTTTTTTTTTGAGAATAGCTATTATAGAAATACACTAGAGGCATATTGGCTTCATCCAGGTAGAAGTAATAATGAATATGAGATCTGTCCTAAAATTTTAATGTTACCTCTAAGATAATACTTTCTGTTTGTGTGGTGCTTTTCGAATTTTCATACCTGCCCAGTAGCAAAGTTTGTACAGAGCAGTTATTCTGGTATGATGTATTACCCTTTATTTCCCAAAGAACATATCTAATAGCAGCTTTCCTAATTTTCTTGAAAATCTTGTAGAAAGGAACATGTTATTCCCCATGAGGAATTGATTCGCATTTGGCCAGTTGTGTGTGGTACGATGTGCATTGCATTTGGAATACGGTACTGCAGTGAGGAAGAAGAAAACATTTTACATTCATATGATCTTACCACACCATATATGAAAGCTAATCCTGGACACACTAATGACAGTTGTTCAGAAAACAAAACTAGACAATAAGGCAAACTTGAAATGTTTGTTTACAATTAGTCTGATAATCCTAATGCATAGATTGGTCATCTACATGTGTGCGCTATTCCTGTTCCTGTTTGTGGTAAGGATATTGTAAATTTCTCTGGAAGCAGATGATCTCAAATCTATTTCCTGACTGCCTGACCAAAGACCAAAACCTTCAGTTAGTTTTTGTTAAAATTTTCATTAATCCCCTTTATGTTTGGAAAATTTTCCTTGATTCTCATACAGTCATTTAATACTGTTTCTATGGCCTTACAAAAAGGAATTTTAATTCTGTTATGCAAAGGTTCTGCGGTGAACTGAAACCCCACAGAGCTGAGTGGCGCTATTGCCTGCTGTTCTTAACTCTGCCATTCACATACTGGTTCCCCTGTCTCAGACCTAACACCGAGGCTTGTTTTTTTAAATGTCACCTTCTAATTGCACCCAATAATCACACTGAAAAAAGGTAAATAACCAAGTATTAATTTGGAGATTTCACCACCTCTTGCTCCTTTCTTACTGCACTTCAGCATCCCAGTCACCGGCCTTGAGCCTCTGGCTTCAAACCTCGTCATTGGTCCTGTCAGATTGTTCTGAAAGCAACCATTTACATACATGCATACATAAATCTTCCTCCTGATTTGCTTATGTTCGCCTTCTCCTTGTGCACTAGTGCTTTTTGCTTGTGGCTGAGAAGGAGCCAGGCTTTGCTGTGGGGTATGTGAAGGACTCTTCTTGGGATGGAGCGATATATGACAGTGGGAATGAGGCACCTCCTTCAGGGTGCTCTTTCGCATGTTGCTTTCCAGTGCTACCAACATTTGTATACATGTGGTAAAGGCTTTACATTAATTATAATCAGGTTATTGCTTTTTAAATTAATGAGTATGGTATTTCTCAATAGAAATAAGTAGAACTGCTTCAAATTGACTTTTTATTATTATTTTGAAAGCTGTATGGTATCAATGTAGTGATATGGCAAGGTCTGCATTTCCTTGATAATTTAATTCTGTGGTTTATTGTGTCAAAGTGTAAACAGGAATGCAGTTATCTTTTAAAATATAACAAATGAAGTATGTCCCTGAGTACTAATCTTAGTCCGGTGCAATCACAGTAGTTTGCTTTGCTTTTTTTTTTTTTTTGAAATTCACGGTTCACAGAAGCGTTGGGAATCCAGCATTGTGCTGGATAAATGTTTTACAAATTATTAATAATGTATTTATATTATATTAACTGATGCTGGGGGGTCCACTCAACATTGAGTAATAAAAAGCAGTCGTTATGTTGATCACTATAATGTGAAATACAAATCTGCAACTTTTTTTTCTGTTTCGTGTTGGTTGTTGTTTTTGTGAAGGATGAAGTTGTGCAGAGAAAAAAACAATGGGTAAGATAGGTGTATAAACTTTTCTGTAAATTAAGTGATCTAATGTAAACTGCGTGTGGAATTCTCTGCATTTCAGCTATCCAGCTTAGGGCAGTACAGCTTTGTGTCTTTATTTTAGTTTTGGAGATAAGCACAAGGAAAGTGTTGAATGGCCAGGTATCTACACTTTTCAGAATTTAATAATGTGTTCTTATCTTTGTGTTTCAAAGTGACAGAGTCTCTGGCCCAGTCTGTAGTCCACCATTTAAGATGGATAATGCAGAAGGACCTTCTTGGCCAAGATGTCTTTCTTATTGGGCCTCCTGGGCCTCTCCGGCGATCTATTGCCATGCAGTATCTGGTGAGTATGTTGGCTTAAATATGTTGGAGACATAGTTATTACTGCCAGTGATTCTTATTCTAGACAAATGGTAAAAGATAGTCCTAGAAAATCTTACAGCAAGCTGGTTAGGAGGTAAATAAGTTTTTTTGTCAATGTGCTTTCCAAAGCTTAATTTTTGTTATAGATGAATAGAAAGTACTGACATTTTAATACATGTTTTTCTGCTTAAACTCCAGGGGGAAAGAAAAAGAGTTGGAAAACTGTGTTACCATATGCTATCACAAATGGAGAAACAGTTTGTTCTCAGCATTATGTATGTTAGAAGATTAAGATATCTGCCTACTGCTACAGACAACAAATCGTTTTTGCTTCATTACATAAAAAAAGAAATGACGGAAGGGATTTGGGAGAGAAGTGTTCTGAGTAACATTTGGTAACAGTTATTCCGAGTGATTAGAAAGAGTAGATGCGTGTATGATCCTCTCTTGGAACGTGGGAAGGACTTGCCTACAGCCATCTGCATGAACCATGACAGCACCGTGTACAAAATTTCACGTTTAAAAAGTCGGTGCCCTTAAGTGACAAGGAGGAGGGCGTTGTCTGAGGGTAGGACTTGATCTGCCGTGAGCTCTGTCTGGAATCTGGTTGGGCAGAGGGCTCACAAATGGAGGCATATAAACAGTTGACGTAAAGATAGCCATTCCTTCAAAAATTGAAAGATAATAATTCAAAGACTAGCTCTCGGCGATAAAGTATAGAGGAGAAAACTGCAAGATTTTGAACTTTGTAAAGGAGAGAAAAGATTTCTTAATTCAGCAAACCAGATGTGCTACTTCATAGCTTGATACATTCCTTAAAATAAATGGGAAGACTTTGGTATGACCTAAAAGGAGGACTTGGAAAACACCTGATACCCACAGGACTTAGAATTTGTCTTGTTATTTATGCCACAGACATTATGTACTTGAGGTCTATTAGAAAGGCTGCAGCTTACTGATTCAATACCATGCCAAAAAATTATGTGAAGGCTGGTCATTGCGTGTGAGCTGATACATGCTGTGGTGCCTTTAATGAAAATATGTAAGCCCAGAAAACTTCTGTGTGCTGTTGCTGAAAGCTACTACTCTATATTCATACACAGGGCTAATTTTTGAAGAAACATTTTTCCTTTAATTAAAAGAAAGTGCAATTGTATCTACCTGCAACATAAAGGAATCGATGGCTTTGTAACCAAAAGGCATTGAAAAAGTGGAAAGGAAATAGTTTTCATAGGATTTTACATCTTTGCTTTATTTTTTTCATACAACTGTAGTTAAAAGCTCTCTTAAGAGAGTTCTGTTAAATCAATGATACCTTTAATTGAAGGGTAAGGGTTAAGAGCATTTCATTATGAATCTGTTTCCTAAGCAGAATGCATGATAACCCAGATATTGAAGTGGAAGGAATATCAATTATAAATACATGGAGGAATATTTTTTCTTGCTTTAAGATAGAAAATTCTAAGTATTATCTCATATTGCATCAAAATACGCAAACCAATGACCGAAGGCTTCTCATTTTTTAAATAGTGTATAGTTTTCCAGATGCAGAGTGCACCTCATGACAGCAAGGAAGAGAGGATAGGAATAATATAGTTCATCAGTGTACTGGCAGAACATGTGCAGGTAATAATCACAGCTGCACAGCAAGTATAAGTGCTACTGAACAGTGAGAGTTGAACGTTTTCAATCTTTTACAGAAAACGTCTGATTTTTATTCATGATTTGTAGATGCCTGATTCTTTTTTAGAGTCTGGAACCAGAAGATTAACTTACAGGATGTTACAGATGTTCAATGGAAAGAATATATAGCTGGTTATTATATTTTTAGAACAGGTTTGGGGAAAATAAAAGTTTATTGAGCAGAAATTCAAACCATTTTGTTTGAGGCAGAACGCACTATAAACATTTTAGAAATAAGAGATATTAGATTTAGTTCAGAGTTATTTCAGATCACTGTGCTGCTGCCTAGAGCTCTTTTGTACAATTATACCATTAGGCCTATTCTTAAAGTTCTCTTACTCAGGTTATAGTCTTATTTTTGTAATAACTTCAGACTGATGTCCACAGGAGCTGACAAATCGTGAGGTTGAATATATCGCACTGTCGAGGGACACCACAGAAACTGACCTCAAACAGCGACGAGAGATCCGAGATGGCAGTGCTTTTTACCTTGACCAGGCAAGTTGCAGTCACGCACCACCTAGTCATTGTTCACAAGCAGTTTGAATGAAGTCGTGGTTTATGTGATGAAAAATTAGTATGTGGATTGACGTGTTTCTAATACAAGTAGAAAGTCTCCTCCAATCTTGATCTCAGGATTATCAAAAGTGTTATCTCTGCCCAAATCTAAGATTATTCTGTTTCTCAAAGAGTACTACAGGGTTGATTTAGACAGACTGTTTTTGATAGGAGTAAGATCCTTTCTGTGCAAGTTAGATAAGCCCTACCCTTGGTATGTCTCTTCCTTAACACTTCTAACACATTAGATGTATTCCTGAAATCAACCTTCTGATCTGGTTTAATTGCAAAAGAGTCTTGTTCATGTGTTTTAAGATTGCTTTGTGTTGTCAAACGCCAATGTTTTGAGAGAGAAAAGCTAATCTGAAAGCTTTATTCTCTGTTTTAAATAAACATTTTTCCTTTTTTTTTTTTCCCCCTTAAATTCCCAATGATCTTTTTCAGCCTGCAGACTTTCAAGAAACTTTTAAACAGATTTTCTTGAAACCATGATAAATGACTTTGAGCAATGGAAGATCCTCAGAATGAAGAATTAAAAGCTAGTCTAAATATATTTTATTTTAGTTACTTCTACGACTTCAAATTATCTCATGCTTATCTGGAAATGAGAGGATTACATAATATGAGATAGTTTGAAGTACTGTACTGTGGATTAGGGCTGTAAATGGCTTCTCATTTGCTGGAGGAAAAGAGCATTTGTGTAGGTTGTGGAATTAGCTCATGGACTCATATCAGCTCCATGCCTGTCTGCTGTTATGGACAGCCTTATCCTCATAGTTGCTACAGGATAGTCAAGGTAATTTACCCATGGTGTAAGAGCATTAATTAACTAACATTTGTAAGAGCCACTGTATCTGGGACTATAAGAAGCTCACCAAGATGTGAGATGGTTGGTAACTCTACATTTGTCTGTAGACTTTGATGCCAAAGTAAGTATGAGGCAGCTTGCTTCACTTTGTACAAGCTATTTCAAGTGATCTCACTCCGGTATGAACACTCTGGGAAGATTGGCTTTTTAAGGTAAAGGTCTAAGACGACTATCTTCCTCAATGAGTTAAAAATTTTCAGTTAAAGGTTTTTTGCAAGAATCCAGCACAGGAGTACTTCAGACTAAGACTTTCCTTTAGCAAGATACCGAAGTACGAAAATCAGTCACAATCATTATGTCTTTCCTCAGCTCATGTTTTACTCATTGTATTTAAAACCAAGGTATGTTTAAGATCTGAATGGAATATAAGAAAATAAATAATTGGTATTTAGATGAACACTTCTAAAATACGGGAAACATGAAAGATGAATCTCATAGACAGTGATGTTCCAGCTGAATTTTTTCACCCTACATTTTAGTTAAAGATACGTGAAATATAGTACACAGTTATATTTAAAACTGTTGTAGATCTAATTATTCCATTTTATTATTGAGCTATAAAGTTTTACAGGTTACATTGCTGCCTGAATTTCAATAAGTTCATTTAATGATTTGTGGTTTGCAGATGGCTGTACTAATTCAAAATATTACAGAAGCCAGACACTACTCTTCTTTAAACTACAGAGCGTGAACTGTTTGAAGATAGAGAAAGGCATCAGTGGGTAGCCGTAACAAAATATTCCCTAAAGAGCTTGGATTGCTCCAGTTGGCATAGCTGAGCTAAAGAGAAGGTGAACTCATGTGAGGGACTGAAGATAGTAGAGTCTGTTTTTCAGCTTTATGTACCATTTCCTTTCCTGTGAAATTTCATGCTTGGTCTTCATGACACTCAAGAGAAGACAGCAGAGCTTGAAAGTCTGGTTTCCAGAATATCTTCTATAGGAATTCTATGGGTTAAA
The DNA here is from genome assembly GCA_013397565.1 of Ptilonorhynchus violaceus. NCBI lineage: Eukaryota > Metazoa > Chordata > Aves > Passeriformes > Ptilonorhynchidae > Ptilonorhynchus > Ptilonorhynchus violaceus. The sequence continues at coordinate 1,529,483 of VZRJ01008648.1, read as the reverse complement.
TAAAACTTATCTGTTATTTAAGATAGATGAGGCTCTTTGTAAGCAAGTCATAATATAGTAATGTAGGTATTTTACACTTTGAATAATAATACGCTGTGACGAAACCTGGCATCTTGCGACCAGAAATGTGGTGGATCATCAGGTTTGCATCATCATTTAATTTGGTGGATCATCAGGTTTGCAGACCCAGAAAGGTTTTCAAAGTTGGCTGTGAGTGATTGTTAAGATATTATGGTTGTTTATAGCTCTACATTTAATATTGACAGATTATCTGCTGTATATTATTATCTCAGAGGTTTCAAAACATGCTGTAACATATGAAGTTACTGAATATGATTGCAGTCAGTTATTTAAAATATATTTGAAAGGCAGTTATTTTTAAGCAATTGTTGAAATTCCATATTGAAATGTATACTGAAGGGCCAGCGTATCGAATATTGTCACATATTAACATTTCTTAGTACTAGAGAGAATCAAATGGGAGATTTGGATTTAGGTAGTTAGAAGAAATATCTGATGAGGGAGGAAAAAAAGTTTATTTACCTCAGAAATGGGAGACCATTAAAATAAAGGTAAACGTTGAATTGTCAAATTCACTGCCAACTAAAATAATGTAAAAAAAAGAACTTATAATGAAGTAATGGTGAATTATTTATTTTAATTCAAGTACTGACAACAGAAAATTCTGTTTTCTTGTCTTTACCTTGGGCCGTTAATTTTGCCTTTCAGGTGTTAATTCACTCTTAAAAGCTTCAAAAATGTCATTATTGCTGTTACTGAGCTAATTAAGTAACCTTTTGGTTTTATTCTCTAATTTATTGCCTGGGTTAATTATGTTGTATATTAAGTAATTAGTTAGAATTACTTTATATTACGTAAGTATTCAAATGACACTTTCAAATTGTACTGTTATTGACAGGAGAGCTTGTCTTGCAGAGTGGTTTTCTGCTTCTATAAATCTTTGTAGTTGAGCTGTCAGCTTCATTGAACCAGTATGAAGATTCTAATATCAGCGTATTGTATTTTCAAAAATTACAGAATTAGATTTGATTTTTTTTTCCCCCATTTCTGATGTAGTTTTGCTTTTTATTGTGTGTGTACAGCTGTATGAGGCACATCCCTGATTTAAACTCATTGCTACAGCCTCCTATATTAATAATTATTAAGGAAATCCTGCAATATTTTAATGTATTGGATGTGTTTGGGAGAGCAGCTAAGCCACTCTGTTAGTGCTTGAGAGGTGTATTGCTCCAGGATTGTGTCACAAACCATACTGTCTGGAATGCCCAGTTTTGTTTACCCTCCATCGTCCAGCATTTGCATTAGCTGAAGGAAGCTTCCCAAACACAAACCACGTAATAAAGTGTACAGTCTTTTCTGTTCAAGACAATCAAATTAACTGAGGTTGGAATAAGTAGAAAGATGTCATATGGTTATGTGCTGAAAAATTACAAATACAACGTCACGTTCTTGAAGATTTGCTGATTAAGATGCATCCACTGAGTGATTATATGTGTATATCACTGCTATTTCTGTACATACAGAATTAGACTCTGTTCTGGAGTATCTTTGAAATATGTGAACATACTCATTTAAATACAGCACTTTTACATCCCTAACTGCACAAGCATCAGAAATTATACAATGATTAAATGTAAAATTGATTGTCAAAATACCAGAAAAATAATCTTCTGACATGGCTTGAAAGTCTTCATATAATAAACAATTAAATACCCAGAGTGACAGAAATGACAGCTTAAACTATCCTGTCTCTAAAATGAGCATAACATGAAATCCCCTGGAGTAGCACTACACAGACTTGAGTTTGGCTTCTTTTAATCTAAGCAGATTAGAAAGAGAGTTGGAAAATAAAATATGAGATGAATTGAATGAAATTATAATCCTATTTGAGAGTGAGATTATAATAATATTTGGGAGTGTGTATGTGTATACATATGTATGTATGTTTGTGTATACAGATAAAAATCTTTCTATATCTTACTAAAGAGATGTCTAAGAGTGATTTGGCTTTAAAAAAAATTAACCAGTTAGTGGAAATCGTGTAATTCTGTGATTTATTAATTTACTGCCTTGGAGGTGACAGTGGGTTTTTGATGTGCTGATGAGCTGGCCACTGCAAAGGCATTGTCAGAAAGTATAACTTCATGGACTGACTGTCACTGCAGTATCTGTGTACCTAGAACAAGAAGCCAAGTTCACAAGAAGTGAAGTTTGTAGAGAGAAGAGACCAGCAATGCACTGCTCCAAAAGTGTGAATATTACTATTGATTTTCTTATTTTGCCCAACACTGAACAGAAAGAGGGAAATATTAGGTAGAAATTGACAGTATTTGGATGAAATTAATCTTTATTGATGCTGATATTGTATATATTTTACCTAAAAAGAAACTGCATGATAAGGACCCCTATATAGTAGCCTCTTAACACATAGAAGTGATTTTGGTTTAATCATTTGCAATACTTCATTCATAATTCTGAAAGCGTAAGCATTTAACTGGATTTGTTAGGCTAACAGTTCAGACCCTGGCATTTGTTTTGATGTACAGGGCTTATAGGTGAATGTCTATGATTCACCTATATGTGAGGAATATTAGAACCATGTATTTGTAATACCTTATAAAAAGTGTGAGACTCTTTTTACTTGTGTTTGAGTCTGTTACATATATATTCCACTTTCTTTTCAGCTGTTATGTCCTACCATGGGGAAAGGAGCAATACTTTGTGGGGTTGTAATATCCATAGGCAATATGGACTTGATGGATGGTGCTCTAAATTATTTATGATTGATAAGTAACTTCATAATTTTTAGATATTTGTCAAGTACTTGATTTCCTTTTTATTTTGCCCCTCATCAGGAAGAAAAATTTTAATTACCCTTCTCCCTTATTCTTGTCCAGAAGATCCCCCCCCCAGGTTTCTTTCTTTGTAGGTATTTATACTAGTAAATCTGTTAAGAACCTCAGTTTGCTTGCTGCTGGGCGTGGTCTCTGCCCAAGAGGCAAAATATTTCATGTATGGGATGTAGCTGTGCTGTTGTACTAATATACTTGGTGTAAAGCAGCTAAAATAGCCAGACCCTGCCTAGGCAGGGACATAATTCCTTGTAAATACAATTTGTAGGCACTGTTGCAAAAACACCTGACTGTTGTGTTAGGGTAAGGAGTGATGAAAATAAACCAGATCATTTGACATGTGGTACTTCAAAAATGGAAGAAAAAATTGTGTGGAGGAAGCTGAAATAAGTGACTGGGGAAGCAAAAATCAATGACTGTGAAATGAAAGACTGTTCCAGTTCTTGTCACATTAACATATTTATGTTGTTATCATATGTTGATTCACTTCCTAGAGTAAAGTTTTCTAGCCAAGTTTTCTGATTTGAAACTTCAGTAAATTCAGGAGTTTATTTCTTTAGCTATTTTTCATTCTGTGCCATGGTGTTGCATCATGAATTAGGTGCTCACCAGTTCAGGCTGTTCATCCTCACTGTAACACTAACTACTGCAGACAGGTGGATTCCCTCTTTGGATACCAGCTAGCCTGGCTCACAGTACCCTGGTATACTGCAATTTCTCTGTTGTTTGTGGGTTTTTAAATAAAAAAAGGAGTGGATAACCACTCGTGCTCTGTAATTTTGCTAAATTCATGGGAGAAAAATAGCTATAAAACCTACCCAGAAAACACTTGATTAACTCAGCAGGGAGGTAGGCTGAATAGTGAAGATGCAGCCTCCTGCTACAGAGGGAGAAAAAGGTTGAATTAGTTCTTAAGTTACCTTTTTAATTTGACTAATAGTATTAGTTACTATTACATTGATTTTAATTAAATATGAACATCACATTTGGAATATGTGTAACTCAGTATATTTGTGGCCTAAATTGTAAAATGCAAAACTGTAGTTTATCATCATCTACAAAGTAAAAAAGTTTGTAACAAAAGATAGAATACACATTCTTGATGAATGATAGGCCTGTTTGTCATCTCATCTTGGAATGGCATTATGCATTCAGAATTTTTTTTATTAAATACATGTTATTTTAAACAACTAGCAGAAGATTTTAAAAATATTTAAGAAAAAAGAGAACATTAACTTTTCATAAAATGTTGACATTCTAGCTTTTAAAGTGGCTGAATGTTGCTTTATTAGGCCTTTATCTTACTACACAGTTTTTGATGATACTTTTATTTTGGAGGAAGTCTGTTCTCATATTCAGTCATTTACCAGCAGTCCTTGTCAACTGTGGAAGTCTGGAGGTGACTGGAAGCTGGCAAATGTGACACCTGTCTGTAAGAACAGTCAGAGCAAATTTGTGATTCTAGGGTTCTATTACTTCAGTCCACTAAGTAGTCATCTATTTTAGTGTGACTCAACAGGTTTCCATTTTGCTGACTCATGAGGAGAACAATAACTAGGGAACTAAGAGACCCTTAAAGCTGAACAGATATCTTGAAATACAGTCTTTGGCAGAGGCATACCATTAGACATGTCTTTTACAGATATCTTTAAAGTCTAGCAAAATAGTTTCCCCAGTAGGAGACAGTAAAAGTTCCTAATGTATTCCATTCTGCATCTCTGACATTTCTTTTCCTGGTATCTTTTATTCGTTGGTTAGTTTTAAAACTTTGAATTTTAAAGATTTGATTAATTGTATTTGACCTATGGAAATAAAATTAGAAGATATCAATTTCCTCTGAGTTTTATGATATTTGTTGCATGGTGGGTTACAGGGATTCCCACCTCCCATCCCTGGAAGACAGACTGTACCATGGAATTAATAGTTCAAGTTTTATTAGCCTGCTGCATCCAGTCAGCATCCTGTTAGCTCAAAACCAGCCGAAGTTTTGTGTTGTCTTTACCAGATGGTTGTTCAGAATCTCTTTGCACCGTAAGTGACGTCTGGACATTACATTGTTGTGATGTTTATGTGACACAGAAATGAATGGAAAAAATTGGGTGGGTGAGTTTGTGTGGGATATTGTGCGGATGGTGGGAACAAGATACTGCATTGGAAGGGACATCTGAAACGTAGGCTGCAGATGTAGAGAATCCTTACCTCTTAGTTCTTGTGTTCACTGAGTTGCCTGTGGTGGTGTTCTTCTACGTTGTTATGGTTGCTGTGCTTGAGATGTCATTACAGGGATCCAGTTTTCAGGGCAGGGGCAAGTTGTCACCTAAAAAAAGCCCCAAATGTAGCTGAGGTAGCTCCTGGAAAAGACACAGTTAATGATTACTGTTGAGCGATTTCTAGCATCTTTTAATTATAAAACAGTTCTGAAATGTAGCCTGTCCATCATATTCTGAATGATACCCAGGTTTGAAAAAAGCCCTTTGGAGTTCCCCAGGAACCTTCCTCACAGATTTCAGGGCAATCAGAGTTTTCTGATGTGCAATAAGCATTTTCCTGAGAAAAGAACTACCATTTCAGTTCTGGTACGTGAAAACTATACTGTTAAAATTCTTGTGGCTTTACAAACTGTTTTGGTAAGCTTTATAAAAATGTCTTCCTTTCTCTTCTGTTTGTGCACTTCAGTATATGCGTTGTGGTGAGTTTTTTCTGTCCTTCTTCCCATTCTGACGCTATATAGCTTCATCCATATGCTTATACACTGTGATTTATGCCAAAATTGGGGTTTACAGCTTCCTCCATTTGTCATATTTTGCATTGCTCAAGTGGAGGAGCTCACTGTGGTTCAGCTACAAGAAAGTCATTGAAAGTCTCCTTAGGGTTGTCATGTGTTTTTGCCTTTAAAGATAAAATATATATTTTTGTAGGTGCAGTGTGAAACTGTCGTAAGCGTTCTGCGTAATGTATTTGTTGCATAAAGCCATTACGATGAGAGCAGTGCTGTGTGAAGTGTTTCTGCTCCCAGCCTGCGGTAGCTGCAGGTATTCCCTGGAGCAGGTATCCAGGTTACCATCCTTCCAGTGCCCTGGGAGCACGGATGGGAGGCAGCAGCATCTGTCCTCCTCTGATGGGTCCTTGCTGCAGTGACAATGAATCTGAAAGTAAATGTTTAACAAATCCTTCTTGGCCTTTTAACAGGAATTAATATGTTTAATCTCAGATTTACCAACAAGGTTACATGATAGACCCCCTTCCCCTGTCAAATTTGTGGTTAATGTTAAACATTTAGAATGAACGAGAGTAATGAGAGAGGGATGCAATACAACTCTTTCTGTGTTCTCATTATAGAATTATGAAGATTTGTTTCTTGGAAGAATTTTTTAAAAATTATTTTTAGTGACAGATTGCAAACTTACTTTCCTTCCTCTGATTTTTTAAATGCATTTTAGCTTCCATACCAACCCATCAATACACACCTAAAAGTGAAGTTTTCAGAGGATGCCTTGTAGTATGCTTAGCTTATTGCAAAAATTTACTACTCATTACCAACCAGAATGCAGAAATAGCATAATTCAGTGAGAGACTTTATGCTGCTTAACACACAAACTGTAGAGGCAGGTGAAGTGTGGATTTACTTCATTGTATTCTGGAGTACAATTTTGAATATTTCGGCTATGCTTTGAAGATAGATGAGGAGCACAGTTTGGAAGAAGGCCAATCAGAGTAAATTAGCGCTCAGGTGGTGGTGGTGGTGGTATTGTTATGGAGTGTCTTTGATTAAGAAGTAAAAAAACCATGGTTGTACATTCAGCCTTTCCTGAAACTGATTGTAAAAGGTGCATATAAGTAGGCAAAGATCATTTGAAGCCTATCTTTTGAAATTTTATTTTCCTGAGAGATAGAATTTTGAATAAAAGTTTAAAACAGTTTCCAAGCTCTGTACTTTTAAAATTTTGATCCTGTAAGCTGATGATCAGCAGTCAGCATAGTGTATGTTCTCAAGGCTGCTTCTCAAGATTGCACTGCTAATGGAGAGCACCTTCTTTCTCAAAGTTAATGATTGTTATATACTTCCTAATATTTGCTGTCTACTCCTACAGCAGAATGCCTTCATATACCGGTTCAAGAGAGAGGTTTTTGTTAGTACTGGAAGCCTTTGTCCATAGTGTGCTTGTCTCAACATGAGTCAATAAGATTCTATGGATACTCAAAATATTTTGAAACCATATGAACAGAATGTGTATTTTCCTCTGGCTAGTAAAAATCAGTCATAAAGTCTTCATAGTCTTATAATATGCAGATTCCAACCAGCTTGGCAAAAAAATTGTTTGTTAAAGCATATTTTGGCTGTGCCTCCAAGCTGCGTTTAGACAAAATAGCATTTTGTTCATGCCAGGTATTGGACTGTCTGCTGGAGACTCAGGTTTTCTATTCAAGCAGGTTGGAGCAGATTTTTGACTTGACCAGTGACCTTCCTAGAGAAGAATGTTAGTAGAAAATTTTATGTTATGTGTGTTATGTACACATTTTATGGGATGAGGAGAGAGGTATTTTATGTTGCCTGTTAGTAGTGTATGATGTCCTGAATGAATAAAAAAATTCGTTGCTGTTTTTAATGAATTGTTGGTTCAGTGGAAGAGAAATAATCTGAGGTTTATTACTTGTTTAATGGGCTTATTCCAGGTTCCTCTGATACTGATTATGAGGCTAGATATAAAAATTTTGTCTTTCTAAGAAGGGAACTTGATCTTGAGATGTGTACCAGGATTTACGAGTGCCTTTTTTGAGTAATGTTTGCCTGAGTCCAGACTAGATACATTAGTAATTAGGAATTGTTTCCATCTTAATAGCAATGTGGAAAGTTTACGTTATGGCTAATTTGCCAGTTCTTAGTTATGCTTCTAAACTTTACAGAAGCATCTTAACGAGTCAGTCTTATTGTTTAGTGTTGTGGTATTTTAACACCAGCCAGAAAATATACTCTAAATAAGCCTGTCCCCTTCCTTCCACTCCCCTCTGGTAAGAGCGGGACAAAGGCTGAGACTATGGGTTGAGATAACAATTTACCGAAAGCAAACAACAGTGGAAGAAGAAACGCATAGTAAAAGCAGCAGTATTAATAACAAAACTATACAAAAAAAAAAAAAGGTACTTTACACACAAAAGGTGTTGAGCATCTCAGCTTAGTTCCATGTGCCTGCTGGGACAAAGGCAAAATGGCGGCCATTCCCACACCCGGTGCCATGTGTCTTCCCCAGACAAAGACAAGGTGACAGGTGCTCCCACAGTCAGCATTTCCTGTCCCAAGCTCTGAGACAGTGAAAACGATGGACAATCCCCCGAAAGCTGGATTACATTATGCCATGCCGCCTGTTTCTGGATAGCTCTGCTCTGTTGGGACTCTGTTCCATGTGGCACTGCTGCTTTTGACCACTCCACACCTCTCGAGCTTGGTTTGGGTTCAGCTCCTCCTGTCTGGTTTGGCTGCTGCTTTGTTCCTGTGGCCGCTTGCCGCGCTGGTGCCATGACATGCCAGCTCTGGTGGGATTTGACTCCATGCCGCACCAGCTCCGCTCCCAGACCACTCTGCCTGGCTCCACTGGGCTCAGCTGCGTTCACTGCCCAGAGCCGCACTGTCCCAAGGGATGGGAAGGGATGGGCAGGTGCGAGGGAGGGCAGGGTCCACGAAGGCTGGTCCTGGCTGGTTCCACTCCCCGAGCAAGGGAGTGGAAACAAAATGTTGCACTCCCAGTGGGTACTCAGCCTTTGCTTCTGCCAAAGCCATGCCCCTGTGATGATGTGCATGGTATAGAATAACAACCTGGTCATGCCCACACGGCTCTAAGCTCCAACATCCTCCGCATCCAGGAGAAGCGTCTTCTGTATCTTCTCTCATGGGTCAGTTGTGTGCATTAAACCCCGGCAGCAGTTAATTTGTTGTGCTGAACTCTTCTTTGTTTCTACTTTATCCTTATGCGTTTGTCCCTTATACATCTGCTCTCACATGTAATTTGTTAGTGGTTATTTTTGTATTCTGGTGCTTCTTCATTCTTTCTCATATCTTCCTGCTTTCTCTCTGACCCAATTTTTGGCATCTGTTGTATTCATCAGAGATTTCCATCTAGCATTATATGACAGGTTCTTCTGTAGGAGTTTATGGGAGACGTGCTGGGAAGAGATTTCATTTGTTCTCCCTTTGCAACTGTGCTTGTGTCTAAAATTCTGTTTAAATGTGATAGGAATGCCAAGAAAGACTCTTTGGTGCCTCTAAATATTGCCTGTGCCCAAACCTGCCGCATTATTATCTGCTTAAACTTCTACGAATTGGAAGAAGACAAGAATATATTGTATTTCAGAGTCTTTTACTGGGCAATAATTGTGAGTATTAGATGTGAAGTGTAGTTAATGTACTTGAGTGACTGTCATTATAACAAGGTTGCACAAAATCATCAGCACCAGAGGATAGTTTTACATTTTAGCTCCACATTAACAAGCAGCCATATATAAACAACCAATAAAGTAGAAAAGAAATAATATTCTAACCCTAAGTCTCCAAAGGATTATCAAGTTAATGGCTGCATTTTTAGTCTGGTTTTGTAGAAGATCATGTTCTGTCAGGGAATATAATTCTAAATATTTTAATTTTACCACTTAAAAAAAAAAAAATCTGATTATTTGTAGCACTATTTTGTTTTCATCATCCGTGTTTGGTTTCAACAGACTTTTATTCTAATCAAATTAAAGTGATGTACTAAGGATAAATTATGCTGGTGCATATTCAAAAAATCCAAAGGAGTACTGGACTTTTCTGAATATCTTAATGTAATGGTAAACAGGTAAAACCACCTTCATTGTATGTTTTCTGTTAAAATAGCTATCCCAGGATTGTTCGGTGGTGTTAAAATACCTGAAAATGCAAAGTATTATGCAACATCAAAAAGAAAGGGTGCCACACATACAGTATCTATGGTGTTTACACTAAAATTCTGCAAGTTTTTATATCTCATTCTGTTGGTACAAAATACTGGAATTTATTTCTGTCAGTCCCCATAATAGTTAGGCCATAAAAGTCCGGGTCATGAATGTGTAACAGTGTCAAGGTGGTCAGCTGTCATCCTTCCTGATTGCTACTGATGTGAATCATATTTGATTCTTACAGAAATAAACACTGTTTTGGGAAGCACTTGGGGCTTCCAAAACCACTTCTTTTTCAGCAGGAGTTAATTAAATATGTAAAGTTTATTAAAATGTTGTGGGGGGTTATTTTTTTTTTAAGTGTGCAGTTCGTGCAGCTACCGAGGGCAGAATCCTTGTTCTGGAAGGCTTGGAAAAGGCTGAGCGGAATGTCCTGCCGGTGTTAAATAATTTGCTGGAGAATAGGGAAATGCAGCTTGAAGATGGTCGTTTTCTCATGTCTGCAGATCGTTATGACAAACTTTTGCAGGTACGGAAATTGGATTTTGGATTTTCCTTTTTTTCCCCCCTCCTGTTCATGGTATGTTGGAATACTATTGTGAAGGGAAAGTACTTAGGAGTCAAATGGGGGAATCTCACCAATGTTTCTGTGTTTTTTTCTGGGTCCTTACATAGAATGAAGTAGGCAGGGTGAAAGCTATGCAAGAAGTCAAACTGCTGTTTTCAACAAGAAGTTGTTTTCATCTGTATGTTGTGTACATGTGAAAAAGAGTAGTCTGTGTTAACCTTGTGTGAAGCCTGTATGTTTCTAAAATGTGAAAGCCACAGTGTGAGAATAACTGTACTTGTGAAAAGATATTTAAGTTGAAATTGTTCCCAGGAAGTTCAGATAGTGCTTCAACATTGCAGTTGCTAAGCTTTTAAAATATTAGGATACCCAAAGAATAAGGTCAAGATCAGTGACACCATATTCATTGGTGCTGTTTTGCCTTTAATTTACAAAAGTATATGTAAAAGCAATCTAAACTATAGAAAATGGTTAGAGGCTTTTCCTTTTGTAGGAAATGGGATTTTAGTGACTGCTATCATTACTGCTTAAGCCATTTTCATTTTTTTGGGCTTTGAGTTGTACTGCTTAAACGAGTGGATATTATTCAGACTTTTGGGAACCTCAGTAAATTTCTTTTTTTTTTTTCTGACAGTTTCAGTAGTACTTTGCATCTTACTTGTGTGTACTGTAGTTTCCAGTCCCATACCTGTCAGTCTGACACCTGCTTGCTCATGTTTCTGACTTGCTCATGTTTCATACCTAACTGTGGTTAGGTGTATGATTCCCATGTGGCACAGGAAGGAAATTTGCAAGAAGCCTTCTGTCTTTGATCTCGATTGTATGAAGTTGCCAGCTGTGCTGAAGTACCATAGTGAATTTCTGAAAATATATCATTACTTCTTATGCCTCTCATTCTTCTGATCCATGTGTTTTCAAAAAATATTTTTATGATATTTAATTTGTAGTTGCAGTTGTTGGAAGCATTATTATATTTTAATAGTAAGCTTTTAAAATGTAGTTGTATTTAAAGACTGAAAATGAAAATTGAAGTGTAGATTTGGTTACAAAGCATCTTCTTTTTTCCTTTCAAACACCTTTCTAATGATAAAATATTTCAAAATGAGTGCGTCAGGCACACTCAGTATATGAATTAAATAAATCTCTTGCTACAATACCAAATCTAAAATAGTTTTTTTATTGTTTGGGGAATATTGTATTATATACACTAATGTTCATTTTTGCTTCTCCCATGTGAATAATTACTGTGGATCTAGGTTTGAAGGAAATGTATTCATGTGTGGTTTCAAGGAAGACTTAACTGTGATGTGGAAAGTTAAAACAGTGCATTTTTGTATGCAATGAATCCTTTGTATGACAATAATACAGCATTTAATATCCTTATGAATGAATCTAGTTCTGTATTTTTGCATTCAATAAAGCATAATTTGTAAATGAAACTTTTAAAGTGGATATTTAACTTGCCTTTACACTTACAAGAGAGGGGAAAAAAGAAGAAAAAATTCATTATAGCACACTTCTAATATTTTAGAATAAAATAAATTTTGTAGTTTTGTTATTTTCTGTTCTTTGTAAAAACAGTGTTGTATTGGTACCTTTTCACATGATGTAATCTAAGGTAACATCACAACAGGTACCATCATCTGTGGGGTTTTTGGTCAAGTTGCTACAGGCCTGACAGCTGTACTTAATCAAGCATTCTTCCTATGTTCATTTTGGAAAAACTTATTTTTATCATCCGGAGATTTGACCAATTTAATGCTTTCTAGCCTCTCCAAATGAAAAATGAGAACATTACCATATTTAGGTTGAAGGACCAGGGCTATTAGTTGATCTGGAGCTTAGTCATTGTACGTTTCTGATGATGCAATATGGTTTTTTTCTTCCTGTTGCTTTATTTTAATATATTTAGGAGCATACAAAATCAGAGTTAGATGCATGGAAGATTGTTCGTGTTAGTGAAGATTTTCGAGTGATAGCCTTGGGCTTGCCAGTACCTAAATACTCTGGTAACCCTTTGGATCCACCCCTTCGCTCTCGATTTCAAGCTAGAGATGTTTATCATCTGCCCTTTAAGGTGAGTGTCGTAGCAGAAGACTGGGTTATTTGTACTGAGTAGAGATAATATTTTGATGTTACGTTTTACTTACCTCACCTCTGAAAAGAATTCTTGGTATTAAATTTATCTTAAAGTGCATTTTTCATATTTTCATATTGCATCATAAATTCCTGACATGCAGGCTTAGAGTTGCCGTGGAAAACTGCAGCAGAAAAGTAATTTCCATAACACATAGAACCCTAAAATAAAGAATCCCATCTTTTTTTTATTCTTAAATAAAATTAATTCTGTGTCAAGGAGTGAGTAGAATCCTCTTGTCTAAATTAGAGAGAAAGATAGAAAATGCTTCATATATCATGACCTGTGACCCAGAGTATGATCCTAAAATTAATTTACTCTGTGATTGTATGTTCTATTTTCAGGACCATCTTCAGCTGTTATATTCAATTGGATCAAACATTTCCACAGAGAGGTAATTTTTCATAATAAAAAAAAAATAATTGAATGAATAAAGAATCTATGTCCTTTCAGGATTCCATGCTATTTTTGTGTCTCTGTCACTGCATAGAGACCAAAACGGAAGAAATTTTTAATATGTGTGGGTATATGCTCACACAGCTTTTTGTGTGCAGCCTTCATGTAATGAATGCTTAATGCTTTAGAACCTCATTCACACCTTACTTGTTTGCACTCAAAAGTAGTTTCAGCATCTTTTACTGTATTTAGCTTTTTATGCTTTAGTATTTTAAATATAGATAGCATGTATAAAACTCTGTAATTACTTTTTCCTATGCAGAATTTCTCAGCTCCTGTCTTTTGCGACAACTCTCTGCTCTCAAGAATCTTCTACATTGGGACTTCCAGATTTTCCTTTAGACAGCTTATCAGCTGCAGTTCAGATTTTGGTATGTGCGTACATGTGCTCTGAAACTGTATGGGTTTAAAATTTCTCAGAATTAAATCTGGTTTATTCATGTTGGTAGAAGAAAATTAACATGACTATTTAAAAAAAAAAACCTGAAAAAACTAAAAATAGTTTGAGGGAGAAAAGTCTCAGTTAGATATCTCTGGGTAATACTTTAATCAAGCATATAGCATAATACTGAAGGACAAAGTATGGTATGACATAAGATTTGTACTGTTATTAAATGTATCTTAGTGCTCAATTTATGATGTTTTCCCGTCTGGTAAATCATCTTACCTGACTTCAGGGACATTTACAGTTTATCTGATGACACTGAAATAGTCAGTGGGGAGAAATAAAAAACACAACTGAAAAGTGCTTTAGATTTAATGTTACGCATGTAAATCAGATTGATTACATTACAAAGAGACCTATTGCTCTCCATTGACATGTTAAAGGACCCAATATAAATGTGGGTATAGGAAACAGTTAAGTTGTATGAGATGAAGCCTACATTAGGTCTTTGGGCTGACTGTGTGAAGATGCAGCCTGTGCACACTTGAAGATGCAGTGCTTCCTGACAGCTATAGTCCACAGGGAAATGCGGAATTGTGCTTCTGCTGAGTTCACAGTGACAGGTCAGGCAGGTCAGGACTAAAGCTGTGGCAGTCTTTCTGCTTTCCTGGACAGTCCTTTGTTTCTTGGACTTTGTAATTACATGGTAAAAAGTCAAAGATTAAATGGAAGGTGCCTCCTGAAGGAAGCCAGGGACATGATATCCCTGGTATAAAGAGAGAGGGGTTGGTGCCCTTTTGCATGCAGGAAGATATGGTCAGCCCAGGAGGGTAAAATACCAGAACAGTTTTTCAAACCGTCTGTGCAAGGTGCAGGTGTCTGTAGAAGGAACTTGGGATAGTTCTCTGTTGTCTCATGCACAGTCATTTTACCTATGATACTGCTCAGCAGCAGATAATTTCCTACATATTTTATTGAATTGTATACATTAAAGCATATCAATTACTTGTGTTATTGTGGTGCTCAGTCCCCTCTGTTGTGCAGGACACTTTCAGACATAATTTGTTTTCTGAAGTAGTGGTCCTACATTAGATGTTAGGAAGTGATCAAAATTCAAATTCAGTGAAATAAAGTAGTATTTGGAGGGCTTTAGGAAGGAAATATGTGTTGGATTTTAAAATAAATTGCAGCTTTTTATTCTTTGAACCCCAAAGTGAAAAATTATTTTTAAATGAATGCCAGATGGCTTTCAGAGTAACAGAAAGAAAATGAGCCCTAAGCTATTATCTAAACTATGGAGTGAGGGAAGCATTTTATTTTACATTATAGAATGTGAAGTGTTACCATTGTATGACAGTGTCTTTTTTAGGCAGATGGAAACTGTTTCTTTTAGAATTAGTTTTAATCACTTGGATTTCTAAGCTGACTGTTCTCAGTGATTTCAAGCTACACCATTTTTCCTTTGTATGCTGGGTCAGTGCCGTCCTCTGCTTCTATCTTGGTTGGACTAACTGTTTAAAAGTGTGGAGAGAGTGCATTGTAATGAGTAGTTTCTTATCTTCTGTCATGGATTCACACAGTTGCAAAACATATTTCTTGGCTTGAAAACTCCTACCTGACGAAAGGGAGAATTTTTTAATAGGGTCCTGTTCTGAAGAGACTGATTTTATACATTCCATTGTAATTATTATTTATTTGAGATAATGTGGAAAAATACATGCTATGTCTTTATATAATGACGGAGGGCTTTTAAAATGCAGTGAAGGGCTTCCTGATCCTTGAAGCTGTACATTTACTACAGTGCAATAAATGGTTTATTTTTACTGATTTTTTTTTTTAATGTGGAACATTATGAATAGTATTACTGGTTATAAATACAAATTGAATTACACATTTCACAAAATATGTCTCTCCTGGTTTCATTTCCAAGGAACTCTTCTCTCAGTTGGATGCTTATATAAATCCAAGTGTATAACTGAAAATCAGTTGATTTTATTTGAATTGTATTATTCACTTTGATGAAGGGTTAAAAAGATGGTGCCAGTCCGATGACTGTTTTTCACTAGTCTTGTACACAAGTAGTCCTTAAAAATTTGCAAGTTGTTTTTGAAGGAAACAATCAATACTTAAACAGTCAATTAAGTTAGGGAGTTTGAAATTATTTTTTCTGCCAGGAAAGGCCTTATGCATAGTGTCTTGAGTAGTCATAAATGCATTTCTCTTTCTTTTCTATTACTGCAGCAAAATAGTCAAATCTTTGTGTTGTTCAGGCAGCAATTGACAAAGAAGTTAGTACTTTAACAAGGATATAGTAAAAAAAAAAAGGTGGTTTTCAATTTTGAGTAGAAAGTGCGAGCATACTTAGTAACTCTTCAAAGCAAAACAGTTTGAATCAAACTGTTCAGAAATTTTTATGAACCGATTTGTTAAGTAGAATCTGTACAATATAATAGAATTAAAATTAAATACTATAGATTGCTGTGAATGTGTAGATCATTATTGTAAATCAGATTTCTTGTCATATTGATTCTTTTCTAGTAGTACTGGGAAACTCATTTACCTGTGGTGGGATTTGTTTCTCTTGGCCATATATGTTTTTAGGTATCTGAGCCAGTCACTGTAGTTTCCATTTATGTACAGGAGAGAAAATAATTTTTAGTACATAGTTCTAATGTGCTTTGGACATTCGCATTATAATGAATTACACCTGAGAAATGCCTGTTTTGACATCTAATCGAATACTGCTTGTAGTGGTCATTTGTATACTGCCCTTACAGTCTTATTTTAAGTTCACAGCTATGCAGGATTTGGGGTTAATGGCTGGTGACAGAATGAGTCAATAATTTTTTCAATTTTTATTTTTAAATTTTAATTAGGATTCCTTTCCTATGATGTCAGTCAAGCATGTTATTGACCGGCTTTACCCCTATAACATTTTCCTTGGAAAGGAAGGCAAGACTGCAGTCAAAGACATGTTAAAAGTAAGTATTGCACATTTGTATTAGAATTCTAGGGAGTGATGGATTATTGCAGTAGTTCTCCTGACTAATGCTACTTCACTGCTTCTGTATAAAAAAAGAAGTCATAAATAAAGTAAATGGCTACGTTTTTGCTAATGTTTAAAACCTTCATAAATGGTATTTAAAAAACCCCTCATAGGCTAGTAAATTTCATTATAGTGAAAGGTGAAGCCTCTAGGAATATTTAGACCTCAGCTAAAGACTACAGAAAAATCCTCATTATATAATCAGTGCTCAATTAATTTGAAAGTAGCTACTTGTATGATTGAGGTAGTCAAATGCTTAAAAATACCTCCTGCATTTGGCTTTTAAGAGAAGATTCTGAAAAGATGATAGATATCACATGCACAAAGTACGTTCGGTATAGCATGATTATAGATTGATTTAGTCTCTGTTAGCCTTTTGTTGCTTGTTGTAGGTCGGATCTGTTTTGTTGCTTTGTCCATGCTTAATAGTAGTTTACAAAGCCTATAGTTATGGTGCGTTATTTAATTTATCTTTTAAAATTTAAGCACAGTTTCAGCTCTCTTTAGTTTTTTTAATATGTTGTAAGAATTATATATGTTGTTGAAGATTAGCATTCACAGCTTAGAGCATCTTAGCCGGTTCTTTCAGTCCTGAAAATCAGATGTTGTTTGTATGTTCATATTTGGAAATTACCAGCTTCATAGCTAGTGAATATTTGGTTTTCCTAAAACCAAGCTTATGTGTCAGGGAAATGTTTGCAGGCCATCCCAGCTGACCATCCTCCCCCTCCATATACTGCCTTTTTGCATTGGAGTTCAGTCCTGTAATCCCTGTGTAACTGGGCTGCTCTCCTACTTGTCTTCCTGAGTTTTGGGGTGAACAGTTCCAGCATTTGAAGGAGGTTGTCCTGAATGACATGCTTGCTTTTCTGAACCATCAATGCTGACTCCTGTCACACTCCTACCTACCACTTCCCTGGATAAGCCAATATGGCCTGAAATCCAGGATCTGAAGTCATTGTCACTTCCTTTCAACTGTTCCACAGGAAGTTCCACCTGACTATGAGGAAGAATTTCTTTACCCATGTGGGTAACTGAGCACTGGAACAGATCGCCCAGAGAGGTTGTGGAGTCTCCCTAACTGGGGATATTCAAGAACCATCTGGACTCAATACTGTGCCATGTGCTCTAGGATAACCCTGCTTAAGTAGGGAGATTGGATCAGATGACCCACTGTGGTCACTTTCCAACCTTCCCCATTCTATGACTCTATGTCTGCAGTGTTGCTCCTTCCACCACAGTTGTGGGTAATTGAAGTTGCCCACAAGAACCATCATCTGTGTGGAAATAGACTTCTGTCTGTTAGCAGAGCAGTAACAAGTCACTTCTGTCTTAATATACCTTTGTTTTAAATACTTTGTCATTTTCTTTACTCCTTCAGTTATAGATAGTGGATGTCTTTATGTTCAATACCATCAGCTTCCTCCGTTTTCTATTTCTTTTCTTTAACTTTGTGTTGTGCTTTTGCTTCCTGGGTAAGACAGATTGATTTGACTCATAAAATCTTCTTTCTCAATAATAATCTACTTTTAAATACCTCTTTATTACATTTTTCTATGTTAATTTTCCTCTTTTTTTTTTTAAATCTTCCTCATCACTACTTATATGAACTTATGTAAACAAGTACATGTAATCTTATTTGGAATTTTATTCTATTTGCACACAACAAGTCTTGTTAAGCAGTGAACCTTAAGAAATACAGAAAATAATTGGTTGTATTGAGGAACATCTGTTTATAATGATGTTACAATAATAGCAGCTCCAGAACAATGTAAATATGGATAAGAGATTATTTTTTCTATTCTATAAGAATGGTGAGGGAGAGGAGTCTAGCAGAAGCAAGGTGATTTCTTATTCTACTTTCCTACAGGTTTCCTGAGAGTGTCCAGGTAATAATTACCACTGAATACTTCTTTCTGTGTAAAAGGAAATGCTAATCTTAACTGGGTGGGAACAAGAGTTGAATAAATAAATGTGTTGGAATTGATGGATTAATTTGTATATTCAGTCACTTCTTAACATCAGCTAACATTTAAAGAAAAAAATCCCAAATTTCAGGTAATGAAATGTAAAGTTTAGGCATCAGACTCAGAGACAGATATGGGGCCATAGTAATATAGCTGATAATGTATCCTCATTTCAAGATATCTTTCCTTCTAGTCAGCTGTTGAAGCTGAGAAGTGAGATAGCCTGCAGTTATTCCAAACAGCTAGTTTTGGCAGCTGTTAGATGCTGTATTTCCTGAAGAGATCATATTCTTAAGGCACTGTCTTCCCAAATGTTATCTTCGACTTGGGGAAATCCTTTCTTTATACACCTTCTTGCTTACTGAGACTACACCAAGATCTAGGTATTACCTGTAATTCTTATTCTCAATAATGAAATAATGTGAAATATTGACTTATACCTTCCCTGGGAGTGAAGGTAGTTCCTTGGGAGTGTTTGTGGATGAGAAGCTTGACGTGACCCAGCCATGTGGACTTTCAGCCCGGAAAGCCAACGGTATCCTGGGCTGCATCAAAAGCAGCATGGCTAGCAGGTGGAGGAAGGGGATTCTGCCCCTCTGCTCCTCTCTGGTGAGACCCCACCTGGAGTACTGTTGAAGAAAAAAGAATGTCTATCAACCAACATTTTAATTTGCTACAAATGTAACTCCTTGTTTCAAACTAGTTAGCATAAAAAATGGTGTTCAGGGATTGCACACTAATCCAGCATCAGCCGTGGTCTTTAGAGGTGGTTAACGTACAAATGCTTTTGTATGAGTGCTACAGTTTGGAGCATTCATTAGTTCACTAGATTGCGACAGACAGGACAGAAGTACCAAAATAAACTTGAGAATTATGTGCCTTTGTTTACCCTTATTTGAAGTTTCTGCACTTTGGTAACTGTATGAATTTGTATTCTGATTCTTAAAGATGATCCTTAACTTAGAAGATCTTACGACATAAAATATGAGTTGGTTGGAATTCTGGCCTTTAAAATTATTCTATACTTGCTTGAAATACTGGCATGACAAATTATTTTGACTGACAGATGAAGATTTGAAATATGATTGTAAAAATTAAATTAAAAAGTATTTGAGGTTTTTCTCTGCAAGACTGAGATACGGAGAAATCACTGATTTCAAGGAAAACAGCTTCCAGTTAAACATTCTCAAACAATAAGCTTAAGCATATATGATGTGTCTCCCGTAACATTGAAGTTTTCTGTATGCAACTGAGAGGCTTTTATAAAACTGGTCATCTTCATTTAGGCTGAGTTTGGTGGCTCGTAAGAGACTCCAAATGCTTCATGTTCGTTCTCATCCTGCAACATCCAACTTTCCTATATTTATTTCTTCATTGTTTCATAAACTTTTAGTATTTTACTTTGGATTCATTGGATATTCTGTGTTTGGTCTTTTAATTCTCACATGCCTATTGCATGCTTTTTTTCCCCAGTGTTGGAAACACCCACTGTTTGGATTTTTTTACCTTCTAATCAGGAGAATCTTTCCATGAGATTTTAGAAATAACATATGGGTCAGATTTGTCTTAATACATGAGCAAGTCACTTCTGGTCTAAATCCAAGTTTTTAGCTTCACTCTAAAGCCCTGGAATTTTTCTTCATTTTTTTCCTGGTTTGATTAATTCTGTGTTTACTGTCTTGATCTTATATCAAATAAAAGGGTTTTTGTTTCCTTTACTCATTTTTTGTATCAGTTGCACACCCACTTTAGTTTTACCTGACCTCCTCATCGAAAAATGTTTCCCTGCCTCACAGTAATCTTCAGGCTACATAGGAACTCTCATAAGACTGGATTCTTATTTCTTGTCTAGACAAGAAAGAATTTTTCAGAAGAATTCTGTTCACTTCTAAGATATTTCTGCTGCAAATTTTGTTCTAAGGAAGGATATTTTTCTCTCTTATTTCTTCCCAAGTATTTTACAATATTTGGGTTTTGCATTAATAGATGCTCTTAGTGCCAATACATACCATTGTAGTGGAATCTGTCAGACTTCATCTATCAATCCATCCCATCTTGCACTTGCAGTTCATATTTTGCTTCTTCTGAAGCAGTTAAGTCCTCTTGTGCATTGGAAAATTCCCTTTCCTTCCCATGCAGAGAATCTTCCAGCCTTTAGATGCCTCTTTTGAATAGCCTAGCTGCCTTGTAGGTTCAGCAGAGTGGTCATCTGCAACTATGGCTCATGTAAGATCTCTGTTCCTTTGACCAGCTGGATTACCAGTGTATTCTTCGCATTTTCCATTTTGAGACGTTACCGATCATTAGATACTTCCAAGTGGTCAGAATTCCTCTTCCTTTTTTTCCCTAACTTTTACAGTTTGCCTTTTCTCACATGTTTCTAGGCATGCAGAATGTGATCTGATGATTATGAACTGCCAAACCACTTTCCTGGTTTGTGGTGGCTAGTCTATTCTTTTTTTCTTTCCTCTGAGTCAATGAGCCTGCCTGCTTCTGGCTCTCCGAGTATCTCCCAAACTTTCTGATACTGAATATGTTCAGTAGTTGTTGTCTCAAGCTACAAATATTTTTTTTCCTTAGCAGCTATCCGCTTGAACATTTTATAAAGGAAGTTGTTTCTGGCTCAGCAGAAGTGTTTAATGTGTTGTACATCCATTTCATGCCACTCTGATTCCATATCTGCCTATCGTAATTCTAAATGAAGAACTGCATCAAAGAGATCTGTCTTGCTCTGTAATCCACAGACAGTTTTGTTTGCTGCTTATGTTCAGGTTTAAGTGTGGTAACTTGTTTAATTATTACAGTATTCAGTTCAGCAGCATCTATGTGACTACATGTGATAAATTCAAATTCAGTTAGATGAATTTAAGTTGTGTAAATTCAGTAACAATCTGCACATAGACAGTCCTCTTTCACTGTCCTGACTTAGTGTCTGAAAGGCTACAGAACCCTCAACAACAAAAAAGAACAACAAACAAAAAAACCCCCCCAAAAAAAAAAGACCCCAACCAAACCACAAAAACACCTTAGAAATTTTAAACTCCCAAGACTTTTGTGTACAAGTTCTGCTGTTGCTGTCTCCATATCCTTGTTACAGAGTCTGCTGGTGCAGATTATCTTGCTCACTCACAGTTATTTTCTTACATTGGTAAGGGATTTTAGTGTACAAGCAGTTTGCAATTTTGTGTATAAGCACCCTCAACCCTGTCCAAAATGCCATTAACTTAGTAAGAATATTGCAATTTACTAATGAAGTTGAGTGAAAACATTTAGTAGTTGCTTTCACAGAATCGTAGTTGGAGTGTTTCTTAGAATCATAATTTGAGACTCAGTAGGCATTCCTGTCCTCTCTTGTTTAAGAATTTAATGGTATCTGAAGTAGACTCAGCTGTTACAATAAGAATGTAATTTGGTGCAGCCCTTTATTAAAGCACCTTTGTCTTAAATACATGTTTAAACATGCTATATTTGTAGGCCTTTGTTCCAGAATGGAAATTTACAAAGTGATGAAGAACAAAAGCTTTTGTAAAAATCCATCTCAAGTTTTCTTTCTAAACTTTAATAGGCAGTGCTATGAATCCTTGTAGTAGTAATGCTATATGCCTTTTAAGAATTATTTTACCTTAATGACTTCTGTTTAAAAAACTCTGTTTTCTAAGACTTCTAAGGAATTGGATAGTATTCCTTTTTCTCTTGTTTACTCAGCCTTCACTCTGTTGAATAAAATGGCTCTCTGAATTCAGTAGTTTCGGTTATTAGTATTTTTTTGTGTGTAAAATCCTCAATACTACTCTCCTTACCCAACATTTTTTAAATGCTTTTCGTGCTTTCTGTGTACAGCAAAAATAGAGAGTATAATGCTCCAAAGAGGATTGAGAAGACAAATGTCCCATTTTATGTCCTTGATATACTGAGAACATGCTGAAGGCTTAATTTGTACAGGTTGTCCTCAATTTTCATTGTATAAGGCAGCTGTGAAGCTAAGTAAATGCAATGTTTGCTGATTATTTTTATTGGTAGTCAGATGTTTAAATCTGCAATTGGTTATAATGACCTGCAGAGATAGGTGATCTATTATTACACATGCTAAAGGCTATAGTTCGTTTCTCATGTTATTTTGGACTGTCAGGCTAAGACCTGGCAAAGTCACCATGTGACATTTTCACTTTACGTCTGTCACTACAGTCTGAATAAGTAGTTGGTATACAATCTCTTTGGTTTTAAATGTAAAATATATAGGCCATCAAGAATGTGAACACAGGTATCTGAAGTAAAAGTTGAAGTAAAGTAAGTGGATTTAGGACTTCACAAGCAATTAATCGTGAATATACTTCTGGCATTGTTTTATAAGGAACAGTTTTAAAAACCAGGAAGTTGTATTTAATAATTAATTCCTCACCCCTTGATTCTACAGCGTTTTGAGCTTCAAGATTCAGAAAACCACTTGTTTCCCAGGAAGATTACTAAAGTAGAAAGTGTACATGGAAACAAACCCTTCAAGGCTGATGTAACTGTCCAAATTGGTGAAAAAGAAGTGACATTCCAGGTATGAATTTATATATTCATCAAACTATAACGTGCTTTTTTAAATCACTAACTTGTTTTCATCTCTTCAAGAATTTAACACACTTGGTACTAAAACTCATTTGCACTGAACGTTTTTTTTTTTGGTAGAGTAACACATGGTATTTATTGGAAACACATTTAGATACTGGAATATTAGTTTATGGATACGCATGATTTTATTTCTAGATAAACTCATAGTTTCCTACATGTGAATCATTACAGTTTGGGTGAAAAAAAAGGCCTTTCAATTTTTTTTTTGTTTTATTGGATTAGAATAGCAGAGAGTACTTATGATGCTCTTGATGCTGCTTTCCCTTTTTCTTTTTGTAAAAACAATAGTCTGTCTTTGTTTACACTTCAAATAAGATTTAATGAGTGCTCGGTAATGTTCCGACACAGGATGTTGGGAAAATGGAACAAAGCAATCACATCAAATATGATTAGTTTGAGTTTCTTCCAATGAAGTTTATGACCTGCTAGGTGGTGAAATAAGTTCTTATTCAGGAAAAACGTGCTGATCTGAGAATTTGAAGTTAATGTTGAATTTGGAGAGTCTAGAGAGTCTGTAAAGAAGGTGAATTAGTAGGAGTCAGGGAGATTATAATAACATTGCTGAGGAATATCCTCAGAGAGTTTATACCATGACAAAGTGAAGAGGGGAACTACAGCAAATGGGAATTTTTCAGGAGAAGTTGAGTCTGTAGGAACATGATTCAGTTCTTTTCTGAGGCAAAGATTTTTGATTTTGTTTGACATATAGGTGATACCTCCTGAAAGTATGTCTGCAGAATGTCTCTGGGAACAGAAGGGTATAAGAAGTTTGCAGATGAAACAGTTCCCAGACTAGGGCAGGAAGTGGAAATGTAGAGCAAGTGCCTTAACATAGTGAACAATTGAAATGCTCTAAAGATCGGGTCAACATAGCTCCTTCAGACTTTCACAATACTAACTGCTCTTTCTCTTCCATGTTTCTCTGATGAACAGTGAATATTGGTGATTTTCTATTTTGTCTCTAACATGAACAGCCTGAAGTTCTTTGCAGACCCCAATGCTGTAATTGTATTGATTTACATTTTGCTAATTTTTTTCATGAAGCATGTGTGAAGGAGTTGTGAAGGAGTTTTTCTGTTAGAAATTATGCAGTTGAATTTTGTGACAGTGACGGTTTCAAGTTTGATGGATGACAATTATCAGCAAAATATTACAGTAGTTTTGGACATGCATAACTTAGTCCACACAAAGCCTAGAGTTATTACAGTATAGCTTATTTAGCATTTTGATTTACTTTTTTTTTTCTTATAGGTTCCAGCTGGAACTGGAATGTTAAAAAAACATCCTCGATCAGATACTTTCATAAGGACTTCCAGCCATAATCAACTGTTGGCAGAAATGATGCAATCCCATATGGTTAAAGATATGTGTTTAATTGGAGGAAAAGTAAGAATTTAAATTTCTATTCTCCTTTCTTCCCCATGATCTGTAGAATGTAATCTAAGTTATATTTTTTAACTTTTTAGGGCTGTGGCAAAACAGTTATTGCTAAGGAGTTTGCTGATATACTGGGATACAGCATAGAACCTATCATGCTATACCAGGTAAGGGAACCATCTGCTGATGATCAGGATGATCACAGCACTAGAGGTGTTGGGCGTTTTTGCAAACCCTGAGCTCCCTCACGTTTAACAGCAATGTCACAGCCAGTGGTCACTCCGTACACTTTTGGAAAGAATTGTCTGTCTTAGGTCATAACACACTCTAACCTCATGGCATAAGCTGAAAAATTGCAAGATTTAAAAGTAGAATTAATTAATTTGCAGCGTTCCACACTTAGATCACAGTTATAAGATTTTCTCCATAACCTTGAGGAATAAAAGGGCTTAAATAAAATGTGAAGTCGAGTCTCCTATGACCTTGTGAGTCAAAATACACCAAATATAACAGGATTTACGGTTGTAAGTGATAATTGGCAATGCTTTAGGGAAACATTAGCATCAGATGTAATGTAATATACTGGTCTCTTTCTTCCATCCCTTTTCTGCTTCGAATTTTTCCTGGACAACATGGAGACCTCTGAAGGAAGAAATTGGAGTAGCATCTGATTTGAAAGTGTACTGGCATGTAGGGAGAAACACTGACAGAAATGGGTGGTGAGGTTGAAGGGTTGAAGAAGTGAGAGGAAAATAGAAATGAGAAATACTGATGATGATGATGAAAAAAGTACATTTTATGTTTTCATGCATTGTTGAGAACCTCCCCAGACAGGATCCCACTGCTTTAACTCCCCCTTACACAGCTTCAGCTGTTAATGGTGCAGACTTTGAAACTCTGTCTGCACAGCTGGAGTCAGACAGATGACTTCTGCCCTTGTCTTATGCTTTAATGTGGCCAAGTGTGAGCAGATTTGGTTTCCAGGCTACATATCCTCATCAATGTAATGTTATGTTCATAGTAATATACCTGGATTCCCAGCAGTGCTTATTATCTTTTGTGTAGTGGTCTATTGAAATAGTTGCGTAGTTTCTGAGCCAGAACTGAGTGTGTCCTGCTAGCCTGCATACTTCTCTCAGCACTTGTCACTGTAAACATATTTTTAAATCATTCCAGAAAAATAACTTCTGCAACTTGACAAACCTGCTTAAGGACAAGCACACCCTAACGCTTGTTTTCTTGTACACAATACAATATTGGGTATTCACCAGCAAAATTAGAGAATTATATGGTTAAAAACATGGCCACTGTTTCACGACTTCCTGCCTTAAATTAGTATGGCTTTGATGAACATGAGCAGAAGGCTTCCTTTTTGAAGGCACATGACAAAAGCTGACAGTGAAACTATTTATTTAGTAAACATCTTTCTTTCAGAGATCTGTAATTCCTACAAAAATAAAGTCTTGGAAAGGATTTGAAGTACTTCCCACTGAAGTGAACCTTTCCTTTGGTTTCACCAGGGTTTGATCAAGCTCAGAGGGCAAAGGGGTTTTATACAGAGGCTTTTTATGATATCAAACAGTATCATTAAAGCAAATAAATGACTGTTTGTGAGCTGCTTGTCCACTGTAAATTCCTGTGTAGCCAGGCCTGGGTAAGATTAACATATATATTTATGCACATAGATGTTTCCTAATATACAATGTGTTACATAAACCCAAAAGTTTTTACAAAAAGCAGTGCATAAAAATATTATTGAATGTAACTGAGCTATAAATAGAATTTCAGAATGCCTTCATTTTTCTAAAAATATGTAATAACCTATCAGGGGCTTTGCATAGCCAAGTAATAGGATAATTTAATGACAGGACAAATGTTAAATTCATATACTAATTCAGCAATGAAGACTATCAAAAGTTTGATAATGCTGTAAATTCAGCATTTTTTTCTATTTTGGTTCAAAAAAGTGTGTTCTGGGGTTTTTTTCCGAGAGACATCATGTTGCCCTGAATCCATTTCTAAAATTAAGGAGGCTTTTCTTTGTCCTATGGTTCATATTTATTTTCCAATAATTTCTGCAGGCACAAAATTGAGTAGAGGAGCACTTACCTTTGGTCTAAAGCAATAGCACTGTTTTTCTTCAGGCTCTGGGAAGAAATGAGTTCTTGGACGTTATATATATATATATATAGATGTATATGTATATAGCCTTTACTTTGTTTCATAATTCTTTGCAACTGAAGTTGATTTAAGGACTTGAACAGTGTGAAGAAGTGTATCTCTCTATATTGATTTCACAGAAAAAACAACTCTGAAAGCTTTTATGTTGTGAGATGAGAATCAAATTTACCTAAACCAAACCTTTTGGAACATAGATCATCTCTTATACTAATAGTTGGTCGAGAGAGCAGTTCCTGTCTCATTTGTGATATCTGACATCATTATACGGATTTCTCATTATATGCAATTCCATGTAGGCAAATTGCTGAGAAAGGAAACTCATCCTGATTAGGAAAGGTTTGTTTTCAAGTTGTCTCTTCATGCAGTTAAGCAACAGCAAATGAGAAGCAGCAGCCAGTTAGTACTTTGTGGACTGTAGCTAGGGAACTTTTAGTTTAAATTGCTTAAAATAAAACTTTTCTCCCCTCAGAGTTTCAGAAGGAAAAAAAAGTAACAGTCAAAGTGATGTTCTAACAGTTTTCCAGCAACTTGCTCCTTTTCTTCCCTAGCAAAAATAGTCTTACGGGCACATCACTAGTGTTTGTGTACTGTGATGTTTTTGTTTCTAGGAGTTTTTTCTTTTTGCATGACCTCATAATTTTTCTTTACCAAATCCTTCCAGTTTTTTATTTGAGAAATACTAACAAATGATTAGTCCAGATTGGCATGGAAAGCAGGAAACAGAGATTCTTCACCTCATAATTGCCAAGAACATGATTAGTACTACAAGCTGTGAAAAATGGCTAGGTTGGAGGCTTGTGTTGGTGTAGCTGCTAAAGGGAGTGGAACAGAGGTTATTGTACTTGTTTTTTCTCCAAAACATTTTTGTTTTTTCCTGTGTACAAACTATACTAGAAAATAAACAATGAAACATAAAACACATAATTAAAATAAGCTTTTATAAGTTACAAATTAAATAAGTTAAAAAGTAAAATAAGCTTTTAGTTTCACAAGGCAATATATTGTTGCCATTGCTTTGTCTGAAATAAGAGGAAAAATTAATTCTTATACTTCAGTTACCCCTCCAAAGGGCGCCTTTTTAGAGTATTATAAGATTAGTTTTAATATCATATATTAAGTGATTTTAATAAAATTTATTAAAAATTGAGTTAGAGTAAATAAATAAAACCAATAAATCACTGGGCAGGTACTTAGCCATAAAATAAGTCCCTTACAAAAACTGTGCAGGTGTTAGCAATTATATTCCTTTTTAATCATCCCTAAATTGAATCTCATTCAACCATTTAAATTACAATGTGATTAATTCATGTTATATTTCAGAAAATATTTTGCAGCAAAATAATCTTCTGGGTTTATCTCCAGAAAATTAATGCATGGTTCTCAATTGTATTTGGAATTAGAGAAAGGACATGTTGTGTAGCGTACCAGGCTCCCAGTCAATTCATACTGTATGTTTCATTTCTCTAGACATGAATTATCAAAAGGTGTGTTAGTTAAATACTCAGTACAGCATTTACTAGCTGCTGAATGCACAGTTCTTAAGCAAGTCCTAAACCCACGTTCTTCTCTGTCTTTTATGAAAATGTTTCACAGCTAATTCATCAATAAAATAGAAAAGAGTGAACACAGCGGTAAGACAACAGAAATGCAACAATAAAAATATGGTGTGGTTTTGTGGATTTGAATGTGAGACTTTAAATTAGACAAATGTGGAAGCACTGAAGGAACCGCACTTTGTCCTGTTATTTTAGGGCTTTTAAGGAAATGTAGAAAAAGGAAATGATTCAGGCCATATGACGTAATGTATTCTATTTTTATTCTTGAAAGTTCAAAGGGTTTATAGTTGTGAAAAGGACATATGCAAAAGCTACAACTACAATAGAAAATACACTCTTATCTGATTTTAGGTTGTGTTCACAGCACAGCCTGAGGAAGGAATTTAGTCTTCCAGGTCACAAAATTACTATTATGTCTTTGTTTCCCTAGTGCTTACCTGTTGTAATGGAACATCTAAAATATGTGTGCTGGAGGATATAGTAGATTTTGCCTTTGGTTTTGTTGTATCCCTTAACCATTATTTTGTGATAGGCTATGTACTTTTGATAAATTCTGTGTTACGGGCTTCTTTCTTACCCTGTCCGTTATTCTCTGATGCTTCCACTGCATTTTCCTGCTGGGAGGTGGAATGTCATGCTGGTTTATGTTCAAGATTAATGATGAAATCTTTGCTCTTTCAGGTGGCTTCCATATGAAAGAAATTATTCTTGTTTGTTCTAGGTATAAATTGCTACCCCCTTCTCTACACAAGGCTGTGTACAAGTTGTCATATGCTTGTATTTTGTTAAAGGGGCAGGGGGGAGGAAGGCTTTTATTCATGTTTCAAAGAGGTGGTATTGGCAAGTCTAGAACTTCCAAAGACTATTTAACATTCTATGAGTAGATTTGTGTGTGTATTTCTAATACTCTTTGGAGAAGTAATTGAAGATTTCCTGCTAGTCTTCCTTGGGTTTATCCTTAGGAGGAACAGAATGCAGTTTTTTAAGGAGAAAGCATGTACTCGTAAATTAAGAAAATGGAGCATAAATATATTCTTTTGATGAATTGATACTTGCAGGATATGACGGCTAGAGATTTGCTACAGCAAAGGTACACTCTTCCTAATGGAGACACTGCTTGGAGACCATCACCACTCGTTACTGCAGCTCTGGAAGGAAAGCTTGTTATTCTTGACGGCATTCATCGAATTAACCCTGGCACTCTAGCTGTGCTCCAAAGGTCAGGATGTGAGCATGGATAACTTGGGGGCACATGATGTGTTTATTGAGTGCATGCATACTGAGACCTTAAGTTCCTGCTGGTGAATATGTCTTTGTAACTTCAAGAACACTGTAAAGATCAAGCTGAGCATTGAAGTTTCATGGAATATGTGTGCTCATTTTTTTGCTTAAAAGCAGAAGCAATTCTTTCAGTTTTTGAAGACTAAAATAACACAGGAAATTTCAGCCTGTTGTAAATATAGAATGTAAGTCTGAATTTTAGAATGAGCTAGATTTTACTCTAAAATTATGAAATCTAAAAATTAGTAATATTTGTGCAGCATTTTATAAATGTCAGAAAACATTTGAAATACTTTGAGTGCATTCTGCTTCTAAATAAATGTGATCATTACAATTGTTAGAGCATACTTTATATTGATTGCAAAGAACTCTTTTTAAACATTATTTCATAATTCAGTAAAAAATAAATTAAGCTTTGCAGAAAAAAAATTAGGCAGAACAAAATTTAGGCTTTGCAGAACAAAAATAATAATAGCAAATAGTTTGTTAATAATTATCTATACTGTCAGGTCAAATTTTTCTGCTATTTCATATGCATGCATCATTTACTGCCTTTAGCAAACTAAAGGACATTGTGAACTTTAAAAGCAGGCTGTAGCAAAAGCATTTTGTGCTTTCTCTTATTTTATATGTATATGCAGAAGAACAGAACAGAGAATTACACTTGCCTGTGTTTTTGCTTTTTCATCCGTTTGGCTTTAGCTTCTGATTTTTTCTCCTGACATGTGCATGCATTATAGCTAATCAACTTCTGCATGAGAAAAAATAAAAGCTAGGCCTGTATGTATGTTAATCATTAAAGCCAGCTGAAAGATAGCACTTCAAGAAACAAAAGAGAAGTATATTACTTGGTAGAAGCATAACAAAAGAGCTATTTCATGCCATTTATGTACACTGCACTGGCAAGACAGATTTTTTTTATTTTTCATATTCTTACCATATGTGTTTAAACTCAAGTTGACTGACTATACGCTAAAACTTATGTATGTTATTTTACCTCCATGCCTGGATGCATCTTGAATTGGTATAACTTCTTTTTACTGTATCCCATGTTAACTGAGACAGCTTTTAAAAAAAACCTTGGTTGTTATAAGTATTTTAAAAATTAATCAAGGGCTAGATAGAGCTTATTCTTTATTTTCAGACTTATACATGACAGAGAACTGACTCTCTATGATGGTACCAGATTGTTAAGGGAAGATAGATACCAAAACTTAAAAGAAGAGTTACAGCTCTCTGATGAGAAACTACAGGAAAGGTAAAGTGTCTGCTATGACTGTAGAATGCGAACAGCATTTCATTTTTTTCTTTTTCTTTTCCTAATAAAAAAACTGCAAAATGCTTTTCTATTAAATTGATGCCTTCTAATCACTAAGAGAAGCGTCTTTTTAACATCAGCTTCCTCCTGAGCTCTATTTCTTTTCGTGGTATGGCAAAATTATATCCTGTTTAGAGTGCTTGAACTAAAAGGAAAACATTCATTATCCTTTAGGAGAAGGAGTTAGAAACTGAAGAGAAATTAAAAGTACATACAAAAATAGATATAAAGCTATATAATATTTAATTTTGGAACATTTTATTAAAAGTCTTGGAAAATAAAACTTAATTGAAGTTAAATACTACTTGTTACTTTCTTTTGCCTCAAGACCTAGAAGGCTGGTATTTAATTTACAACTAAGATGTGGCAGGAAATCCTAGGGATGGGTTGGGACCCATTATGCTTATTCTTTTTGTTCCTTTACTTCCACTTGTCTGCTAAAAACATTCCACAGATAGAAGTGTTTTCTAGTCCTCTGAAGCCATACTTGATACATGGTCAAACACTGCTGATCAATTTTAATTAATGGGAGGGATATTGTTGAGTGTGTGTCAGAACAAACGCAATCTAATATTCAGTTATATATAAGGAGCTAAACATATGGTGATTCTGAAACAGATTTTCGCTCTGAAAAGACAGTTGAAGTTTTATGTCAGATGTCCATGCTCATATTTATGCTGCAGGATGTGCGTGTGTCCCAACTTAGAAGAGGCCTGATGGGTTGTAGCAGAGATGCATTCATGATGTGCCACACAGTTTCTCTCAATTGCCTCACTGAATCCAATCTTTTTCTTTGACCTCTTTCATAGTCCACCCTTTAGAAAAGCTGGTTTTCTTGTACTGCCTAGTTGTTTCCTTATTTCTGGTTCCTTTTTTGATCAAAATACTGTGGGTTTAAAAAAAAAAAGGCAAGAAATACCCCTACAAAACCAATGAAAAAAACAAACTTCATTTTAAGTCTTGTATTTTTTTGTAGGTATGGTGTAATCTAAGCCTCCTTGTTGCAAATTCTATCCATTCTGCTGAGGCTAAACAGCCTAGCTAGATGGTAATTTCCTGCATTTTTTTATTTGACTGAAGAACTATATATCAGGGAAGTGTTCTGTTTATCGAGATTTTAAGCACAGACTTTGAAAATAGCAGCAAAAAAAGCTCCAAGAGCACATCTGGGATGGTATCCCAACTTTGCATTGGACTTTGTACTACGAAATATATCTGTTGTGCCAGTCTCCTCCCTGCTTTGTGTTCATGGTCTTGTCCAAGGTGCTTTCAGGCAGACTGGCAGTGGCTGTATTGTTTTGCCTAGTACCCTTTAGTTCATTGCCAGTATACTCCAAAAACCTGGACAGTTCATCACACATTCATCTTCAGTGCTGCCACTCCTACTGGATCAAATCTCTCACAAGACTAGAGCTTTACATCTGGATTCTCTGCCTCCTTTTTTGTTCTAAATATATCTGTTTTGGCAGTGGACTCCATTTAATCTTCATTATCTGTTAGACCATGAGAACTGTCCAAGCTGTCTTCTTTAACGATTGTTCTGCAGACGCTTCTCCTTTTTGTGTCACCTCTGTATCTATTTTACTGTCAGTCTCAGTGAGTAATCTTTTGGTTCCACTGTTCAGTGGTAATTGTGCATTGGTTTTGGCTACTTTGGAGGCTCCAAAAGTCTTTTTTTTTTTGGCTTTCCCTGAAAGGCTGTCTGTCCTTCAGATCGCAATGTACTGCTTTTATATAACCACCTTAATACTTTGCAACATAGTATTTTGTGAGTTTCTAAGTTCTTAATTATTTGACTGACAGTGAGCTTTCACCCTCTAATCCATAAGTGAAGGGTGTCTGTTTTATTAAACAAGAATGCATTTCTGATTAATACTTGGTCTTAAAAACAGATACCCCATTGTGCAGGCATTCTTACATCCAGAAGCTCAGTGTGACCGTTTAGCACCATCTTGAATGCAGATACAAATTCTTGCTACTGAATTAGCTGAAGTCCTTTTTGCTGAGAATCCTAACTTCTCCTAAGCAAAACATTCAATCTGCCCTTGTTTTCTGTATTGACTAATTAAAAAAATGTTAGGTTAAAGTAATGTAAACATGTATCTGCTTCTTTGGTTTTGACTTTGGGCTTCTTTGGCATCACTGGATGACTCCTCTATAGAGAGGGCACTGTTGTCATCAGCCCTTGAGGAACGGAAGGTGTTCCAGGACCTCATCCTGATTTTGGTGCCTTCCGTATTCCAAAAATGTCAGTACCTTTCACTGACTCCATGATGTGATGTCAATAGCTGCTCTCTGATTCCAGGACTGTATTCCTCCTTGCTGCTCTTCCTTTTCAGCAGGAGTTACCTGTCACTGCAAACTTCAGTACCTTCCAGTGTTGCAGAATCCAGCAGAATTAGTCCATCAAATTATGTTTGAGGCACTGACTGGCCAAATTCTCACCTAAATCGTGACTGGGAGATGCTTTCCATATTGATGAGAGACATCTCTTTTGCTGCATGTCAATGACTGTGGCTGGTGGCCTGAGCTGGATTTCTGATGTTAGAGTAAGGTGAAGAGACAGCTTTACTTATCCTGATTTACTTTATTTGACTAAAGTAATTTCAGTACAATTGCTCTTTGCCAGGCCTGTGAAATATATGATGTAATTCTCAGCTTTGTTGGGACTGAACCTGCAATGTTTGAGTGATATATTAATTCTACTTAATTTTCCAATAATGGAGTATTAATATTTTCCCAGTTTTAGTGGCTTTAATTTTTAGTACTTCAATAGTCAGAATATTCATACATGTAGTAGAAGAGAAAGAAGAAAAGAGTTAAGAGGTTTGTTTGGTTTATTACAGGGATGGTATTTCAGATCACACTCTGATCTAGAGAAATCACATGCCTCTGTATATGAATGCAAACAGTATTACAGTAGAGAATGTGAAAGTGCTTAAACCATGGAGATGTTATTAGTAGTGCTGGACAAAGAGCAAATCTGTTTGGTTCTCAGATTGTTGTCAGGTTTTGCAGGTTAGAGCACTATTATTCATTCAAGAGCACAAGTTACATTTTTGACAAGTTCATTTCAAAGTTTTATTACTTTTGTAAGAGCTAATAAAGTATATTCTGATTTTAAATGATGTTAATTATTGTCACTGAGTAACATGTTCACTATTATTTCATTGCATTTCTACATCTGTAGAAAAATTTGCATTTTGCTAAGAAGGGCTTCAGACTGGTGGGTACGATAGCTGTCTCAGAAGTGACAAGTGCAAGCAGTGCATTGCCCTTGTGATATTTTGGGATACTCCTTGGTCTGCTGAAAACCTCTAAGCTACAAGGTAACTAGTGGCGGCCACAGAGTCCTTTTCCTATATCGTTTATTATGCCGGTTTGGCTGTGAAGTTAAGTTAGCAAATGGTCATAGTAAGATGACATTAGCTCATTTCAGGAAACTAGGGATTCGTGTTTATGAGTTTAAAGAGAAGAAATAAAAGCTGCCCTTGAGAAAGTGACAGATGGTCCTTAAAGATATTTTAAATAGAAGGAAATTATAGCTGCTGATACCTTATTCATTTAATGATTGCATGATTCATTTCCCTGAACAAGTTCAGAGACTAAGAGAACGTGTCTTCAAGTACTGTGCATATCCAAGTTTTCTGCATAGAATTTTTTCTGTAATCACCCTTTACTTCACTGAGACAGGTAACACACAGCCTTTACAAGACAAGTAGTGAAGTGTTTGTCTCATGATGCAGGATTTAACCTGTTTGTGTGGCTGTACCCCCCACAACACACGCATACACACACAGATGCTAAGTTCTTGGTATGGTGAGCAGAAAGGCAGCTATGATAGGAAAATCTAGAAATAGGCATATTATAAGATAGTTCAACAGCTAAAAGAAGTGTCCATAATGCATGGGTGGTTTTAATGCCTTGCAGACAGCAGATTATTTTCCATGAGATAAGGTTGAAAGGGAATGCACAGTAGATGAGACAAATATAAAGTGTGATAGGGAGTGAATTTATCAAGTAATAGAATTTTTATTTGCTTACATTTTTTAGCTTTTACTTCATTTGTTGTTTTGGGGGTTTGGCTTTTTTTCAGTTTAGTGAATTTTAGGATAAAGTAATCTGTTAATTTTAGACTGTGATGAAATTAAAAAAAAACAGCAAGAAAATAACGATAGGTCATCTTGGTCCTAGTATTATAATAATTCCCAACTCACAAAATTTGATGGAAAATGAGATTTATTAAATTCTGTTACAGGAAGAGACAACCAAAAATTGTTTGGTCTTCCAAAGTGACATTAAAAATGCCGTTCTGCATTTGCTTTCTTTTCTTTTTATGAGAAGCTTCAGTTGCTCAGAACCGTGGTCAATAACAAGAAAATCTTTCCCTAAAATCAGCCTGATCACACTGTGTGTGATTTTTTTCGTGAGAGCAATGATGGTAATCCTTGGCTGAAATGAAACAGTGATGTCAAAAGAAGGACACTCATTTTTTTAGGACAGTACTCTGCTGCCTTGTGTTCTCAGTAAATATTTAATAGAGAGAAGGCTAGAGACTCTTTGTATGAATAAATTAACATCAAATCTTCCCACTTTGTTTGAGGCTCCTTAATTTAAAATATGCCAAGTTTTTAACAAGATGCACTTACTTGGTCTTCATCTGCAAAACCCGGAAGATTTCTTGTCTTGTCAAAGATTTCTTTTCTATAAAGTACAGCTCCATGTAGGAGCTCTCTGTATTATATTCTTTTAGAGACTTGATCTATAATGTGATGGAACAACTTTAAAGCTCTTCATTTGTGCTGATGGAAGCTGGGAACTTTCAAAGCACTGTAGGACTGAGTCATTTATGGTATTTGTTTAATAATACACTTAGCTTGACATTTTCAGCATTGCAAACATCAGTCCCAGCAATAGGCTTTTGAAATAGCCAAATAGTTTCATTCGTGTTTACAACCTGGAAACCTACAGCAGCAATGTTGTGATATGTTCAAGTCTAGAGAGTACATCAGTGAATTGAACTGATATCACCAAGTTAGCTTGCCCTGACTTCACATCTCCTCTCCTCCCACTTCCTTCTGTGCCCTCCTTGGCTGTGCCCACCATGCCCTTTGAAGGCAGCAACTAGGAGGTGATGCAAAAGAAATGTGATTCCTTTACCAGGAAATGATACAAAAGAAATATGATTCCTTTACCAGAAAAGTTGTCTTTCTTGTGCTCTCTTCTGGTATTGCAGAAGGACCAGTATTTGATGGATTTCTGGAGGAGGGTTGCCTTTCTTATTAGTAATGTAGGGGAAGGCAAGTCTGAAAGTATATGTATTTATCCAATCTAGCAAATGTTTTCTTCTATGATAAAGTTGGCTAATGTTCCCTGACCTTCTTTTATTCTTAGTGACAGTGACATTCCCATTGGTTCCTCTTTCATGTGATGTTTCCAGACATCTATTTCTATTTTTATCAATCAGGGAGTAGCTTCTAGGCTTATGACTTTCAGCTGAGAATAACTCATGCCACTGCCTTTGTTTGCTTTGGTACAAGAGACTGCTGTAATTGCCCTGTTGTATTAGGTTTATTGTTGTGACGAACAGATGAGCCAACCATGCAGTAGGTTTGTCAATTTCTGTCTTCAGTGATTTGTATGGAAAATGACATGGTAACAGCAATATAAATTGTCTAATTAAATTCCACTTGCTTGTTCCAAATGAACATCTTCTATTTTAATAAGAGTCCTGTAAAATAAGTTGTTGAAAACAGGCCCTCCTTGCACAAAATTTGACTGGCTTTTTATCTGATGTGTTACGCCATTGTTTCTGCTGCTTCTGGACATCAGCTCAGTTGGTCAGAGCATGGTGCTAATAACACCAAGGTCACGGGTTTGATCCCCATATGGGCCATTCACTTAAGAGTTGGACTTGAACCTTCTGGGTTGCTTCCAGCTCAGACTATTCAGTGATTCTGTGTGATTCTGTGATCATGCAGGTGTGCTGATTGATGAGTACCAATGAATGTCCAGTCAGAGAACGTGAAAATATTACACAGATAAGGGATACAAAAGATGTGAAGAAAACAAAGATATCAAAATCCAAGGCAGCAGTCTTTTAGTGCCCTAACATATACATCTAAAAGTTGTATATTTATAGTTTGTGTTTTAAGTTCCCATTATCTTCAGTGGAATCCAGACTTCTGGTTACCAAATCCTACAGTGAGAACTGGGAGACACTGACTGAAGCTAGCAGGTCAGTTCCATAAAGATTTAAGAAACAATAATAATAACCTTTTACAACAGGGAGCAGTGCATGTGTTTTCACAGGAAGCTGTGGAGGCAGATAGGATGAAGTTGTTCAGAATGGTATTAGAAAAAATTTTGGGGCAAAGAGAAATTAAAGCAAATAGAGATCTGTTGTTGGATATCTTTGAAGATATGGTTGTGGGTGCTGGAAAAGTATGAGAGGGACAGACTACTGGTAGTGGCTAGATTTTTGTGCTTGGTTGATTTAAGGAGCCAGGATGGCGATTTTGAAGTTCTTGTAAATCTTAATCTTCCACTGAAGAGACCTGTCTCCTCATTCTGACTCTAAAATGAGCCAGAGTTGAGGTGATTGGTTTGGTCTTTGAAGCATAACTTTCAGGAGTGTTACGAAGTTAGACATATTAATCCAAGGACCACAAAGAGCATCTGTAAGGGAATGTTCCTAAACTGTTACTAAATTCAGCTCTTCACGGTATCTAGGCAAATCTCTACAGTGTCATCCTTTCTGTCAGTCTAATTCAGTAAAAGAAGTTACTCATTACTGCAGCTCTGGTAGGTCTTGTTTTCTCCCTGATTTGCCTGTGAGACACCCTAATTTAGGTAAAGCACTTGTAAAAGCCAATGAAATGAGTGAGATGTGCCCATTTCAGACATACAACACAGTAGACTGTAGTTTAGTTGGTAGTATCTGTCCATCTTGAGGCATGCATGTCCTGTTGCAGATGAAGAGACTTGGGTACACTTCTGAGCATAAAAAGTGTAAATTTATAAAATTTCAAGTCACATTATGCAGCCATTGTATTTATTTTTTAAAAGAAGTTGCATTGCAAATGATCTGAATATACTGTGGTTCGTTTCAGTACAATAATTTATCTTTTTTTCATCTGTTGTAAAAATTAAATCTGATATTCATTGCTTTAGCCAGGTAATGCATTTTTAAACTCTTTTTTTTGCAGGTCTATCTTTCCTATCCATCCTTCTTTCAGAATAATGGTCTTAGCAGAACCTCCTGTCATTGGAAGTAGCACCCAACAATGGCTGGGTCCAGAGTTTTTGACACTGTTTCTTTTTCATAATGTTCGATCTTT
Organism: Ptilonorhynchus violaceus; assembly: GCA_013397565.1. Lineage (NCBI taxonomy): Eukaryota > Metazoa > Chordata > Aves > Passeriformes > Ptilonorhynchidae > Ptilonorhynchus > Ptilonorhynchus violaceus. Next base: position 1,491,475 of record VZRJ01008648.1, on the reverse strand, counting down.
AAGCAAGAGTGAAGAAATTGAAGTTATTAAAGAAATGGTAAGGATATTCAGTATTTTAGGCACTTGCTGGCTATCACTTACTGAACAGGATTATTTCCTACATAAAAAAATATATTACTATCTCATTGTAGCATAAATGAGCTGATTTTGAAAGCATATCAAAGCAGTATATCTGCTTATCTTTTAATGGTATCATTCTTATTTTAGTATTACTTGCTGCTGGAATAAAAAAATACTCTTTGTGATAAAGCAACTGTGGCAACTGTATTCTTATTGCATCTGGATTTAGCTGTATCTAGAACCTGGATATCTTACAATAAGATTAATGCTGTTTTTCTTTCAACCAGATTCCAAATGTACCCAGTGTTGCTATGGAAAAGTTGTTGTCATTAACACACAAGCTTCGGGAGACAAATGATGCCACAGTGAGCCCTTTTATTTTCTTTTTTCTCTTTGACTGTCCTATTTCCTACTGTGACTGTCTTAAGAAAGGCTGGGTGAAACATGCTAAGCTATAGTGTTATTTCAAAGGCTGCCTGATTGGAAAACCAGACCCAGAAAATTATTGCTGGCAATTACTGTGCTACATACTCTAAACTTTTTTGATTTATGATATATGTATTTGGAATCTGCATAGGTATAGCTTTTAGGAATTTGCCCAAATCTCAGAAAATCAAGAACAGAACACATGTTGTCAGTGAGTTTTGGTATGTGGCTCACAGTGAAATATGCTGAGGTGCCTTTTGAATGTTTATGGATGTAACCTTGTGTGTTCAAATATTTTTTTATTACTTTGCTTTAGTAATTGGAAATTTGATAGCTGAGGTTATTGGGGCTTTTTAGGCAATAGGAGCTACCTTGTCATTATAACATGACAATAGGCAGCAGCAGCAAAGACTCAGAAAAGAGAAAGCTTCAGAACTCGTGGCTGCATTACTACTATAAACTATTCTGTTAAAGAAGTCATGTCAAGAAAAATAAGCTCTGCTGACAAAGTGACCATAGAATTCTTAAAAATAGGCAGTTAATTCATGGTGAAAAGAAAAAGAAATTATTGCTATGGCAACTAAAACACTGCATGCTTTTGATGTAAGTAAAATGTAAAACATTTTTAGTGGAATCCAGCAGTTTAACTGGTATGCATGTTTAATCAGTAGTTGTTATTTTTCATGATTGTGACATTGGTAATAGTTTTTATGGTGTTACTATTTAAGAAGCTCAGAGAGGCTGTTACGCTCTTTTGAGCTTAAAAAAAGTAAGTAAAAAATTGACTTTAAGGTACACTGTTGGGACAGTGTTGTTATAATTATCTATTGAGCTTCCTGCATCTAATGTATAAATGTATTGGTTTTGACAGACTTGGAACATATCATGCCTGAATAGAGCATCACAAAAATCCTTTCCAAATATGGAATCTGTGGATATCTGTAGAATTGTGAAATATCTAAATGAATTATGTGATATTGGATGAGAAGTGAGTCACAGTATGGTTTGAGGGAGGATTCTTGTAGATCAACAGTGACATGAGACATGTTGGGAATAGCCTACCTGTGCAGAGAGATGAAATGTGTTTCTTATGTACGTTAGGCTATTTATAGAGTTGTCTAAGTAAATAAGCCTCTGCCAGAGATTATCCTGAAATATTAACCATTGTTTAAAGTGATTTTGTTAACAATAGAATACCTGTAGACTATTCACTCTGTGGGCGTTGTCTGCGTCATTGTAATTGTTTGCTTGATTTACAATAGAATCTGGAGACCACAATCAAGATCCTGTTGAATTAGATGCCTCACAGATATATATTAAAAAAATTGTCACTAACACAATTTTGAGTTTACAGTTGTTCAGTATTAATAAAAACCAATTCAGGTAAGAGAGGAGGAACTTTTGTTCACAAAACTTTTAACCACCAGTTGTAAATATTCAGATGTGATACAGATTTTCCTCAGTGGTCCTATCCTCTATGGGTAGTAAGGATACAGCACTATCACCTCCCCTTTGCCCTTGTTTCAAGCATGGCTGAGTAGGTCTTGAAGTAACACATGAAATGCCATCTTTACATCACAATGTCCACAGTGCTGGGTGGTAAACTGTGATTGTTCAGAAGATGATTCACAATCTTCTGTCAATTAAAGCAGGAGGAGCAGGAGTAGTAATCTTTGCAGTTAGCCCAATTAAATAATTCTTGGTCATTGTTCAGAGCTATGTTAAAAAGTATTGGTCATTGCTGTCTTGTAAGCTTGTGAGAAGTTTTGTATGATTTCATAGAACTGAATTTTTTTTTAAAATATAAATGCCTTTCTGTCAAAACTGTTGTTTTTCAGGGGAAAGAATTGATGTTAAGATATTTCTCATGCTTAAAAATTAATAAGGGGTGGAAAAAGGCTCTGGAATTCATAAAGTGTTGCTTTTCTCTATTTTTTCTCTGGATGTCAAATTTCAAGATTTTTTTTTCCAATTGAAATAGCATCATGTATTAAGGTAATTTTAATGCATTAGAGATCACTTATATAAACCCAAACAAAACATTTTGAAATTACCGAATTAAAATATTTCAGTTGACCCAGGCAAAACATGGCGTGACTTATCAGATCATGCTCATTGTTGTCTGTTTCCTGCTAAAATAAGGAACCTATTTGTATTAGATACCTTCATCCGGTAGATATAATTATAGAATGATTTCTTTCTCAGTCTTTGTATCTTTCTTTAAATACATGGTCACTTGTTTTGTGGTTCTGTTTGTTTGGTTTTTTAAATTTTGCTGTGTTTGTTTAAAGTCTGCCTTCCCAAACATTGAATAATCTTTGCTGAATCATGTCCAGTTTTTAGCATTTATTTTAACATGTGAACAACAGCAAAGGACACAGTGTTCCAGTAATGGCCCGTCCAGAAGGCGTGTGCAGAGGTGATACAATCTCCTTACTGCTGCCCAGTGTTGTCTTGTTTATACATCCAAGAGTCCTGCCAGACCTTGTTGCCAGAGCATTACATGTGGAGCTTACGTTCAGCCTGTGGAGAGCAAATGAATTTTTAACACATTGATCCTTTTACAGTGGCTAACCTTCTTGTTAGTATTGTTTAATGTTAGGTTTTATATTGCACATAAAATTCAGTTCACAGCACATTTTTCTTCCTGTTGCTTATCAAGTGAAATCATAAGCCTGATCTTTTGATGACATGATTTCCATGACAGTGATTTATTGCAAAAAATATAGAATTGCAAGCTTGCCCGTTAAAGTGCACAAATTGCTGTAGAAGTCACAAAGTGTCTATGAATTAGGAGAAAAGTTGAAATAATTCCTTTTGGATTACATTTTTGTCCTCACTTGTGCAACTTAAATCCCTCACACAGATCAAATAATTAAACTACCCTGTATTTTTTGATAGGCACAGTCCCTGGCCTCGTTTTTATCTACTCGACAACTGCTGCGAATTTGTCGTCGACTGTCACAACATCCAGATGAAAGCCTTTATGATGCTGTTAATAAAGCCTGCCTTTCCAGGTAGAACTGCTAGTTTTGGTGGAAGTTCAAGAGCTTCTCGGTCAGTTGCTAACATGCAAGATAGCTTTTAATGTGTTTTAGTAAACAATACAATTGCTGTCTTGCTCCTTGAAGTCTCTCGGTTCTTTACAAATATTTCTGTGGTATTCTCAAACATGGAGGGTAAGTAGAAAGGACTTTGTATTCTTTTCCCACCTTTATGAACATACTTCATGACATTAAATAAATTAGGTCACCATTGTCAGCATTGCTTCACTGTCTCAAAACACTCAAAGCAGAGCCATATGAATGGCTCTGTGAATGGAGTCTGTTTTGACTGATGTTTCATGGAGACTTGGTTTCAGTATCTAGAAAAGTTATGAACACCTGAACTTTTGTTTGCTTTGGTTTTTTGTTTGTGGGTTTTGGTTTGTTTGGGCTTTGGTGGTTTGGGGGGTTTAGGGGTTTTGGAGGATTTTTTTGGTTTTTTTTCTTTTTTCAAGAGAAAGCAAATTAGTATTATTAAAAGGTTTGAAAAACTGAAAGGGCCTAGTTCTGGACACTGCAGAGCTAACTCTCTTTTTGGAACCTGAGGTCCAGGTGGACTGAATCATGAGAAAAGGTATTTCTGAAAAACCCTTGCTTCTATTGTAGCTCTTACTGGCAGCAGAATGAGGACATTACATGCCTCGCGTTCTAATCCACTCTACATTACAACCCTATTGCAATATTTGATAACACTGAAGCCTTTTCAAATGAGTGCACAGCCACAAAAGTAGTTCATTGCCTATGAAAGAAGCTCAATTCCTCTCCTTACAGATAGGTGAAATGTGGAAGGCTATTTGTGAAAGGACTAGACATTCAGAGTTTGGAGGTGGAAATTAGTCTTCATACTGATTTTAGATTACAAAAAATACTGAAAACTAGGGGAAAAAACCCTTAAAATACAACCTCTCTATTATTCCTCTTCTTTTAGGTTTCTACCAAACCTCGCTAGATCAGCTTTACATAAAAATCTGCAAGATTTTGGTATTGAAACGAGTCCAGATGACACAAAAAAACTAGAGGGAAAGGATTACACATGTAAGCTTCTGCTCTCTTTTTTTCCTGCTCTGCATGAATGTTACTCAGATTGTTGGACATATAGAGATGTTATTAATTATCCTCAAAATTAAATGTAATTTGCTTCAGTTATATCTCCTTAGCTTTATTCTATCAGAATGCATTGCTGCTCTCAGTATGTTGTATTGTCTGGTGAATTCCCAGCTTATAGAATTTTGTTCTCCATCATGTTTAAGTGCTTCTCAGTCTATAGATCCATGGTCTCAGGCTTTTAGTACTACTTTCTCTTTTCTTTTCATCACTGATAGCTAGTCTTCTGTACAGTTACAGCCTTGGTTTGATCTTAACATTGCTCTGTTCTGGTTTTTTTTACCATTGCTTCTTTCTCTCGCTTGTTAAAATCAACCTTTTTCTCATTGAGATTCTTGTAAAAGTTTTGTGCTATGATTTGCTTTTATTCTGACACACACTTCTTTGTTGGTTTTCCTTCTTTTTATTCTCTTTAAATTGCTGTGGTTGTTGCATGTCACCTTTATCGAGCAGGTCTTTGTTTTTTTGACTTATCCAACTTGTACTCATTTGTAGTAGCCTTCAGGGCTATGCATATATTTCTGCTTCTGCCATTTTTCTCACTTCTACTTTCTCATTCCTGTATGACCTCCTTCATGCTGGCTGTATATCTTTTCATATCCTCTGTCAGGTAGCACACCGTGAGCAATTTGCCATTTTCCATTCACTAAATTTTTCCTTTACTCTGCTTCGATCCCCATATGGGCCATGTTGTTCTTCTGTAAGTTTGCTCTCACTTTTGAGATCTGTTTGAATTCTTTGTTTTAGTGTTAGATCTTTGCACTGGGAAACACATCTTTGGTTTTAATTCATGTGGATTCTATTTTTATGAATTTATTTGTCTGCTTATATATAAAAGTAGATATGTAGATACCAATATATTAATGTATATATTGTTTCTATTATATGCAGTATAATATGTGTATATAATTATATACAAATATATATGCAGCCATATGCATATACATATATACATATACAACCATCTATGTATTATTATATCTCTTATTTACATTTTTTGTATATGTGAAACTATATATATAAAATGATTTGAACTCTTGCGAGTTGTGTGATGCTATCTGCTTACCTTTTTTTTTTTTTTTATTCTGGATACATCCTCTGAGTTTTCTGTGTATCTCTGTTTCTTGACATAAAGGTGAACAACTAAAAACGTCTCTGTAAATTACGCTATTTTCAGTTTTGTACCATACCAGATTAAGAAATTAGTAGCAAAAAAATGATTGTTTTTATTGCATATTTTATTATTTACACTTAGTTGTTATTTTCCTAAGGACTGAATTTATGATTCTTTCAATCTAAGAAATTTTTCTAATGTATTTTTTCTCTCAGAGCTGTAGATGAGGTTTATTTCAACTAGGCAGTTCTGAAAGGGAGGATCAACAATGGCTCTATACTGTTGTGGTGGGTGGGCTTCCGCCCTCAACTGAGCATCCACACAGCCACTTGTTAACTCGCCTCTGCACCTCACTCCACAGTGGGACAGGGGAGAGAACAGGACTAATGAAAGTGTGAAGACTTGTGGTTGGAGGAAATGGAGCCTACCAGTATTGGTGATATTCCAGTAATACAAAGAGAGTGTGAAATTAAACAAAGGCAGCAGTCACAACTGGTGTTTCTTATGGTACTTTTCTCATAAGAACATGTTTTCATCATTTTCTGTAATACACTTCTTTACAGTTTTAAAGAGAATTCAAATTCGTGATAATGCAACCTCTTGTGAGTGGATACTCTTCTAAGTGTTCTCTTTCTTTAGATAGAAATCATTTACTGCAAACCACAGCCTTGTTAAACTTTGTACATTGTTACTTGCAAATATTGGGTATTGATTGCATGGCTACTTAGAGGATGTTGTAAGTAATGCATTTCCTTGTTTCCTGAAAAATGACTAGGTGAAATAAACAATGGGATTCTGAAGATAGGGTCTGTGACAATGCCAATTTATAACTCATTGGAGAAAATGAAAGTGCCAGATGTTTTGTTTTATGAAAATGCACAGGTAAGTACAAATCTCTGGCTTCTGAGTTACAAAAGTTTGTTAAATGTATACTAATGGGTATGCTCCTATGTATAGTAAATAGTGTACTAACTAAATTTTAAGGATATATTTCTGAAGTAGTTTTCTTTAAACTTAAGTTTTTCTCATAGCATTTGGTGGTCATTTCAGGTGTGTCTTCATCCCTGTGTGAAGAGATAATAACAATTCTGTTGAACATTTTGTTTTTGTTTACTGCTGCTGGACTGATCCACCCTTAGGGCTGGATTGTAGATTGCATCCTGAGACTGTGTTCTACAGGCCTGTTGCATAAATTTGTACCTCCCTGTGGTGGGTTGGCCTTGACTGAGCTCCCGGTACCCACCAAGCCACTCTGTCACTCCTGTCCTTCCTTGCTGGACAGGGGAGAGAAAATAAAATGGAAAACAACTCGTAGGTTGAGACAAGACAGTTTACTAAAGCAAAAGCAGAAGTTTGTGTGTGCACAAGCAAAGAGAAAACCCAACAGTTTAATTCTCTACTTCCCATCACCAAGCAATGTTCAACCACTTCCCGGGAAGCAGGACTACAGCACATGTGGTAGTTGCTTGGGAAGGTAAATGTTGTACAAATGCCCCTGCTCCTACTGCTTTTCTTAGCTTTTATATCTAAGCTGGTGTCATATGGTATGGAATATACCTTTGGTTAATTTGGGTCAGCTGGCCTAGATGTGCCCCCTCCCAGAATCTTGCCCATCCTCAGCCTAGTGCTGGGCAGACAGCACTGATGCCAAAAGCAGGGGCCAAAGCACTAGTGTGTTATCAGCACCTTTCCAGCTACCAATACAGATCATAGCACTGTGAGGGCTGCTATGGGAAAATGAACTCACAGTCACAGAATATGCTGAGTTGGAAGGGACTCACAAGGATCACCGAGTCCAGCTCCTGGCCCTGCACAGGACCATCTCCCCAAGTCATACTGTGTGCTAGAGAGCATTGTCCAAATGCTTCTTGAACTCTTGTCAGATCTGGTGCTGTGACCACTTCCCTGGGGAGCCTGTTCCAGTGCCCAACCACCCTCTGAGTGAAGAAACTTTTCCTAATATCCAACCTAAACCTGCTCTGACACAGCTTCAGGCCATTCCCTCCGGTCATGTCACTCGTGACCAGAGAGAGGAGATCAGTATCTGCCCCTCCTCTTCCCCTCCCAAGGAAGTTGTAGGCTGCAATGAGGTCTGTCCTCAGTCTCCTCCAGGTTTAACAGACCAAGTGACCTCAGCCACTCCTCATACGGCTTCCCCTCATGGCCCTTCACCATCCTTGTGGCCCTCCTTTGGACACTCTCTAATAGCTTCATGCCTTTCTTATGCTGCAGCACCCAAAACAGCCCCCAGGACTTGAGGTGAGGCCACCCCAGTGCAGAGCAGAGCAGGACAATCCCTCCCTTGCCCAGCTGTGCCTGATGCCCCCCAGGACATGGTTGGCCCTCCCAGGTGCCAGGGCACTGCTCACTTGTACTCAACTTTCTGTTGACCAGGACCCCCAGGTTTCTTTCTGAGGCACTTTTCAGCACCTCACTCCCTNGGCCCTCCTTTGGACACTCTCTAATAGCTTCATGCCTTTCTTATGCTGCAGCACCCAAAACAGCCCCCAGGACTTGAGGTGAGGCCACCCCAGTGCAGAGCAGAGCAGGACAATCCCTCCCTTGCCCAGCTGTGCCTGATGCCCCCCAGGACATGGTTGGCCCTCCCAGGTGCCAGGGCACTGCTCACTTGTACTCAACTTTCTGTTGACCAGGACCCCCAGGTTTCTTTCTGAGGCACTTTTCAGCACCTCACTCCCTGGTCTGTCCGTACATCCAGGGTTGCCCCATCCCAGGTGCAGAATCTGGCACTTTCTCTTGTTGAACTTTGCCCAGACCTCTGATTTGTTGAGGTCTCTCTGCAGGGCCTCCCTGCCTTCAAGGGAGTTCACAGCTCCTCCCAGTTTTGTATCATCTGCAAACTTGCGTAGTATCCCTTCCAGTCCTGCATCCAAGTCATTTATGAAGATGATGAAGAGCACAGGGCCTAGGATAGAGGAGCCCTGTGGAACCCCACTAGTGACTGATATCACCCCATTCACTATAACCCTTTGTGTCTGACCTGACCCAGCTTCATCTCAGTCAGACCCGGTAGACTCCCTTTCATTAGAATTAATATTGCATGTTAGAAAAGCAAGGTGAATAGTACTTAGTAAATTAGTTATTAGTTAGAGTTATTAATTATTTCTTTGAAATAGTTCAGCTTATTAGTTAGACATTAGTGTTGATTAGTTCATGGTAGTAGCGAAGACTAAGAGTGGTTAGTGAATACAAGGAAGGGCTTTGTGACTGTTGGTTTTTTGGTTGCTATTTCTCCCTCACCCCTTTTATAGAGGTAAGTGTGCAGCAGCTTTCTTCTCTGTCTTGCATGGAAGCCTCAAAATTGTCAGACAAAGGTGTCCTTAGGAAGAGATTTATTCTCTCAGTTACCTTTAGAATATTTTGCTGCTGAAAGGCAACACTGAATAGCGTGATCTTGTGAAATACTTTGCTTTTAGGGACCTGCTATGGGTTTGCATACTTTTCCTTTCCTAATCTTTTTTTCCTACCTCGCTTACAATTTCACCCCAGAAAGACTATGCTACATGGGTATCACCTACTGACGGTGATGACAGGCCATGCCAGGGGAACAGATGACAGACTTCATCTTCCCCACCCACATTTCATGTGAGATTTTGTTCTGTGTTGCCATTTTGATAAAGCACATAATTTGGGTCTGTTGGAAATGAAATCCTGAGTTCTGCTAGCACTTATACCTGTATTGCTTTTTCCACCTTCTTGCTTATAGCTTCAGAAAACTGTGGACTAACTGTGTTCAGGTATTATTTGGGGAACCTCTGTTAAAAACGCTGCAGAGCTGCTCTGTCCCTGGTAGCTATGTCCTCTAAATGCTGAAGGAAAACAGCAGCCAAATACCAGTCAGGATAGGTGTTCCCATTTCTAAATTCTACTCTTATTTTCTGTATTTCTCGTTTGTAGTTTGGTCATTCAAGTATTGTAATGATCATTTAGCAAAACCTGCTGCAGAACGAATTTGATCTGAGTTTAGTGCAGTACTACATTATCTAAAACCTACAGAAAGAAACTGAAAACAGAGAAAAAGATATGTGCTCAGCCCTTTGCAGTGCTGCACAATGTAATGAAACATAGATTTTTGCCTTTTTATGTTTGGTCTTGAAAAAATTCACATTACAGTGAAATTTGATATTGCCATGGAACATCACTCTTGGTCCACAACAAGTGGCATAGGGATGGGAATAATTTTTTAGGTAATATGCCAAATGCAATTTTCAGGCCAGGCACTGGGGAACATGGATTGATAAAGGTGACATGATGTGGATGTGTCTACTTACAAGTCCTTTGCATAAATAACTAAATTAAATGTCTGCATGCATCATAGTACAATGCTAGTTTAAGTCCTGGTGCAAAAGAAGCTACAAAAGAAGAAATATCAATACACAGTACCTCTTCTGGGTAAGCTGCTTTACAAGGGAACCACAGTTTATGCGTAGTTGTTCAATTTAGGATAAAAAAAGAAGTCAGCAATAGGATGTATATGTGCCTTAGCAATAAAATAAAAAATGTAATCAGTATGTGTGGTAAACTGACTTCCTAGAATTTATCTTGTAGCTGGTCAAAATTATTCTTATCAGTTATAAATTTCCAGTGTATACATGACAAAAAAAAAATAATTTGCCTTGAAGTCCTCTCCTTGAATTGTGTATTGAGTATTCAGTAGTCTTTTGAAATGGCTGGTTAGGGTCTCATGGTACTAAGCTGTGTTTACAAGAGTTTCTTTCCCCACCCCCAGCCTGTGTTCTAGAGAGATCTGGAAGTTTAAAATATCCTTCACACAGAAACTGAGAATTTCTGTGCTCAGAAATTACAGGCAAGCTACTGATTTTTAATTCTTATTTTAATCAAGTACTAGAAATGAGATGATAATGTGTTTATTTAAAGACAATCACTGATTTCTCTAAGTAGGTTGACTGACCTACTTACAGATGACCTATTTTTACTAGATACAGTGGAGGAATATACACGACTTTATTGTGAGTAAAGTAGTCTGCATTGCCACATTATCCTTAAATCCCTTCTATCCTTTTAAACAAATTATTTCTGAGAAGCAAGATAAGGTTAAATGATGTACAGTTTGTGTTACTTTTGCGATATTGGATATATGTAAAAATACACCTCCAGCATTTCAGCTTCAATTAGGCACATATGAATTAATAGTTAATAAAAATGAAATACACATATTGTAAGACGTATAAACACCTTCAGACTTCAGCATGCATTTTCCTATCATTGTTTTCCTTGAAAATCAAGTTTGATTGGAATAGAAAAAGAGTGTTTGTCATTAAGTTATACCTGGTGTTTAATAAAATATAGGTGTATAATTTACATATCAGCTGTATTTTGTTCTTTCTGGTTTCTGTAATGTTCTACTAGGATATTTCTGGAAAATTGGCACATACTAAAGAAAGTTCTTAAACTCTGGGTGACAAGCATCCAACTAGGCTGAAAGGAAACATACAAGGAGTGATTACAGAGAGTTAAAAGTATTTAGGGAAATCAGGCATCCACAATCAGTTGGAGCAGAGGATGTAAATGTTTCATTGTTCTAGTCACTGGATATATTGCCTCTGCTTTTATTGGCTGAGAGACTCTTGCTATGAAATAAGTAGCTGTAAGTATAAAGTTCAAAAATTTTTGTCCCCAAGTCCTTGAAGTAAAGTTCCTTTTGTACTACTATCATTAGTGAATGCATAAACTTGAGAGCATAAAGTCAGGTGAAAATTGTGGTTTTGTTTCCCTAGCACATGATGGTAATGGAAGATATGCTCAAGGACTTCCTGCTGGGAGAACATCTTCTTTTAGTTGGCAACCAGGTGAGTTAAATATTTCTTGCAATGTATGGAATAAGGTTGTTATTTAATAATGAAATTAAATCTTTGTTTTGCTTCATTGAAATTGTGTTAATTTCTACTACTGATGTATTTGACCCATTTTTTAATTCCTTATCTAACAGAGTCCAGGGGTTTTATGGGCACGTATCTGTGGAAAATGTAACTACTGTAAATGTTTTTTATATGGCTATCAGAGTAAAAAGTCAAAACATTAATCACAGAATATTTTGAGTTGGAAGGGACCCACAAGAATTATCAAAGTACAGCTCCTGGTCCTGCAGAGGGCCATCCCCAAGAATCATACCCTGTGCCTGACAGTGTTGACCAAATGCTTCTTGAACTCTGTCAGACTGGTGCTGTGACCACTTGCTGGGGATCCTGTTCCAGTGCCCAAACACCCTCTGGGTGAAGAACCTTTTTCTGATATCCAATCTATACCTCTCTTGACACATTAATAGTTATATGCAACATCATTACCATTAAAATCTTCAGTTAATGGCTTTGGTTATCCTTCTTGGCTGAGTATCAAACTGCTCTTTCAAAATCTCCAGTGGTAGGTAAGAGGTGTAGACTTAAGTATTATCTAAATCCTACTGACAGCAAAATATTACTTTTCTCTAAAAGAGTGACAGATCTGTATAGTTCTTTGGGTACTATCTTTGCTGATCAATATTTTACTAGTGAGGTTGAATTTTCCTTCATAGAGTAATCTCCCTTTAGTTTAGCTGTCCCTTAGCAAGGATACAATAATTTTTTTAGCAGATGTTTCTCTTTTTGTTTTGCAATAGTCTTTAGAAAAAGTCTAACACAAAGCACTAATGATCTAACCTACATGTTAGATCGTTAGTGGAATACAAAATGCAAGGAATATAAAATGCTACTTACTATTAATGTGCATATATTAAAGTATACAGTCTCGTCTGTTTAGCATCCTTGTTATCAACTTGAATTTACAAAGATGGTGTATTTGAAATCTCTGAAGACTTTTGATGGATGATGCCAGCTTCTCCCAAAAGATTTAATCTATTCATAAATAGAAATTGATTTATTTCATAAATAAAACAAGATCTATTTATTCTGTTTCATAAACAGTGCTGTCTATGCCTGCTTCCAAGTTGGTATTGAAAATGTTACATAGTACAGATTGCCTGCAGAACGTGCTGTCAAAGAACAACAGGAGTGGATGGAACCTCAGATAAATGGAGGCAGGGACAGTGTCCTTAATGACTACTTTTTCAGTCCCTCACTGTCAAAGCAAGAATAGCAGGTCTGGGGACAGCAGCCATGGTCCCCAGTGGCTGTCAAACAGGTCCATGGGGGATGAGGCAAGTCTGAGATCAAGCTGGGAAGCCAAGTCAGCTGGTCCAGGCTGGGATCATCAAGGTACAGGGCCAGGCGCAGCATCGCCACAGTGCAGGTTGGGAAGGAACCAAGGAAAGGGCCTGAGTGTAAATGCAGCTCCCAAGGCATGGGGGACAAAAGGAATCCCAATGAGGCAGGAAAACCGTGTCAGAGCTGACCATCAACACTGGCAAGTAAAACCCTAGGTGTGGGGAAAGAGCTTGTGTACTGGTGGTAGAGTTTTGACACATGCCTCATTTGGCAGAAAAGTTTTGAAGACTATGCAGGTACAATTATTAGGATATAAGGTATTTTTCCAGCAGTGGTATTCTCTTCTCTAATAATTTAATGCACGTCATATTTTCTCCCAGCTTTGAATTACTAATTGAAGACAGTGTTATAAGATTTGACTGGGTTCAAGTGTTGGAACATATTGCTTTGATTTCAGACATCAGCTCAGCTTTACCATTAAGTTTAAAAATTATTTGATTTGCTGTGATTTCTCTTTGGCAAATCCCTAATATACATTTTGGTTTTTAGTTGCTGACATACTTTTGAGCACTTCCAGGTTTACTCTTTACAAATTTCTTCCACAGTTCTTACGTGTGACTAAGAAAGGGCCAACAGGCCTTTTCCTTTCGAAATACTGGTTTTAAGGTTGAAGAACTGTATTTGCCATTCTGCAGTCTTTCAGAACCACAGCAATCATTCTTGATTTCTTGGGAATGATCACTAACCATTTAGAAATTACTTCTCTAATTCCTTAAATATATTACTGTAAATTTGTGCAGCTTGTGATAAATCATGTTCAAGTACTTTAAAAGCAACCATATTACGTCAATTATGCTTTCATGCTGTATGTGCAGATACCTCACCGTTGAAGATATTAGACTTCTCATAGTCTTTTTGTAAAGCAAATGATTAAAAAACATGATTCTTTTTTTTTTCTGTTCAGTTATTTATATCAGTTCAGTCTGTATAAGAAACTAAGGTTTTATGATTGCTTGATACATACATCAAGCAATGTACACCTGTGTTTTCCATTTGGAAGAAATAAATAATGATTTTGAGGAGATACAAAGTGCTGTTTTGAGTTCCTTTCTGTTGAACTTCTTGTTAGTGAATGGGTGAATCATGGAAATTCAGTGTAATAACTGGGAATTCAAATACTCTGAACCTGGGTATTTTGAAACGTATAACTAACATCCCTTTGAATGCTTGTGTCATTTCCTAGATATTTAAATGAGTTGGCATATACCTTAGGACACAATTTGGTCCTTAAAATGATGACTATGTAAGTGAGTATCTCCATTCAACTGTGATTTAATGTGCAAGGCTCGACCTGTAGTCCTTCTTCTAGAGTCTGGATTTGGTTTTGTTTGGTCGACTAAAGGTGGTTTTCCACCTTTGTCTCTTTTGTTTTTGTAACACATGTACACACACAAAATTCCTGTTAACTTAAGACCTCTGTCTTTTCAAAGTCTGTAAATGTGGTCTCGTTTGTGTAGTTAAGAGCTGACTGGTAAGAGTCCTTTTACCAAGATTTTTTTCAAGATACAGACTTTGACAATTAGTATTTGAAATTCAGTAAATTGTAGTTAAATTATCTTGGTGAATGTTAGGGACTGGCTTTCTTAATGAAACTGAGGAGAGTTTGAAGACATGTGTTAGATACCAACAAATATTTTTAGAAGTGCTCAGCTTCTGAAGTAAACTACTTTACTGCACTTCATTCATGTTTGCTCTCTGGGGCTTATATGGCCCAGGATGTCACAGCATAAATGTTTTACATGGAATATGGCTTTGTGTAAGTATTTGTTTACAGTGGTTGATGATTTACTTTGGATGTTAACTGGAATGTGTTTCCATTTCATGTACAAACAGACAGGTTTCTTTGAGTTTGGTGGATAGATATGAATTTTCAGCTGTGAAATAGCTTCCAAGTAAAGGACATGCCAGCACTTTAAATATGGCTTCTGATATTGCTTCCTGAATGAGCCTGTAGTCTGAGTGTGAATGAGACTATCTATGACCATCTACAGTTTCACAAAGCAACTGCAAAGCAGCTTCTTTGGCTGAGAGTAAGCAGCTGCTCTTACTGTCACACCAGAAGGCAAAGAACAGCAAGAGCCCTCACTTATTCCAAATGTTGCAGTGACTGTTTATGTAGTCATTAAATATAGTTCTTGCAGTGGCTTTTGAGCTTCTTGAGACTGACCGGAGTAGTGATTCTTGCTACCAAGGAAAATTTTTAGGCTGTGTTTTTGTGAATTTTTTCCTAATGGACAATGTGCAGTTCATGGATTGGCCACTACTTGCTATCTTTGGCTGTCTCCTTGGATTTTCTTTGGCAAATGCAAGAGAAGTATATTAATAAGTAGAATTTGTTTAGGTGGGAAACCTTGGAAAATAGCAGTGGCTGAAACAGTTTTATTTTGTCTCACAATTTTAAATGCTAAATATAACATTTCCCCAATTGTTGCATTTGGAAGTTACGTAGAGTTGTGTTTAATGTTTTCACCTTTATTAGTCATAGGTGAGGTCTTGGCAACCATCAGCTGTCTTTGAAGATACCAAATGTAGTATTTATAGTTACAAGGGATCTGTGGCTTTCTGGATAGAGAAGGCTCACCATCCTTTCACTTCTGAATTATTTTGTTGCCTTGAAGTTCTAAAATACCTAACAGCATGTTCAGCAAAATTGAAGTATTTTATTTGGCATCATTCTGTTGCCATGATTTATTGAGTGAGCTGTTCAGAAGTAGAATGAAGAATTCTATGAAGGTGCTAAATGTTGTAAATAATTTGAAAGAATCTCTGGCAGCACTTAGTAAAAGCCTAGATGTAAGCTCACAGTAAGTAGACTATCAGAAATACGTGAATTATGACTACTCTGTCAGTGGAGGGCTACAAAGATGATGAGTGGACTGAAACATCTCTCTTGTGATGAAAGGCTGAGGGAGCTGGGCCTGTTTAGCTTGGAGAAGGGGATGTTACCAATGTATACAAATATCGTAAGGGTGGATGTCAAGACAGTGGGGCCCAATTCTTTTCAATGGTGCTCAGCAATAGACAAGGGACAGCAGGCACAAACTGAAACACAGGAAGTTCCATCTGAATATGAGGAAAAACATCTTAACTGTAAGAGTGACAGACCATTGGAACATGCTGCCCAGAGAGGTCATGGAGTCTCCTTCCTTGGAGACACTCAAACCCTCCTGAGTGTGATGCTGTGCAACCTGCTGTAGGTGAACTTGCTTTAGCAGGGCAGTTGGACTAGATGATCTCCAGAGGTGCCTTCCAACCCCAACCATTCTGTGATTAAAAGAACTTAGAAATGTGATGGCCTTCTGGCACATTGGCTAATTTATTTCTCTGATAGAAGAATGTAATTTCATCCTTTCTTCTGCCTTTCTTTAAATGAGAGATCAACTTACATGAATTCTTGGACTCCGACTAGGAATTTATTTTATTCTTGAAGAACTTAGTGGGAAAAATGATTGAGTCTTTCTTACAGATATTTAAAATTACGTGCTTGATTAGATCTCTTCTTCTAATATAATATTCTTATTCATAACTCATTGTGAAATTGAATTAAGTACAAACTGAGAGTGTAATAATATCGGTCATCAGAAAACTTGAAATAGCAAATGCTTGGCATTTTAACTTTTCTAGAAATAAAGATCTTGTTTTCCTGCTTAAATTTGTTTAAAAATAGACAGTTACCTCTGCAAGTCAAGAATGTACTATGCTAAACCAACTTTTTATTATTATTGTAAGCATGAAGAAACTGAGCTCCAAATGAGCTAAATTGGGCCAAATACTATGATATTTCTTTTCTAAGCAATTAGATATGACAGTTGTGGAAAACTTGGAAAATATTTCTCTTTTACTCGGTGCAGTCATAACAGTATGTACACATAGGAGAATAGGCATGCTCTTTAAATATGTCTCTGCTTACAGTATTGCTTTCTGCCTTTACCCATTAAACTGAAGAACTAGAATTTAGAAAGAACCAATGAATTGATTTTTCTTTTGGATGTTTCTTCTCACAGATTCTTTTCATTATAAGTTTTTCATATGCTCCTCTCCATTGAACCACAGTTGTTTTATCTCACTGGAAATGTCAAGATTGTATTTAGCGTGACAGGGCTCTGGTTGTACTTACAATCAGAAAAGGGCATAAACTCTACAAGTTTATCTAGAACTATAGTCAGAGATGTGTCCAAAGCATTCCATTCATGATTCCTATCAGGAAATTAAATTTATTTGTTCTTTCGGTGAAATTTTATTATTTTGCTGTCACTATAATTTTTGTATGCCCCAGATGATAAACTTGTAATAAAAAAATGAGATACTAAACCACAGAATACTTACTGTTGTGACTGACAAATATGTAGATTGCAGCTGAGGCAAGATTTAAAATCACCACTGCTTTTGCACAAATATTGTGTTTTGTTACTAACATTCAAGCAAGGTAGCAATGGTAGGGTTGATAGCACTAGTCCTCTCGTAGCAATGTCTAGTGTCTGCTGGTGACATACCTTCTGCAATTGTTAAAATGCATGATTCACATTTGTTCCAAGCAGGGCTTCATAAAACCTGGAGTGTGTGAAATAATTCTGTATAGGTGCTGCTTGTTGCTTTGCTGATAACAGTACTTTTTTTTATAAAACCAGAAATACATCCTCAGGTCTAAAAATCGCAGCCTCAAACAAAGTGCATGCATTCCAAATGTCTTTGTTGGCAGAAACAGGCAAGCTGTGGCCATGGAAGGTGGTTGGGTGCCAGACCCAGTGTTAGAAACTGCACATTATCAAAAGTGTTTCTATTTTCTTCATTTTCCTTGTTCAGCCAAAAGTTTCTGTGATAATGATGTATACAATCATTACAACACTTTCTATGAAGGCAGAAACTGAGAACTCTGACATGAGGGTTCTGTATAATAAAATTTAATGTTAAGTCGAATTTGTCTTTCATTCTCTAATAATGCAAATTTAAAATTAATTATAAAATAAAATTTCCTAAGGTGGAAAAGTGATAAACTACTTTTTTACCAGTTTCAAAATCTTTTTCATTCTTTTGTAGTGAAACAGATGCTCTACTATGCAGGACAGTTGTGCTCTAATATGGAGAAGGTGTGATTGCAGTGTTGCAGCTGAAGGGCAGTACTGAAGAGCACAACATGGCAACCTCGTTAGCTGCTTCAGTATGACCTGCAAATCATTTAAAAAAAAAAAAAATGAGGCAGCATGGTTTAGATTTTTTTTTTCCTTAGAGGCAAACTGTTAATTTCAAAAACTTGGGGTCCAAGTTCCTTTGAACTATGACTTTATTGACTTCATTTGGGCTGTGCGGGGGATAAATTTGTCCCACTACTGTAAGATCTGCATCTTGAATTGCAAAATGCCTCCTGGGACCTGTAACAACCTTGTTTATATTTGAAACTGCAGTTTCTGCTGGAGATTAAGTCATTTCATCCTTGGTAGCAAGTGTTTACAATGTCAGAAGGATTTTTAACTAAGGAATTATTTTGCCTTCTAATTGCATAATTTCTTGTTTGTTATTCATTAGTGCAGATATTTACTTCTCATTTTTCTATTTCAGTTGTCCCATATGTCTGATGGAGTAAAAATTGTCTAATACTTGCTTTCTGAAATATTTTTATTTCGCTCAGCTGAAACACCAACACAGATGTTCTTTTCTCTCTAATTAGCATATGTTTATATTTCTGTTAAATTAAGTAACTGCAATAGTGTGTATATAAATAACAGACAGCAAGTGTTAATGGCAAACTGGCTTGTCCTCTGAACGTTACCTTAGGCTTCAATAATTGCAAAATTACTTGGGATTTCTGAATCCAATCCAAGTTCAACTCAGTCTTTCAGTATGTTTATATTTATCCCATGGAGGTTAGGTGAATTTGGAATAAACCTGGTCTTCTTGGCCTTACACTAATGCATAGTACTTGAGGAACAAACTCATCCAAGCTCTTTTTTTTTGCAGTTTCTTGATGGTGCTAAAGAGCTTTGTGAATATCTTTGGTCTCCTCCTTCATTTCTGTTATATTGTGACTTCTCAATGGAGTAGCTGAGACAAAGAGGAGTGGTAACTTGTCATGAAGTTGGAATGTAGAGGGATGGAATCAAAAAGCTTTGACATGAACTTTGCTCCAGCTGCTGTTGCCAGCCAAAGATTTTATGTGGGACACCACAGCCTCTGTGAAGGCACACAATGTACCCTCTGAAGCAGTTCGGTCTAGAAGTTGGGCAATGTTAACATGTTTATAATAGCTAAAACCTGGTGGGAATGCCTTTTGGCTTTTGAATACTGCATGCACCTTTTAAAAAATGTATGATGTTCTGAAATTGAGGTATACTTAAAATTAAATAAAAGGAGATATGTGGAGAGTCTGGTGAGATGCACAGATAAAAATGAAGAAAGGGTGAGGTGTGGTCATGGCACAGCTCCCATTGACTTCACTGGGTTACTTTGGTAACTGTGCTCTTTCCCTTCTCCACAGTGGCCCTCCACCATGCGTGTGTCCTCTGAGGGCTCTCAGGAATGAGGTGCTCTCCTCTTAATACACTTGGTGACAACAAATACGCAAAACCAGTTACTTGGTCCTCTTTCTGTTGGAATGGGAGAGGAAGGAAAAAAATCTATCAGTGTTACTTTGTAGTTGGGAAAATACCTTTTTCAGGCATAATTCTAAGAACCTATCAAAAACATACAACCTCATGCACTTTAAGTTAATGCGCATGAAAGTCAATATTTTTTTTTTTATTACAGTAACCACTTTGTTTAATATTAAGTATGTTTTTACATTGATTCAATATGTTGATCTATTTCATCATCTTTGTACTTGCCACAACTGGCTGGAGTCCCACTCTGCAGCGAAACAGGATATGCAGTCCTCTTGGGATTGGTACAGAAACTGTGTGCAGACATCTGCCCAGCCATCTTTAGCTCTCTTAGGAAAGGAAGCTGCTTTCAGCATGGGTGTTTTGTGCTTGACATTAGGAGTATTCCTGTTTATTCACCCATGTATGATTTTAAGTATCTGACTGCAAGTAGCAGGAAACATATGTGAATAAAACTGTCTGTGTGCACCACTAGGGGATTCTTGGCCTGTTTCTGGTTACTTTTAATGTCTCTGATAAAATTTCTGAACTTGCATGTTTCCCCCCGAATGAGTATATACTATAAGTTCCTGCAAGAATCTGTGAGGACAATTTCATCCCCTTTCAAAGTGGTGGAGGACTGTTTCCGGTGACAGTTTTCAGAAACTACTGGTGAAAGGTGTTAATGTGTTGCAGTTTCTTACTACACCTATGTATAAAGCTATAGATTCTTCTGAAGAATCAGATGGAAGAAGGTTTGTGAGGAGGCATGTGGCAGAGCACTAACAGAGTTGGCTCTTCTGTGTGGGAGTCAAGTCTGCAGTAGAATCTAGGTAGTTCTATTTTTGTCTGCTCTGCGGTATTTTTTACTCTGCTCTCATGATGAGAACTCTCCTGTGATTTCAACTATTATACATATGTGCATGATTCTCCAGTCTCATAAATGTAGACAGAAGAGAGATTGTGGTCCCATTTTAAGAAGCTTAAACAGTTTGCAATTCTGCAGCTGGCAGTTACCATCATTCAACTCGAACTTACAGTCATAAATGTCATAACTTGCAGCTCTGAATGCTCCTATTCTGTTTCAATGCCAAGTGAAACAGATTAGTGACTCTCAAATTGGTTTAATCTAATCTCTTTAATCTTTCTTTGGTTATATTTATCTTCTTTACTTTACACTGGTATGGACTACTAGATGAATTCATGCAGTCAGAGTGAGAATCTCAGCAGAGGGACAGTGTCTTGTCAAACAGCTTTTGGCTATGCTATAATTGAGCTTTTCTTTCTACTGTTTCCTTTCCTTTTTCTTTGCAACCCTTGGCAATCTTGCTGGCATTCTGAGCTTCCAAGTTTGCAGCTACATCCTTGCAGGAGGGATGACAATTTCTGCATGTGAGCTGTCATCTTAGCCTGCATCTACATTAGCATTTTAGACCAGATCTACAATGTACTTTTGAAGGGAATCTCCTTACTGCAGTTTGATATATGCTCATCTCTTTTAGGATGAGACTGAAGTGGAGGATGTTCTCTAGCAGCCCACCTAATTCATGCTGTTTGATAATTCCTTCCATGGGACCGGATTAGGCCTGGACTGAGATATCAGCTCCCGAACTGCTTTTGTAGGGTGCACCAGGGTGTTAGCAATACTGATTCACTGTCATCATTTTGCGCAGCTTGCTAGAGGCAGACGTCCTGCAATAGAGTTACAGATCAGTTTCTCTCCAGCTGAATTCTGATTACATCTGGGTCTTTTTAGGTAACTCCAGTGGAATGGGATCAGCAAGTATTACCAAGGCTGTGCCGGAATTCCATGTGACAGTTACAGGATGTTTCCTATGACCACCAAGAATTAACTTTTCCTATTAAGTGCAAGACAACTTCTTAGCATTGACATTGCAATACCTTTGTGAAATAAAAGGGCTGGAAAAACTGGTGTTAATTAAAGGATGCACAGCATGTGTGACATAACTCTAAGGACACAATCCTATTTCTGGTTATTTCTAGTAAGATAAGTATTTTGTAAATATATATAAAATATATATAATTAAATTGTGTTCAAAATCTTCTGAAATGTGTTGAAGTTGTATTTTCCTGTAAAGGAATATGGGGAGTATTTTAACAGTTTTGGCAAGTTATCTTTTCTGTCTTTATAACTCTTAAATGTGTACATCTGTATTATGTCTTAATATTATATGTGTTTACTGCAGGGTGTTGGGAAAAACAAGGTTGTTGACAGATTCCTTCATCTTTTAAACAGACCCAGAGAGTATTTACAGCTGCATAGGTAAGAATGCTTTAGATTTTCATACTTTGTGTTTTTAGTCAAATTTCTCATGTTTAAAAACTCATGTTTCTGAAGTTCAGTGTGTTCTTACTGTTTGAACAAAGACCCCCTATTATGGTGGGTGGCAAACAGACCACAGGAATGTGTCTGGCAGAGGCAGTAAGCTGGCAGGTTGAGGAGTGGGTACAGGAATGTGATGCAATCACATTGTTTAATATATGAGGAAGTAGAAGTCAAAGTGTACTGATGTTAAACTTTGTTCAAGAAATGAGTAATATTTTGCTCAAGAAATGAGTAATTTCTGGAGAGATTTTCTTAAGCATGATTTATTGTGTGAGGGAAAAGTTGTTTGAATATATCACGCATCAGACAAGAAACCTTTTACATAGTAAAGGCTTTTTGGCTTTTTTCCTTTGGCACTCCTGCTAAGCACATGTATTTCTTTCTCACCCATAAACACTTGGATTAGAAAATTACATCACAAGCTAAAAAACAGCCTTCAAGACAACAAACCAACTGAAAAAAATTCAAAAGCTGAAATAATAGGAAGTTATCTGCCCGCTTTTTTATGACATAAACTTGAAACCAGTACATTTAAATAAAGAATAAATATGTCTAGAAGACTCATTTTCAATTAAACTGAATCCTATTTCGCCTTCATTGCAAATCATTTACTTTTAAGATTATATAATCTTTTATCTCTTTGTCTTCAACTTCCTAGCTTCAGCACCCTATCTCTTCCCATAACCACTGTTTTTTAAATAGTGCTAATAAAAACATTTTGCCTGTTAACAACACAGTCTCTGTAACACTTTCTCTCTCACTTTCTCACTCAGTTTCTTGTCTTCAAATGTCTTGTACTTGTATTGCTGATACTTGGTTAGCTCTGTCTCATTACTTTTCTACTGCTGTTTTCTTTATACTACCTCTTCTAGACTTCTCTTCATAGCTCTTCTATGTGAAATAGAAGTGCTTCTTTTGTGACCTCCTACTTTCAGCTTTGTGTTAATTTTCCTGCTGTCTTCTCTGCTTGAAACAGCCACCCACTCTGTCTGGATAAAATGCGCTGTCATTTTTGCAAATCCCAATTACGTCACAAAGTACTACAGTATTTCTATCTTTTTGTGTGTTCTCCAGTGAGGTGTGATGAAGCAGAACAGTGCTTTAATATGAATTCATATACCTCAGGAAAATGTATAAGCACCATGTTTGGGGTGTTGATGGGGCTGTAGAATGTATTAATTACAGCATGCTAGTTGATGCATCACTAGGGGAAAAAAAAGTACATTTATTGTCTTGCCAATACAATCTTCTATGGCCTCTGTAAGGTACTGCTTGTGATTACAGGGGTTTAGAGATAGGTTGAAGTAGAAAATGAAGCAGAAAATGATGAACAGTCCTATGCAGTTCTACAAAAATAATTAGTGAATATAGAAAAATCAAAAATTTCTGTTTCCTGGTGTCACGATCTGCTAATACGAGTTAGAATCGTGATGGTTTGAATCACCGATCTCAGAGTGCAAAAGACACAAACGAGGATTTCAATTTGAATCAACAGTGCACTTTTATTGAGTGCCAACAACACGATTATGCAATAGAGGGGAGAGATATAAAGAAACAAAGTAAAGAAGGGTAGGANGTCCTCAGTGGGCACACCCACAGGCAATATTTGGCGAACATCCCACCTCGGCCAGGCCAGGACTCCTGTGCAAAGGTCCTTCCCTCCTTTTGGGGTTTTTAGGGTTTTTCAGTCTCTGTCCTTGTCAATGATCGTGAGGCAGATGAGGGATTTTCAGACCGTCTCTTACACCTGGGTAGCATTTTGAAATTCTCTGTGAAGAACTCAGTCTGTATAAGACTTTGGTTATACTTTACAGGGTGTTTAAACAAGGATTACAGTATTGTTAGAGCACACATCTGGATTGCAAAACAAAGAGCAAGTTTACAAAAAAACCCAAACAGTTCACTAGTAAGCTTTTACATACTTTGTGGGGAAAATTCAGTCAGTAGCCTATGGCATAGATGTATTTTATTAAAAAATATGCTAGAATGTGTACTTCATCTTTGATGGCATGTGTTTCTAGAGATTTTCTAGCTAGCTACCATAAGTACCTTTAAGCATGCCAAGGAAAGTATTTCTAAATATAATACTTTTAATGGTGCTCATATACTGAACTACAGATCTTGAGAAATTGTTTTGGTGGGGTTTTTTGTTGGTTTGGAGGGTTTTTTTGCTATCTTCATGAAACAGTGTAAGGAGTTCTGCTACTCTAACTCTACATATGTTCAATGACATTCAAGCAGGGAATATTTACCTTAGAGGCAATGAGCTATTACCGGGAGTAATTTTAAAATTTCAGATTTTATGTCTTGTACTTCAAGATGATGCGAGGAGATAAAAGGCAGAAAGACGAGTGTGTTTTTCCCCAAGCTTCCTTTCTGACATCTGTATTTACTTGCTGTGATTCACATGGAAAGGGTCAGCCTGACCTTCAGGTCTCAATTGCTTATGGAGGTTATAAATCCTTCCTCTTAATCTTTCTTACATCACCTCATTGAGAAGTTTCATTTTCTTGAAATTTGTAAGTCTTATAAATCATTTTGGTACCATAAAGCAGAAAATCTTAATGGAAGGAAGCTGCAATTAGATTCAATAATGAAAAAAGAAAATATAGAAATAGGAGAATAAGAGAAATAGAGAAAAATGTTTGCCTATAAATTATTCAAAAAGTTGGCTGTTTCCTTGTGCATACTTCCTGATATTAAGAGCTGATCAGGAGTTGACCGGCTCTCTCATGGCATTCATTGTGCAGTTATGGGAACAGGTAATTTGGCATAGGCTCAGCACAGCTTTTCCCTAGGACTGCACTTATGAAGCATTTTGCTGCTTTTGTGTGTTAAGGAAGAACTTTCAACTGCCAGGATTCCCCTGTCACTCCTTTCCTACAAGAGTAAGTTTCAGAGAGAAATCCAAAATTTTGTTTATCCTCCTGGGATAGTTGTCTCCATTTTATTCATCCAGGGCACTGACTACCTGTTACAGAATAAACAGCAGCTTTACCTTATCTCATATTAAACTTTTAAGAGTTCTTTATAGAAATTAAGCATGTATTGGTTTTACAGCCAGTAACTAAAAAACTGTAAAAAAATTTGATGTTCTCTAAGTAAATGTAACAGAGTCAACTATTTGTGTTGCTCCTAAATTAGTGAACTCTGGAAAGCCTCATCATTTTATGAACCTTTCTGTTACTACTTTTGCTATCTCTCATGTGAGTCATGTGGAAAGAATTTTCCAGTGGTTCTACACAAAAATCTGAAGTTAAATTTGGTAGACTTGATAAATTGGTATTTCATTAAACCAGGGTAAGAATTTTCATGGAAACAGATAATCACGGAATTGTAGAATATCCTTAGGTGGAAGGGACCCAATTGACCATCCTCAAGAGTCACACCATGTGCCTGAGGGCATTGTCCAAATGCCTCTTGAACTCAGACAGGTTGTGACCACTTCCCTGGGCAGCCTGTTCCAGTGCTCAGCAACCCTCTGGGTGAAAAACTTTTTCCTGATATCCAACCTAAACCTGCCCTGGCACAACTTCAGGCCATTCCCTTGGGTCCTGTGTTCACCACAGAGAAGAGATCAGTGCATGCCCCTCTGCTTCCTCTCATGAGGATCTCTTGCTTTATTATTCTTTACTATCTCTTTATGTTTTATTATATCTTGCTTTTTTTATTCCCTCATAATAATAATCTTGCTTTGAATTACGAAGTCTCTAAAACCAAGAAGATTCCACAGAAAGATGAAAAAAAATTAAAACTTTAGGGAAGACTCAGGCAAGAACATGCCCGGTTAGACTACAAAATCTAGCACTGATGAGAGTAATAGATAAATATAAAACTGTAAGCTCCCAGCTCTCCTACATAAAAACGTCAGAAGAAAGTATCATGGACTTTAAATTGTTGTCTCCTTTGATGTGATCAAAGAAAAAAAAGATTAATTTAACTTCTCTTATCATCAGATTAGTAACTAATTGCACACAAATGGTTTTGCTGGAGTAAGATGTTCTTTATCTATCATTTAAACATTTAAGTTTGCGTCTATTTGGAATTAAGTCATACTCTCAAGCTGGTTTTTATATTTCAATTGGAATGATTTCTCCTCCTTGCAGTTATTATTTTTGTGTTGACTATATGGCAACTACAGAGTTTATCCTTTTGTTTTCAGTACAAGTTTGATTTATTGTTCCAGTTTGGGGATTTTGGAAGGGTTTGTTTGGTTTTGTTCAGGTTTTTTTTTGGTTTTGTGGGAGTTTTGGGGTTTATATTGATTGTGAAGAGACTTCTGATAGAAAGTTTCCTAAAAGCCTAGGTTCTGACTAGGAAGATGTAAACCTGAGTGACTCACTTTTAATGGTGGTTTCTGGTGGTATAAATGGGGTATTGGGTTTTACATACTAAAGGCATGCGGATTAATATACATGCATCGAGGTTTTGGAGTCATACAGTGTTATCTGATCTTAGTGTTCATCAAAATACACTGCTAGGTTTTAATACAAAAGTGCAAAAAAATTAAAAAAATATTTAAGTGTAATTTTTTCTGATATACTAATTTAGGCAACTAAAAACAACTGGAAAAATACTGTGGAGAACCCATAGTGTCACCTCAAGACCTGTGAAAGCTACCACCTCTGTTCTGCTGGGGTTGTATTTGCTTTAAGTCACATAGCCGAAAAGACCAACTGGTAACACAAAATTTCTGAAATTATCATTTGCCATCATGAATTGTGCTCCTAATTGCTTTGATAGCAAACAGAAGCCTCTATGGCTTGGTAGTCCCTTTACAAAAAATCGTTATAGAAAGAACATCTGTGTTCCGAGCAACACGTTTGCTAGGTTGAGGATGGCACGATGTTCATTTTTCTGTTTCAGTACCTTTTCTTTAAAGTTTGGAATACACTATGCTGCTTGATTTTTTGAGATAGTCAAAATCTGTCTGGACACTGTCCTGAGTACCTTGACTCTAGGTGGCCCTGCTTTAGCGGGGGGATTGTACTAGATGACCTCCGAAGATGCCTTCCAACCTCAACCACTCTGATTCTGTGATTTAGCAACAATTTCTGCAAGGTAGCAGCTGGATGATCCCAGGTAGCTCTTATTCTAGGAGTGTTGTAGCAACGCATCTTCTGAAAAGAAAAGTTGAGTTTATCTTTAGTTTATAAAATTACATAATCTGGCAGCGGTTGTTCCATGTGGGGAGATCATTTGCACTGTCCTTAGCTGATGCTCAAGTGTGTGAGTAGGACCAGTAGTTAAAGTTGTGGGAATTAAGAAAGAGCTTCAGACTCAACATTGTTTTCAGTGTGTAATGAGATTAAGTTTAATAACTTCTAGGTAATTTATTTATTGTAATGATATGGCTGTAAATAATGAGAGGCTGTTAAGCAGAAGTTTCTCAGGTATGTTTTCTGACTTCATGCTGTGTTGGCCACAGATAAGCTGTAGGAAATGCAAAATTTGGAGCCCACCGTCTCCTCTGCAGACTGTTTATCACAGACATTCTTCTACACAATTGAAAGTGTCCAGGAATAAGAAGTACTGATCCTTTCCCGTTCTGATGGGAACTTGGTTATTCTTAGCTACTGGGAGAACTGGATCCCTCCCCTGAGCTACTACAGATGTGGCCCCTGAAGTCATGATATGTAAAACTAGTCAACTTCAACTCTAATGTTTTCAGTATGTAGATCTGCATGACAGCATCGCCATCACTTACAGAAATAGAAGCTTTTGATGAGCAGACTGCAGTGTAATCTACATCAATAATTTATTGATGGCTATGAATGGATTTTCTACTGCTCAAAGCCTCAGGGAATCTGCAGATGTGAAATGATTAGCTCTGTTCCGTTGTTCTCTTTCTGTGTATCAAGAAAATAATGCTCTAGGAAATTATTATCAAAAAAGAAAGTATGAATCTTCATAAAGTCATGTGACAAAAAGAGGGCATGTTTTTTAGTGTATGAGGGTTGTTCTCTATGAAGTGAAAAAAGCTAAAGCAGCTTGTAAATAACATTTGATGCCTCTTCATGAAAATAGAGAATGTAGGATGTTTTATTCTTTAGCCTTTGATAAAACAGGTTTTACACCTAAATTAGCCGTGTTAAGTCTTAGTTCTCCATGTGATACCTTTTCTTACAAGTTAGGTTTTTTTTCTAGGCATTGACATATATGCTAAAGCAATTTGTCTTTGTTGTAAATGTGATGTTTGACACTGTCAGTGGAATACTAACTGCTGTAGAAAATTCTATTTTGTGTCTGATAATCCTACTATTTTCTTAGAAGATGTTACACTACCTTATTCTGTGTGACCTAATACTACATTTTCTTTCAAAGAATTTGCTTCTCACATCTTGATTTGATATCACATCTTCCTGTCAAAGTTACCATATTTATTTTAGTGACTGATGATTGGAAAGTGTGATACAGGGTTCATTTTAAAAATCTTCTACATTTTGTGTTGTGCCTTTTCTAGTTCCCTAATAAATTACAGTAATCTGATAATCTTTTTTTCCAAAACTTACCTGAGTTTGCATATGTTATCCTTTTCAAAATAAACGTAATTTTGCTGTGATCTTTAACAATCAAATTAATGGGAAATTTGGGGTAGGAAAATGAGCTTATGGTGTCCCTACAAGCAATACTTACTACAAACTATCCATTAATCTTTAGATCTTCATTTTCTTTCCCTCTTTTACAACACATGTAATCAGTATAAAATCTAATTATCTGTTTCCCCTATTGAGATGATTTAAAACTACCCTTTCAGCTTTATTGACTTCAGATTTTTTAAATTCTAGTTTAAAAAGTTGTGTCAGAAGAAATAGCTTCCTTTGCCCAAGACACAGATGGATACTAGAATTACAGTGTACTTGTTCTCGGAATTGCATTTGATTATCTTCTCTTGAAAGAATATAGGACCACATGAAATAATTTAAATATTGATATAGCTCTGCAGGTTTGTTTTTAGAAATGAACAATGCAGAACAGCTATTTCTGCCATGGGCTGTTGAAGGAAGTGTTCTATAGCAGCACTGGTTTATTTGAGGAATCCATTGAACACAGCAAAGGGGGAGGTTGTGTTTTTGTTTGTTGGCAGCCACAAAACAAAGGCTAGGTAATTTTTTCTCATGATTCATGAGTTGTGAATGTCTAGAATATTTTCTTTTAATGTTGTACTTTATAGTGTGTGCTTTATTCTTTATGTAGCTTGGGTTTGGAAATAAATAATAAGATGACGCATTTTTGTTATGGAGATTTATGTTGTGAAGCAGTGAGTGTATTGACTAACATATAATAGGTGTCTTTATGGATTTTTACTGTTTTTTTCCTGTTTTCTTAAATACATTTTCAGTCAATACAGAGTTGCAATGCAAAGCTTCCAAGATTTCATGCCAGCTGATGGTCCCTGTTTCTCATGTTAGCTTTTCATAAGCTGCCTAACTAGCTCTGCTATTGTCAGATTCCAGGTGTTACAAAGCTACTTCATTTGTCTTTTTTGTAGGAATTGAATTCAGCTTTAATATCCTGCTGTATAGCTGTTATGGAAAAATAGCTGAGGTTAGAAGACCCTGTTGTTTCATTTTCCTCTAAAGCCGAAGTAATAGTTCTCACTGTTTACTCAATTAAATGTATTCTTACAAATAAGGGAAGCTGTAGGGTTTCATGTTTCTCCATTTATAGATTTTACAGTTAGGGTGAGTGAATTTCTTATGTTGTTAAAATAAATTAAGTGAAAACATTGCATCTTGTTTTGGCAGATGGATCACATATAAGTGATTGTATAACTTTAGATTTAAGCATATAACATGAATTAAACATAATTCCCTTTGACCTTTCTGCTGCCACCTGCAGTCATACTGAGTAATGAGTACCTTTATAGTCCAAATAATTTCTTGCATTTTAAACAAACTTATGTCCTGCTGAGTAGCTATAACAGCCTAGCAGGAAAAAAAAAAAAAAGTGGATTTAATTATCAGCATACAGATAAGTCAGAAAGGCTTTACAAGGTCATTTTTAAAAGAGAAATGAGACAGCTGGTTGGCTTTTCAGATATTTCAGAACTTCCTAAACCTAGCAGTCAGATCATGCAATGCAGTGGCTGTATGATAGGTTGGCTAAAGAAATTAATTTGTAAATGTCAAAATCATGCAGATTGATTCTTTGTGTTGAGATTGCCTGCTCTTCATCAGGATAATCCTTGAGTGGATTAACTAACCAATTAACAGCTTCAAATGGCCTTTGGACTAATTATTTTTCAAATACTCTTTAAAATTAGGTCACAGCAGATGGGTATATTCATGTCTGATTGACATGTAATTGAGGAGAGATATATATTTATATGTAAATACATAGGTATTTAGACAATAGATGCCTCACAGAAATGAAGAACAACAATTTTTGGATCATACATTCTGCATCTCGGACTTTTCCTTTCAACTACCACAAAGTTTCATTTGGTGAATCAGAGGAAGACCAAACGTGAGTTTGGTTTATATAAGCTTGTTACCATGAGCATCGACCCCTAAAACACAAGGTTGCCTTGCACAGTCTCTTACCCTTTCAGCCTCAGTGTAAGTACATGCAGAAGCCAGGACTGTATTCTTCTGCACTTGGCAAGATGGAGTAATTCCAGCAAATGTGTTTGTGATGTTAGCTGAAGCCCTGACACTGTGTCCTGTATTTGGGCATAAGCCTTCCTGGGAACTTAAATCTTAAAATAAAGCATTGGAATACCTTTTGTTAAGTGAGATGCTAACATCTAACTCTTTGAGGTTGGTGAAAATTTCTCCTGCCACAGCTCATAGTTCTTCTCCAGAAAGAAGGCGTTGCTGTCAAAGAACCAGTAACTGTCACAGTAGTATGTTTGAGTCAGTCTACAGACCTCAGAAATGGCTGCCTTTAGGGTAAATAAGGCAGCAGTAGCAAAAAATAAATAAAATACAGTGATATGAGCAAATAAAAAACATGAGAAGAACTCTCAGAAGTCCCACTGTGAATTGAGTGGAACTGTCAGAGGAGTTGCTATGTTTCAGCAGTAAATTTTTCTTTCTTTCTTTCTTTCTTTCTTATTCTTTTTTTTTTTTTAAATTGAGCACTTGTGAGAATGGCTTCCTTGATAAAAGTACATTTTTAGGAAAGACATTATTGAGTTTTTTGTATTTTTCTTTTACAATCAGGCCAAGACAAAATTAGTTCAGTTGAGTAAGATGACAGTATGTCACACAGCTTTTCTCACTCAATTCTACATTCCTACAGTCTTGCTTTTTTGTGTCAGAACTATTTTCATCTTGGGTGCTAAATGTGATGAAATTAGAAGGTTTTGATAGTCATGTCTTTTGTTAGAGCCTGTTCGTTTATATTAAGGTGCTATTATTACTAAGTGAACATGAATTACAGTTTTTATTTCCTTTCCTGTGGGAAATTTGACTGCCAGACATATTTTGCATTTAGGAAACGCAGCATGCCATGTTGTTCAAAAATATTTCAGACTTAGTGTATTTTTTTCTTTCTGCATTTCAGTGTCTTTACAGTTACATAATTCATTGCAAAGTGGAAATTTAAGAAAAAACCTTAAGGAGACAAATTATTTTTAGCTATTCTTTACTGTGTTTGGGTCGTGTTATATTTCTGAAGGATAGAAATTAATGATAAATAATTGTATAGCATATGATTCTGAAAGGAAAATAACATTAATCCGTAATAACCTTGGTAAAATCATTCTTATATACATGTCTGAATCTAATAGCCTAAGCAAGTACAGGACTTTTACATACTTAAATCATGTAACCAATGGAATTAATATTTGACTTTATATTTAACTTCTATAATACATTGTAAATCCCCCAAAATATTTCCTTAAATATTAAGGCTGAATATCAACAAAGTAGAAGAAAGATAAAATAAGAGAAAAAATCAGAAGATAGATTCAGGATGTCAATTTTTATTTCAATTTGATACCCTCTATATTTTTTCTGATTTATGCTATGTTTATAATAGCATTTAAATAAACTGTAAACAATTGTAGTGTTTATTTTCCCCAAAGATATGTCAATTCTGTCTTCTCTGAGGAATGAGATCATCCTAACGATTTGTGTGGGCTGCTGATGGTACTAAGCACAAGTTAGTATTCCATATCAGGGGATTGTAAGTAATCTCTACAGAGCCAGAGGATTAACTTGCTCACCAAGAGTAAAATAAATTGTTTTGAGTTACAGTAAAATGCTGTTTGATATTTCTGTCTTTTCTTGCATCATCACCTGTGACCATCCACAGCACCACTAGAGATCTTCATTTCCTGATGTGTTCTGTTCACTTTTTTCATGCATTAGCTCCTAAATGCAAATTTATTATCTGTAAAGCATCCTGTATTGCATCTTCATTTAGATTATTCTTGGGCTATAATTTCCTCAGATCCTCTCAATTTCGAACTTTCCTATTACTTTAAAGAGATCACAGTTCAGGTTTGACAAATTCTTCCCCTTTTTACTTTGAATTAATTCCTCAGGACATTTTTCCATGAGTTAGTTCTGACTAATTAGCACCTGTGACTATGACTTCATATACTCTAGTGTTTAGTTTACACATTTTAAAATTCTTCTGCATCTGCAACTGTATAGACTTAATCCAGAAATGTTAACTGATAGTGGAGGTTGATAGATAAAATTGGAGAATTTAGTCCCTAAACAGTGTGTTTTCAAGGAACAAAAGTAATTGGTTTGTTGTTGGTTTTGGATCCAACAAATCCAAATTATTGATTTCTCTGCCCAGTGTAGAAATCAGTTAGACAAGCAAGATGACAGTAGAAGCTTTGTTTTTGTGTCCATGGTAGGGTTTCTAACATATTAGATTAATGCTACTGCTTATTTTAGTGATTTTAAAAATTGTACATTGCAAGTGAATACAATGTTAATATAACTATTTGGGGCACTTTTATTGCTTGTGACAGGCTGCACTTGATGGGGTTAAATGAAGTGAAGGTGGTCCCAGCTTTGTAACCTTTCCCCTCCTGGATTTAAGTTCAGATCAAGTAGCTAAACATTAAAAATCTCTCTTTCTGCCCTCTGCTTTATTCCTGTTCATGGAAACTCTGGGATAAATCAATCATGGGCTTAAAACTAAACAAGAAATTATTATTTATTAGAGACAGAAATCCTGCTGACAGCAGTTTCAAATAAAGGAAACATGCAAGTTATGCTCTCAGTTTAAAACTGTAATTGGAAGCTGGCCACTTAATAGTGTGTTGCAAACAATACTGTGTTTGGTTTCCTGTACCCAGGGAGCTTATCAGAATTGTTGGTTTTTTACGAGGTGTTACAAAATTAAAGATAGAACTAAGGTGAATATTTGGAAGAGTGAGTCAGCTAGGCTTAAGCAAACAGTTTCGTTACACAGCGTGGCTGTGAAAGGTAAGAGATTTTTGTTGCATCAAATCTCACATAAAATGCAAAGGTTACCAACCTTACCTATGGACCAGTATGTGGATCTCAAGCAGCATTAAGTTAGCCTCTCCTGGTGGGTTATGTCATGTTTTGTCATTCTTTTGACACAGACTTATCCAAATTTTGAAATACAGGAGGAAAGGGATGGCATAGCCTACTTGAATTTCCTGTTGCCTGTGAAACGGTGGGAGTCATGATCCACCTCTGGTTTATTCTCTAGCTCATTGGTCCCTCTGAATCCCGAAGTAAATGGGGTCAGTTGTACAGATCTTGACAAAGGTTTTGGCAAGTATTTTATACAATCAGGAGGGGCTTCCCTAGATTATGTAGGTGAATCCATTGTGGTGATGTCTGTTGCTTGACCTTTCTGAATTGTGACTGTTTTTTATTTATCTGTACATTCAGTGGTGGTTGAAATAGATGAAAATAGTGAAGATGAGGGAATACTCCCATTACGGATTTTAATTAGCACTATTTTAAGTTTGAAGAAAAGTTGTTTGAGTAATTCAAACACAAATAAAATTTCAAAAAGAAATACTGTGCTATTAAAGCCTGTGTCCCATCTAAGAACTTATACTATTCATGATATAAAATGTAGCAAGCCAGTAAAATAATTAATTTTTGGAATTCTACATGATTGGACATTGGATTTATTTGTTTGTTTGTGGTTTTTTTTCTTGATGATATGTAGAAAAGAGCAGCTAAAACAGTAACAATTCCTGTTTGGTTCTTCTAGGGAGACTCACCTGTTTGTCACGTATATGAGTGTCAGCATACTTAACAAGAAATAGTAACATCAATAATGTGCCTGCATACAAAAAATGCTGTTTCACTTCTCAGTGGTTTTGTTTTCAGGGTTTATGAGAAATGGAGAACTACTGTGAAAGTCCTGGCAGAGACAGGGATACTCACATTTGATCACTAAGGTGCCACACTGTTGTTCCCAGTCATTCAAGTAGTCTAAAAAAAATCTTTTTTCCTTTTAGAAAAAGAGAGTATTCAATTTTTCATTTATTCATTTTGCATTTTATTTTATAGTAAATAAAATTTCTGTGTATTTTTAATTAATACTCTCTGATTTTCCGTATTTCAGGGATACCACGGTACAAAGCCTTACCCTACAACCTTCTGTAAAAGATGGTCTTATTATATATGAAGATTCACCACTGGTCAGTAGTAGCATTTGGATTTTATATTTGGAAATGTTTTTCATTTGAAATATAAAATGTTGGCGATTTGATTTTTCACAGCATAATGAGTGAGTATTGTAACAAACATTTCATTAACTTTTGTTTGGTCACATTTGTCACCCTTGCTGTGCCAAATGTGAATAAGATGATAACCTTGGGAGTCTCCACTTACAAAATGAGTATGGAAAATAATTTATTATTAACCTGACACATTCTAACCGCTAGAGTGGTATTTTCCTCCTTCTCCTTTGTGGCACCTCACACCTACATGCTAAGTTGGGCTCCAAACAGCTCTTGCAGCCATTCTTTAGTTCTTTCATGTTGACAGTCTAGATGCAAACTGGCTTTGCAAGTCTCTGTCAGCACTCCATTCTCAGTCAGGCTCCTCACTTCCCTCCCTAGCACACCCCTTTCTGTCCCTATCTGGAAGAAACAGAAATACCCGCCTTTCTTGTCTCACCTGCCTCCACTTCCCTCTGCTATGGTTTGGTCGTAGCTTATCCCTGTTCTGAGTCCCCTTCTTACCTCAGTGCCACCAAGACATCACTTCTGCTGACTCAGAAATCAGTAAGGGTTGTAGGGTTTTTTGGGCAGTTGTGATGTTATGATTCTCTTCTCTTCTAGGTAAAAGCAGTGAAGTTCGGACATATTTTGGTAATTGATGAGGCAGACAAAGCACCAACAAATGTTACCTGTATCTTAAAAACTTTAGTAGAAAGTGGGGAAATGGTTTTGTCAGATGGAAGGCGAATTGTTGCCAGTAAGTAGAGAGAAAGCGTTTTGATCATTTACAGTAAAATGTAACATATTGCTGGTTTTCAGCAATTACATTGCTAAGCAGAGACACAAAACAGTCCCAATGAATAAATTATTTGTTGCTAAAAGGTTAACAATTACAGAATTTACAGTCATTTTCTTCACTACTTTTGCAAAGCCACAAAGGTTTTCATAAATTAGCATTCTTGTGAATTTTGCTAAAAAATTTTTAAAAAAAAGGCAAAAAAACCCCATAACAAACCCAACAAACTGTAATTTGACCTCTCTGGTTCTCATTCACTGTAAGAAATAAAGATCTAGTTGACCAAATTATGATCTTCGTTATGCCTGTCTAGAGAGTTGGGGTATAATTTGATCAGGTTTAGAATGAAGATATGAGTATACTTACAGTCAAATTGTTAAGGGTTTCAGCTAATCAAGTACTGCAGGATGAGAGTATTTGTAATTTGATGGAATTTAATTCATGTGAGTTTCAGAAATTAAGTATTTTTCATTATTTTTCAAAAAAAGACCATGCTTGATGTTACCCTCTTGATGTTACTAGACACTGTACTTTATGTGATTAGTTTAATTTTAACAATATTGGGAATAATGTTTGAGTGTAGCAATCATTCAACACTCACATGGCACGCCTGAGTTTTGCTTGTCATTAGAAACTGTAGATGGGCTTATTTTAAAATGTCTTGCTAGTCAGTCCCAATTATTACTGTAGATTATTAGGGGCAGGTAAAGGGTTCCCAAACACCATGTGTGACTGGAAACGTGCTGAAAGGTTCTGAGTGGGGCCAGTCTGAGTAGTTTTGGAGAACCAGAGTCTTCACATGTGTTAAATAATGTATCTCTGGCTTCTCACAGATTTTTGTAGTAACCAGCAGGAATTTCAGTCCTGTCTTCCCAGATCAGATAATGTCAGACCTGTATAAAACCACATTTTATTAGCAATTGACTTCACCATTTCAGTGAAATTAAGTATAAAGAGGACAGGTAGTCCCCACCCCAAGAACAGTGGATGCATTTTTATGGCTTTTGAATTAAACACGTTGGTTACTTTATCGTGAAACAAACTATGAAACTTTAAATCGAAACCTAGAAAACTCAGTTGAATGACATGCTAAGAAGCTATTGAGCCTTTTTTTTGTACTGTTCTTCTAATTCCAAGAAGAATGTAATTAGATTAGAAGACTTTTTCTTCTAATTCTAAGAATTCTTCATGTAATCTAATTGTGTTCATTCATTCAGTATTGCAAAGCTTAAATATGCAATTAATACATTTTATTTCTTTTCCAGGTCATGCCCTTGTAGAGGGGGAAGAAAATGTAATAGTTATTCATCCTGATTTTAGAATGATAGTTCTGGCAAATAGGCCTGGATTTCCTTTCTTGGGTAATGACTTTTTTGGGACATTAGGTAAGTGATTCATATTAAATTATGATCTTTAATAGAATTGATTAATAGAATATCTGTCTTTATTAATTAGATTTCATGAGGAGAAGGGACCTTTATGCATATTGATACTTTGTTTCACACAAGACACTATCATGTAAATTTACATATCTTAATAAAAGTGCTAGAACTTGCCCTGAAGCGAACAGCTGGGTTCTGGACAGACATTGCAGACAGAGAAAGTTATGGGAAATCTTTGTTAATGACTGTATATTGTATACAAATACGGCAAAAAAATGAACTGTAAGCAGCTTGACACCTGACGTCTCTCAACTGCTCACCATTTTTTTCCCCATATCAAACAAGCCACAGTTCGGGTGCTGTCCTATTTAGTACAAGAGGTGGTAGTTTGTTCTTTCCTTTCAGCAGTAAAGGCTACTGTATTTTTTGCTGTTAGCACTGTGCTGTCTTCTTCTTAATCCTCATTTGCCTCTCCATGCATATGGCCATGTATGATAGCCTTAGTAAAATACATATATTTGACAAGGTAATGAATTCATCCCACTTTTAGGTAAGGCTGTCCAAATTGCACATCAAAGTTTTTCATATCAACAGAAGCCTAATTTTGGAAAGCTCCTGGTAGGTCCCAGAAATCCTGTGTGTTGGCAAAGTTTCCGTAGATCTTCATCTCGCAGCAAAAGCAAGAATTTAAGTTGTATAAGGGCAAGTGTTGAAGGGCCTGTATAGTCCAGTGCTAGTCTGAGCGGGCCTCTGGCAAGATTTTGGGAGTGTTACATGTGAACTGAATACCCCTCCAGACTCCACTGAGTGTATTATATATGTTAGCTTGGCCATCTGTGTGCAGGAACCTTAATTTGTGTGGTTTTGCCTGTTAACTTTGGCCACAATGCTTATTCTGGAAGAAATAACATACTCAAAAAAGCGGGTGCAAACGCAATTCCATATTACCTAGTAGTTCTTTGTTTTTCAGGTGTGGTTCCCACTGAATGCACATTCCACGTCTGAAACTCGTTGGCTCTGAATTTCACCCAGCTATCCTGCCCCAAGATAATTTAGCCCCATTTCTTTTTTGTGGCCTAATTTCCTTCCTTACGTGGACCCTTTAAACAAAACTGATCATCCCAGTGTTACTGCTTTTGACCCACGTGGCAGAGGCATGGTTGAGATATTGGGGTTCTTCATTGCTATTGTTTTTCCAGCTTAGGTTCTCTTCTGGTTTTAATTCAAGGCCTTTTTCTGCAGGATCTGATCATGCTTCTGCAAAGTTTTGTGCAACTGTTAAAAGACTTTCTATGAATAAACTCAATTTGATAGATTATATGATTGGGATCAATATAATGCAAATATATGGAAAGAATATCTTGCCAAATTTCTTGCCATACTTCAAGACAGGCAGGGAGAAAAGATAAATTCAGTATTTCCTCTAAACCTCTTAATTGGGTTTGCAGTAGGGCCATCCTGCATTTCAAGATTTCTCTGCATCGTACAGTGTATTGAAGGAGTTCATAAATTGGTCCCATTCAACCAGTTATGTTTTCTTTAAATCTTTTTTCTTTTCTTTTTTTCTGCATTCATTTGACTTGTGTTTCTTTTTGAAGTTAATTTCTCCCTAATGATCAGGTTCATTAAAATTACAGGAGAGATTTCTGTGTTTCCAGAAACCTCGATGTTGTTCTTAGCTTGTACTTCACACTTTTCAGAGTAGTTTTCGCCTTGTTTTGTTTTAACAGCCTGGTACTCAGCATTTTTTTGAGTCATTGCTTTTCTATTAAAGGTGCAATAGTAAACTTAAAGGGGCTGTTGTGATGTTTTTTCTTTACAAATTACTTAACTTCATGCTTTTTTTTCTTTTTAGGGGACATCTTTAGTTGCCATGCTGTTGATAATCCCAAACCACAGTCAGAATTGGCAATGCTTAAACAATATGGTCCTGATGTTCCAGAGCCGATTCTGCAGAAACTGGTAGCTGCTTTTGGAGAGCTCAGGAGCTTAGCTGACCAAGGAATTATTAACTATCCCTATTCAACTAGAGAAGTTGTGAACATTGTAAAACATTTACAGGTACAGTACATCAGATTTAATTGAAAACTTGAGTTCATCAATACTAATTTTTTAATGCTTGAAGGTTTTAGAAAAAAAAGATGCCATTATTGTTCATAAATTTTTATTTAATTCTTATGACAACTTTTACATTTTGATAGAAGCATGACATTCAGATGTTTAGATAGTCAGAGGATAATTTTGTTATCACAAATGTAAATGGGCAGGTATTTTTTCTGCATGTTTATTTATAGATATAAAAGAAAAAAAACCAGTCCATTTTTCTACTATGTGAGAAAATATCACATATTGTGAATACAATGTACAATGTTCATACTGGCCCTCGTTATAAAATTCCATATTCAACATGCAGTACTTCCAGGACAGTGCAATTGTTCTCTTTATTCTGCTATAAAATTTGTGGATTTAATTCTTTCCTGTGAAAAAACAAGTTCCTGCTCCATAACAGTAATAAATCACAGGTGGATTTTTTCTAAGGAAAATGTTAGATGGATAACAACTCATTAAGGAGATATGTAGGATTCACGATTACTCCCTACACACATTTAACTGTAAAATTCTAAATTCTGAATTCTGATTTAATGGTGATCTGTTTTTTTAAATATTACAGTAAAATCTGACTTCTGTCTTTATAAATGGAAGGATTTTTTTTGCCTGAAATATTTGAAATATAAAGTATCTTAATGCTCTTTGAAATAGCAGTGCTTTTATTTTATTCAGTTTATAATCATAAAATTGGTAATTTGTTAATTTATAGACTGTTTCTTGAATTATTGAATCTAGATTTTTTTTAAGTGGAAATTAATGTAATTGATACAATTAGAATAAAATTTATCACAGATTTTGACCTACTGCACCTGTGTTTTACACTGCATAATATAGCAGGGTTGCATGATAGTTTTGTGTTTGTGCTGATGAACGTATTCACAAACATTCAACCTTAGACATTCAGGTCCTGCAGGTTGGAATTACTACTTTTGAAAATCTTTGATTCATCAGGATTTCTGGGGAGGATAGATTTTTTTGCTCTGTGGTCTCTAGAGTGCGAGAAGGTCTCCAGACAAACAAAAATGGTGCTACTAGGATATCAATAATATAAAGAAAAGTTAATGCTCTGTAACTTTGTAGTAAGGGTTAACAAGATTCAGACCTAAAGGCTGAGCAATCCACATAAACATATAAGCAGAGTAGTCTATTCGGATCCTGTACCAGCTGATAGGTATTTGTTTACCAAGCTGATAGAAAAGGTACATGCTGATCTCTAAACACACAGCTACATTCAAAATGACAGTGGAGAAACTAGAGACTTGAGGAACAGTTGCTGTGCTGCTGAAAAGCTAATGTTTTAGGGTGTTAGTTAAATGAACTCCGTGTCTTCATACTCTTTTGCTGTTCCTACCTTCCTTCCTAGCTTCTTTCCTTGATCATCTATCTCCAAGTAACCTGAAGTCATACTGTCTTCTGTTGCTAACTGGTGCAGAAACATAAGACTTAATTCTTCTTTTATTTGAGTGTGAACAGCATCTAATTGAAGATTGAAAGAGCTGCATTACTAATTGTCTTAAGGGCTCTTACTCTCTGCTTCTGTCTCCTTCACTTAATCAGATTAGTATGGTCACTTCAACCTGGACATTGGGCGCAGGTCAGTGGGGCAGTTTCCTGTCTGCTAAGCTTTCACCTCTTTCAGGATATAAATATCCAAATAAATCTCCAACATGTAGCTTTGATTTCTTCTGTAACATGTATTTTCAAGGTCCCAGTCTCCTAGCAAAAATGCAGCATTTTGTTTACTGTAACTTGTTTTTCAATATGAATAGTAAAAAGACTGGGAGTAGCCAAATGTAAACAATGAATATAAACATAATGATTATTCCAAAGCAAGAAACTTTTAGGTCTTCAGGTAGAGAAGAAAGAGGAAGGAGGGAAATGAGTCAATAAAATTCCTAGTCCTTGGGAAGGAAGGAGGGAAGTTAGTCATGTTGTTAAACAATTTCCTTTACAGCAGTTCCACAGCCCTGCTCTCTTTGTACTACTATTGTGTTGATTTGTTTCACATAATTTTGGAATCTTTTCTTCTGTAAAAAAAAGGTTGGTTGTTTTGGAGGAAAAAAGTGGTTTTGGTTACTGCTGTCTGAGAGCACTTCTGAGCATCAGGACTAGTCAGTTAAAAAATATTGTAATTGCTATGGTATCAGCATATGGTTAGGCTAATCTCTGCACTCTGACTAATTGTGGTCTTCAGCATATAGGATATATGTATAGAGTGTAGTTACAAGATTATCCTCCCCTGAAGATTATGCAAGTAGGGAATGTAGTAATTTAGTTGTAGCTTAGACACTGTTCAGAGCTAGGTTGCCTCTATACTGACTTCTTCTTAGGGAAAGATTTCTTGGTGAAGCTCGAGACACCAAACTACTTTGAAGACCTGAAACTGAGGCATAGGGAGAGCTGTGTAATGCAGGTACCTAACTTGGTTGCTGCAACTTGTTCTCCCCACATACTGTATAGGGAATTTGGGTCTTTAAGCTCTAAATGGCAGGTGACCTGAGTATAGCCTTTTTGTCTTGCTCGTCTCCAGTTTTCAGACTGTGTCAAATGTCAAAAATCTTTGTGTTAACAGTAGCTTGTGGGCAAGATAAGAAGCTCTGCTCTTGCTCTGTTGGGTTACCATAAGCTGCCTGTAACTACCAGCGTATGCTATGACTGCTTCTCTGCAATCTAATATGTTGTCTTTCATGAGACATTGGTAGATGTTAAACAGGAAGGCCACATTAGCCTAGATAAAAGAGCAATAGTTTTTTTACTAACTCTCTTTTACTTTAGTAATGCTGAGATTTTTCTGATAGGTTGTCTTTCTTGTTTATATCTGAGATTGCTTTCTAATAGTAGGCACTAGTATACAGTTTTCAAGCAATAAGTGTCTAAGAAACCTTCTGGACCTGAAATCTACTAATCATCAGGCTTTAAGGCCTATTCAGTAAGCTTTTGTGGTAAGATAGTGCTTTTTTTTTTTTTTATGTTCAGCCTAATCTCAAAAGGAAACTAGGCTTATCAAATCGCAGTTTGTATCCCTTTGCTGCCAAACACACATTAATAATAACTTTTTACCCTTTTGGCCAGCCACAGTGAATCTCAGTTACCAGTTTTCAAAGATCATTAGGTTTCTCTTGGTTTAATCAAAATCAATGGCTATGTGACAGAGAGGAACAGACTGAAATTGCAGGGGGAGAATTCAGCTGTCTTGCTTGGCAATAGATGATGCTCACTAAAGACATGAGCACTGATGAATCCATTAGCATGCTTGTCACTCAGGATGAGCCACAGACATGGTGCTTCTGGCCCTGCTGAAGGACAACTGAGGAGGCACAGAGAGAGCTAGAAACATTCAGTACAAGGGCATCAGGGGTGGGAGCAGAGGGAAACCAAGAGCACAGAGGAAACCCCAAGTAGGCAGGGATCTGTTATAGTGTGCAGGATGGGCCTTCGAGATGGTGCTGGCAGGATGGAAAATGTGCAGACATTTGAAGGCACTAGAATACATAGGGAAGTGAGTGTTAGTGGGAACACAAGACAGAAGTCAAAACAAAAAGTCTGGACTCATTACAGCTGAATACCAGATAATTTATCACTTTGTTTTCGGGGCAGGGGTAGAAGTACAGCAGACCTCAATGGGTATGGCATATCTGAATTAAGATTCTTGATTTGTACTAGAAAAATACTATTTTGCTCGTAGATTTTACGCAGACTATAGCAATACATCTACTCATGAAATGTTAGATCCATAAAAATATGAATTTTTCAGCAAGTCAAATTCTGTATCAAATAAAGTATACAATACATAAATAAAAATATAAAATTGTTGAAAGCAAAACCTATGTTACTTACTATTTTAAGGAATAGCCAAGAATCTAAGCTGTGAAAATAATCTGAGGTACACACAGAGTTGTTACTTCTAAGAGGAAGAATCAATGAATGAGAACCAGACAGACTGATGAGCGATCAATATTTTCTCTAGTAATCTCATTTTAAAAATCAATAGAAACCAAATTATTTTTTTTTAATGTTCAACTAAAAGTCGAAACATTCAACCTTTTGGGGGGTTTTTTGTCTTTTTCTTTTTTCCCCTCTAAGTGAACTGTCATTTCCTTTCTTCAGTAAGTTATCCAAGCAGTTATTAAAGAGGGATTGGATTTGTTCTGGTTGAAACAAGAGAGTTGTGATTTTTTTTTTAATAACTGAAGTAGAGGACCTTTTGACAAGTGGCTTGTGTTCACAGTAGCCAACAGTTGTACCTCAGGAAATTTTTTACAATGTCCTACTGATACAAGAGGCATGGAACTATTGAGGAAATTCATTGCAGAAAAGGGTATCAATGTCAGAAGTTATGCAATGATTCAGAAAACCATGTACGTACTTCGAGACTACTGGGGAAAAACATATTATTTGAAGTACTCGACCAAGGTTTTTGCGGTATTTGGTGCAGGACAGGTGAAAGAGCAGTTCATGAGTGAATAAGATAGCTTGATGCCAGTTTGTTGGTTGTGCTTTGCACTGAGAATGGAAGAACAGAGAAAATCCAGCATTCATCATATAAACGTTTTAAAATAATTTCTTAAGGAAAGAGTTTGGTTATATAGAGTATGCACAATTCTGGATGCATTTTGTTCTTGTTATCTAAAAGAAGCCACACTTGAAAATAGATTGAATTACAGTTCTGCACATTGAGCACTAAGCAGTTATACATGGTTTTGAACTGAACCGTGATGTACCTTTTTATAAGTCTGTGGGCTTTTTTTTTTTCAGTATGGTGCTTACTTTTGACTCCAAGGTGCAATTAATATTATAGAAGTTAGTACTTTAACTACTAAACATTGTCGCAAACTTTTCAATTTACCTTACATGTGAAATGTTTATACAGTGTTTTGTTAGAAGAGCTGATGGGAGAAATTTTGGTTTTAGTACCTGTTTCATTCAGTAAGAAATGGACGTTGTAACAAGGATGGCACAGGCAGTAGAACAATTTTGTATTATCCCAAAATAACTTACATTTTGCTAAGCTGTAATATTGCAGAACCTCATTGACAGATTTATAAAGCAGAACATAGTTTAACATGCTATTATAGCAACACTAGTACTAAAATATCCTGTGCCATGTACACCACAGATAAAAAAAGATTTGTACAAGCCTAATTTAGCAGTGGTATTCTAGTCTACCACAGTAACTAGCTAATTTTAGCTAATTGTTTGTGTCACAGGTATTTTATTACAGACATCAGATATTTATAAAGTTGGGAAAATATTAATCTCCTAAGGCTGATGTTTCATTAAGAGTACAGGTCAAAACGTTTCTGAAAATCTTCTGGTTTAGTTTTTAATCACGGTTCAAAAATACTTATTTTTATAAACTTCTCTGACACTTGTGTTAAGTCTCTTTTTCAGGTTCTTTCTACCAGCCTAGCTCACTAATGGGGGAAAAAAACAATTAAGACTACAACTTCCTAAAATACCTCTTCACAAGTTTATATTCATCACTGTAAATGTGCCATACTGAGATGGAAGCATCCAGGTGTTTGTCTGAAATATCTGGTATTTGAATGAAAGGCATATAAAGAAAAAGTGAGAAGTTTTTGAATAAAAAGATTCCCACTCCCATCTCTTGCAAAAAAAGAGATAAATCAGTCAAGTGGTAAAGTTCTAGGATATACAACAATTTGGTGATTA
Source organism: Ptilonorhynchus violaceus (assembly GCA_013397565.1). NCBI lineage: Eukaryota > Metazoa > Chordata > Aves > Passeriformes > Ptilonorhynchidae > Ptilonorhynchus > Ptilonorhynchus violaceus. Next base: position 1,446,985 of record VZRJ01008648.1, on the reverse strand, counting down.
GTTTTTAAAATTCTTTATGTTTGGTTTGCTCCATTTACGTCTGTGGTGGTCTGACCCTGGCTGGATGCCAGGTGCTCACCAAAGCTGTTCTGTCACTCCCCTGGGAAGGAGGAAGAGAAAATGTAACGAAAGGCCTGTGGGTCATAAGGGCAGGGAGAGATCACTCACCAATTACCATCACGGGCAAAACAGACCTAACTAAAGGAAATTAGTTTAATTTATTGCCAATCAAATCAGAGTAGGATGATGAAAAATAAACCCAAATCTTAGAAATCTTCCCCCACCCCTCTCTTATTCCCAAGTTCAGCTTTACTTCTGACTTTCTCTACCTCCTCCCCTTCAGCAGCACAAGAAGACAGGGAAAGGGGGCTGTGGTCAGTTCACCACACATTGTGTCTGCCACCACTTCCTCCTCAGGGGGAGGACTCCTCACACTCTTATCGTGCTCCAGTGTGGGGTCACTGCCACAGGAGACAGTCCTCCATGAACTTCTTTGTTTGTGAGTCTTTTCCACTGGTTGCAGTTCTGCAGGAACTGCTCCAGCCTGGGTCTCTTCCACAGTGTCACAAGTCCTGCCAGCAGATCTGCTCCAGTGTGGGCTCCTCTCCCCATTGGGCCACAAGTCCTGCCAAGAGCCTCCTCCAACATGGGCTTCTCACAGCCAGAGGTCACAGCTTCCTTTTGGCATATACCTACTCCAGTTTGGGGTTCTCCACCTCAGTTACTTTCTTAATCGATGACATCAGTTTCTCTGAGTGGTTTTGTGGTATTAAAAATTCTTCATTTCTCTTATTTTAACTTAGAGAATCATAAAATACTTTGGGGTGGAAGGCACCTAAAAGATATGCTGGTTCTAACCCTGCTGCTGTGGGCAGGGACACCTTCCACTTGACCAGGTTGCTCAAAGTCCCATCCAACCTGGCCTTGAGCACTTCAGGGATGGAGCATTCACAGCTTTTCTGGGCAATCTGTTCCAGTGCAATCTGTTCACCACGCTCATAGTCAAGAATTTCTTCTTAATACCTAATCTAAATCTGCGTTTTTTCCATTTAAAGCCATTCTGCCGTGTCCTGTCACTACATGCCCTTGTCAAAAGTGCCTCTCCATCTCTCTTATAACCGCTTTTAGGTACTGAAAGGTGCTGTAAGGTCTCCCCAGAGTTTTCTCCATGCTGAGTAACTCTTTCAGCCTGTCTTCACAGGAGAGGTGCTCTAGCCCTCTGATCATCTTCAGGGTCCTTCTATGGACTCACTCCCACAGGTTCATGTCCTTTCTATGTTGGGGGCCCCAAAGCAGGATGCAGCACTCCAGGTGGGGTCTCACCACAGCAGAGTAGAGAGGCAGAATCCCCTTACTCACCCTGCTGCCCGTGGCTGCTTTGGATGCAGCCCAGGATACTGTTGGCTTTTTGGGCTACAAGTGCACCTTGCCAGGTCGTGTCCAACTTCTCAACCACTAGCACCCCCAAGTCCTCATCAGAGCTTCTCAATCCATTCATCCCCTGTGTTGATACCAGTGGTTATGCCAATCCAGGTTCAGGACCCCATACATGGCTTTGTTGAACCTCATGAGGTTCCCATGGCCCCACTTCTCCAGCCTGTCCAGGTCCCTCTGGATGGCATTCCATCCCACAGGCATGTTAACGGTATCACTCAACTTGGTATCATGTGCAAATTTGCTGACGGTGCACTCAATCCCACTGTGTCACTGATGAAGGTATTAAACAGTACTGGTCCCAATACAGAGCCCCGAGGAACACCATTTGTTGCCGATCTCCACTGGGACCTTGAACCATTGACCACTACCCTCTGGATGCAACCATCCAACCAATTAATTCCTCATCCAGAATAATCAGTCCAGTACAGTAACAAAACTTCTGTTTCCTTTGAAGATACTAATGAAAGTTTGATAAATATTTGGGGTTTTTTAATGTACATAGCACATTTGAACTAGTATTTTTCACTAAGAAAAAAAAGGTATGTGACTCTTAAGTGAATTTCTGTTTCTACTGAAATCCATCATGACCTAAAATATTTTTTGTTAACCAAGTAGGGTATCATCTGCTTTTTTATATTCAACATTAAGAGTCAGAATTCTTAAATGAATTGTATGGGTGAGTTATGTGAATGTGTGCATTTGTGTCAGATCTTCACTTTTTTGCAGAAATCAAATTTAAACAGTACAGGCTACTATTGTATTTTCTAATGATTGTATTCTAATGATAACAATTGTTTAAACTATTAATGATGTTGAGGATTAAATAATTGTCACATGCTTTTTTGTTTAATTCAAGTTTAGTGTCAGTTACTTTATTCTGACGTGAAATTATTTTCTGGAAACTAAAAGTGAAGATTACTTGAGCACTTGTCTGTCAAGCAAAGTTACTGTTACAACTATTCATTTTAGAAGTACATAATGATAAGCTGTAACTTAATAGATATTCACTAAAAGAAATTTGGGGGTCTGTTTCTTTACAGAAATTTCCGTCAGAAGGACTGGCAAATGTTGTTCGAAACGTATTTGACTTTGACTCCTACAACAATGAAATGCGTGAAATTTTGTACAACACTTTGCACAAATATGGGATACCCATTGGAGCAAAATCAACCAATGTTCAGCTGGCCAAGGAGTAAGAATAACATAAAATATGTATTAAGAAGACATGTTTCTCATGATCATTTTTTATAGTGTGTTACCTTGCTGCTAATTGATTTTAAAACAACCTGGAATTCTTGGAAGTCAGTCCTCCACTGGTTCACATTTACACTCTTCCAAATAAGTTACAACAATATAAATTACTTCCTGACTGAATATTTGCTTATTATTAATATTTAATCTTTAATGTGCTTGTACATATTAATAGCTTGTAAGGTAAACAGGTATATCTTAATAAAGGGAAATACTTGTTTCTTTTCTTGTGTTTTTAATTGAATTGCAATGCACTTCTGTCCCATTATTTGTCACCTAAATCTGCTGAAAAAAAAGTTATCTTCAGTGGTAGCTGGGTTTTGTCTTTGATGATCACAAAGGGCTCTGCAAAAATACTTCTGCAGAATAGAGCAATGCATGTAAGCTCTAAGAACCATTTTTGTATCTGTCTGTAAATCACTATTATTCTCTAATTATATTACCAGTTGACATATTTCACCATATGCTTTTTTCCAAAGGTTAGAATCAGAATAGCTACATTATGTAGTAACGCCCTCCCATCTTCAAGCCACCACCCACTCTCTGAAAGGGCCTTACTAGAAAACTGGAGAGGGACTTTTTTACAAGGGCCTGTAGTGACAGGACAAGAGGGAATGGCTTTAAACTGAAAGAGTGGATGTTTAGGTTAGGTATTAGGAAGAAATTCTTTACTATGAGGGTGGTGAGACACTGACACAGGTTGCTCAGAGAAGTTTGGGCTGCCCCCTCCCCGCAGGTGCTCAAGACCAGGTTGGATGGGGCTGTGAGCAACCTGATCTAGTGAAAGGTGTCCCTGCCCATGGCAGGGGAGTTGGGACTAGATGATCTTTAAGGTCCCTTCCAACCCAGACTATTCTATGATTCTGTGATTCTGTGAAACAAATGTAATACATTCTTCTAAAATTCACGGAGTAGATCATATTCAAAAGCAATTAGAAAACATACTCCGTCTTGAGCTCTAATACATAATTTATTTATGAAGAAACAAATATTTCCCTTTCATGGAGAAAGTTTTATGGATATATGGAAAATTGAGTTTGCCATGTGACATACATATTTTTATTTGCTAAGGAGTGACTGATTTTTATGGCATGATGTCTTGATAGTGATTTTTATACGAGTGACTAAGCACTGGAATAAATTACCCATAGAGGTTGTGGAGTCTCCCTCACTGGAGATATTCAAGAACCGTTGGATGCAATCCTGTGCAATGTGTTCTAGGATGACCCTGCTTGAACAGGGAGGTTGGACCAGATGACCACTGTGGTCCCTTCCAACCTCACCCCTTCTGTGGTATTAAGTGTCCATGTGTAGGTTTCTCCTGCTGCAGCACCACTGTTATCATATCTAACATCCTACATGTAACTATTACACAAGATTGGCAGTGCAGTGCCTGTGGTGTACCTTTTAATTTTGATGACAGGACTATTACATGCCTAGGAAACCAGTACTTGGGCAACTATAATGTCTGTCAAATTGACAGAACAGACTTGAAACTCTTGCCGTAGTTTCTTTGCTGAAAGTCACTTTGTAATTTCTATTTTAAAGAGTTATGATGTTTGTCATACTTTTGAGCAATTTGCTCTTTGTATAATTTTAGAAGTATTAGATGTGGGAGAGGACTCTTTAGTAATGAGACGATCAGAGGTTTAGAAAACATAAGAGAAAGACTGCTGTAATTAGGTACTGCTCAGTCTAGAAGTGAGAAGATAGAAGAAAGATGTAATTATATTGAATTAAAAATAATCACCTGATCATTTTTAATTCATCACTGAGGTTTTATAGGACAAGTTACACCAAGGATGACAGAATTACAAGATCCTCACAAGATGCTTATCAAAAACTTCACTAGACTGGCAGCTGTGAGCTCATGCTTTGTACACTGAAGGCCGAGGGGAGGAGAAGCTACAGGAGCGGTTCACACACAGCTGATAAAAGCAAGTCTTAGCTCTAACCATGCCGGGCTGAGCACCTGGCTCTGACAAGCCAGCAGTCTTGGTCTCAGTCCCTCACTTGCATCCACTACAGCTTGCATTTCAGGTTATTTTACTGCTCCACTACAAGACAGCCTTGGTTTTGGTCATGAGATTTAATCCTGTGGAGCTTGTAAGCCACAGGTAGATCACCGTGATTTACAGGCGCATCTTTCAGGTTTAGACAAAGTTGATTCTGTCTTGGGGTTAAAGAACATTGGGATAATCACTCCAAATCTGTTCCAGCCCATATTGCAAGCTCCCATGATGGACACATCGAGGTAATTGGGTATACAGTGTCTGGACTACTGCTGAAACTAGCAGCAGTACTAGTACTAGAATACTGATCTCTCTATCATCTTCCATGAATCTGAAAATAATGGTGTTAATCTAGTCCAGCGCACTTCCTTCAGAAAATATGCAAGTTAATCTAAAACATTATCTCATTTTTTTCATGATTCATGCCTGAAAACCTTTAGAAATGGAGTTCTATAACCTCCCAAGGCAAGTCAGTCTTGTTTCTAAATATCCTTGCCACTAGAAAGTCACCTCTCAATCTTCCCTGTTTTTAAGGCCTCTGTTTGGTTTTATTTTTCTTTTATGGTCCTTGTCTTCACTTGATTTGTGTCCATTGTTAAGTATTGAGTGTGAAACTGGTCAAGTTCATTTCAACTGGAGACAAGTAGAGTAGTATGAGTACAGAATAGAAATTTATTTCCTTTTAAACAGCCCAGTATGTTTGCATTTCTTGCAATGTTTAACTCATTTTATCTCCACATCCTTTCTGCAAAACCCTCCATAGCTCTTACCCTGCCTTTGCTTTAAGTAATCAACTTCCTTCGTGCTTATGTTTTTCTTACTCTATTGTATTTTTTCAGATCAGTTTTCTGACGTGTCAGGATCATTTTCTGTTTTAAGCTTTTTTTCCTACCTGATTCTAGGCTCTCACAAGTTGGCAATCTGAAGGTGTGATTTCTACGTTGTTCTAGCAACAAGAGCATACCCCTACAGATCACTTCTGTGCTCCAATCCTAATTTGCTAGACTTTAAAGACTTACTAGCTATCATAATAAATTGCTCAGCAGTTCTATTAAGTAACATGAAAACTGGGATAATAGTCCAAACCAATTCTGCCTGAGAGTGTTAGTCATACCAACAGCAAAATCACTGTATAAGAATACAAATCCTGTACAATTAAATTTGGCAATACAGAAGCATTTCCAGGAGATTGTAGGACAGAAAAATCATTATAGTGAAATGCTGACTCCTTTATACAGGTACTCTCTGGCATGTCTTGAATCAAATGATTTGTGAATCCTTATTTTAATAAGCTTTGGAGAAGTCTGTCACCTATTACTTAATCAAAAAGAAAACTTGTATAAATCAGAATTTTTTTAATTGCTGCTGAAACATAACTGCTGTAAATATAGGAAAAAACCCATGAGACACACAAACAATGTGCTACAATGCAGGGTCTCAGCAGAAGAAGCATTTAGGGTTGTATCCAGGTGAAATTACAGGGGAAATTGAACAGATGCTAGCAGTGACCCTTATGGAAATTTTAGGTTAGACTCTGGAATTAATATACCTAATCTTGGAAGGGAAGATTAGATGATGTCTAATGACAGTATATTTCTTGCAGTAGTTGTTTTTCAACAGAGGAATTTTAGATACTAATTTGTTCATTTGGAAAATTAGTATCATATATTAGACCTGTAAAGTAATGCTTTACTTGGTCATTTTGTTTTCTTCAGCTGTCATTTTTTCCTGGGTAGGATAACCATTCTTCAAAGCACTGACATGCTCAGTATCGTCAGGTGTTAAGATGCTGTCTGTCTGTCCTGGTATCACCTGTCCAGTAGCTGATAATTTTTATCAGTATTGTGTGTAAAGCAGATGGCTTGTCTATGATGTTTTACCAAGACATAGTGGGTAAAATTAATTATTCATGGTACTAACTCATTATCTTTATGTACAATTACACTTCGTTTTTCCCACTGACATCTGTTATGTCACATTATCTGAACCCATGTTAATCTGCCATTTTGGTGCACAGTTTAGACCATCTGCAATTTCTAGGTAAAACAGCATTTAGCCCTAATTCTGACATTTATCCTTGATGAAATTGCCATTCCACATTTTTTCTCCTGTCGCTACTCACTTCCAGGTGCTTGCTATAATTTCGATATTTGTTTTATATGAACTGATTTTTTTATATGTAATGTAAATGTGTAAATTTTAACAGCTTTGTTTTTCTCTTGAGACTACTCTTTCATGTTGCATTATTTTTCCTTGCGTAATCTGTGGTTAGTTGTTGGATAAGTTTCATATCATATGTATCTCTTGTCCATCCTGTGCAGCTGAGGGGAGGCAGCTGAAGCAGAGAGATCTGCACTTGTCTGTCGGGGAACAGGAGTTTTAACATACAACTGTTCTGAATGTCTACTGCTTATATTTCAAATCAAAATATGTTTGAATAAATTATGGAGAACTGGTTGGCAAGGAATTTTCGTGATTCCAAACTGTGTCTTACTTGAGTCCAAAAAGGTTACGTGGGATGGAAATCTTTTCAGCCAAATGGAGCACAGGCTGTTACTGGAGGCCTTGAGTAATACATTCTGTGCCAGCACTGAGCTGGTTTACAAGATCATGTATTAAGCAGCTTTGTTGCCTGTCATAGGTCATGTCCACAGCTGTACTAATACGATGTCTGGCAGTGAAGAATTTGCATTCAGTGGAACTTCAGTCTTAAAAGATTCATAGCCATCTTCCAATATGTTCTCTGAAAGCTAAATAAATAACTTTATAAAGCAGGTTCCATTGACTCTTTGAATATAATTGTTTGGTGGTTTAGGTTTTTTCTTGTTTGATTTTTTTTAAAATATCCTAAAAGGAATTTATCTTCCAAAATAAAAAATACGGAAATGGAAAGAGTGTTTCAAAGAGTGTCACTTTGAAAAGCTTTCCAGCAACATGAGAGAATTATCTCCCCTTAGACCACTGTGCATGAAGAAATTCAAGCCAAATACTAATTTTTTGTAGAATTGCCCCATCAGCTGTAGGTCTTGTGCAATCACTTTTCTAAACAAAATACCTGCTTATATATACATGTCACGGACAGCAGTACTCCTGTAGAAAGCCAGGATCTAAAATGAAGAGTGAATAAACATAAAAAAAATTCTTGAGCAACAGGCTTTAACAGATCCATAATCAAAGAACTGATCAGGAATAATTCCATAGAACTTGCTCTTAAATCGTGATTTTCTTACAAGATTAATGCAGTCTACCTGTAGTTTTTCTGTTCTAGAAATCCTTTCCAGCTTTTAAGGAAAGCAGAAATCATGGATTGCTCTGTACACCCTAGCTGGAGAGAGCAGTGGAGTTTTAGTATCATTCTTACCCAGCCACTGCACTTTTTATACCCATCAGATCTCTTAATCTTGCAGATTTTTGCCACTGTTGACATTTCCATTGTATTCCATCTGCTTTTTATGTAAACACTATTTGGCTAATTAATTTGAAATACAGCAGTGTGTCAGGAGCACCTTCTGAAGCTTTTACTAGTACTGTCACTTTCAAATTATTTTCAGAATTTGCTTGTTATAAGTCCTGGGAAAAGAAGGTAAATTCCCCCTTCACTGTGTATCATGTATATTCACTAGAGGAAAGCTGTTAAGATGTGTACACATTTTCAGTGTGGATGTGTTGTTCCAGACCTTCTGCACCCCTGCTCCCTCCTGAAAGTCGTTCAGGAGGCAGACTGCCTTAGTGAAACTAAATCATTCAGAAAGAGGGAAGAAAACAAAACCTCAAAAATCTAGGAGAAAGGGGAAATCAGTTTTCCTGAGAGAAGAGAGGAACTATTAGCAAAGAAAATCTCCGGAAAGCTGAAACAGAGTGGAAATGTTTATTTGGGAATGCAATCTGTAATTCTGTTGCTATAAAAAGCAGGGTATTTGGTTAGAGCTATTTATTTATTTAGAGTTATTAACATATGTTTTGTTTTAAATTTTAATAGCTATTCATGATTATTAGCAAAGTTGTTGATTTCTAGGATGTTGTCCATGGGAGTAATGTGTAAGGAATTAAAACCAAAGTCCAAGTCCTTGTGAAAGCTGATGTTCAGCTGAGCTAACAGGGATAATTATTGCTGATTATAGACATATGAGAGATTATGCTACTCAGAGTCATAGAGCAAAAAGAAGTCTCCAGGGGTTTTTTTCACACAAGACAGCTTGTGGCTCAAGACATAACCAGCATTTTGCCAACAAATCATTTAGAAACCCAAATGGAAGCCTGAAGTAAAATTCTAGTTTGTAGACATCTAAACTGACATTTAGTCTAGTGACTTGACTGTTTGCCTGTTTTTCTAGATGCATGAATAAATTTATCTAAGAATTTTGCATATGTTGGAGTACTGCATCTTGAATGGTTTTGCCTAATGGTGTTGAATGTTGTCATTTGCTGTGTATTGTACTTACCTTTTATTTCCCCTTGAGTCTGGCTTAATTTCTTTTCTTAGTTCGGGAAGAATTTTGGCTATATTAGGTAGGTGCAAAGAGTGGGGAAAATGCAAAATGAAGTGAGGAAAAATGTAAAATTAATCACTCTGCAACCATTGATATCTACTGATATTTTTAGTCAGGCAACAAACAGGCAATGAAGACTCTCCTGGTTCTTTGACTAAGAGAGGGTATTAATGAGATGCACTTTCGTCATTACATGCCCCAATAGCATATTGCTGGCAGCTGACTATTTATTTATCTATGAGCACCAATGATCTGCAGCATGCAAACCATTTTCTGTTTGCAAAAAGGTGTCTTTGACTGTCTGACTGTCTTGGCGGATGGTTCAAACACAGAATGGTGATGGAGGCTGAGTGACTGCCTGCAATTTCTGGCTTCTGGTTACTTGAGGTTTGGTGTCAATATACCATTAAGAAATGTTAACACATCTTTCCTGAATGAGTAGCAATAATTAGGGGTATTTGTATTCATTCCCTGACTTTTCCTTTAAGTTCTTAGGGGAAAGATAAAAATAAAATTCGCTAAGTTTCTTATATAGTCCAATTGATTGAGTTTTTTGGTGTTGTTTTTTTGTTTGTTGTTTTATTTGTTTGTTTTGTTTTGATTGGTTGGTTTTTTGGGGGGATCCCTTCTTATTCTGAAAATAGTATAGAGAAGAAATTAAACAAACCTCTAATATCTAGAGGGGCCAGGTTGGTTGATGAGGAGAGGGAAAATAATTTTAACAGTAGGAACGAGCATCATCAGATTGGACAGAAGAGACCAAGCAGATACTTTTAACAAACAGTCTAAGAGAACTTCCTTAAAATAGACTTTGAAGATATTTATAGAAACTGGGAGAAGGAATGTCTTCTATTCTCTTGCCAACTCCTGTAACTGTACAATAATGTGCTACAGCATGTAACACAGAATGCTGTTTTGATAGGAGGTCTCTTTAGGAGAGATAGGAGCCAAAAGAAGCTAAAAGAAGCCAAAAGTTATGAGTTCGTTAGTTTGAAGGTATTAATGCCAATTAACAAAGTCAAACTGCTTTCAGTGGCTGCAAATCACTTCTGAGGAAAGAAAAACTTGGCTGTCCCTATTTTGCTGTGATGCTGTGTTGTCTGGTATCAGCATTTTCTTTTCCTGTATGAATGAGCTTTTCCATGGTCCACATATTTCTTCCTTAGATAAAAGGTACAGAAATGAGGAAATTTGACCAAGGCAAGCAAATGTGGCTTTTGAAGACGTTCATGTCCTTTCTGTAGATTTTACTGGCCAGAAGGCAGTGGAATACTCTCATGTCTGTATTCCTTTGCCTTTGTTCATATGAGCAGTGGTAAAATAAGTGGAAATAATTCACAGAACTTTTATTGCATGGTTAATGAGCCACAGTGTTTACTGTGCTTATTCTGCTGATCTTTTAGAAGAGTGAGCCACTGACAGGAGTTCCTTAAGAAGTGCTCTCACACCCTGCCTGATCCGAGTAAAGCAAAGCAAGACATGATTTGGATATATTTTGCTGCATATCTCACAAAATTCAGACTGGAAAACTTCCTTTTGAGGCGTTGCTTCTTTTATGATACTGCTTAGGTTGTGTCTGTATTAGTAGTCCAGAGGGCTAAAATTTTTGAGATTTAAAATGTAAAACGGAATTAAATATTTTAGTAAGGAAACATTTTCTGAAAGAGAAACTTTTTTCTGCAAGAGATACACTTTGTTGGAAAAATGCAGTTGTCTGAATTATTTATTCCGTATCAGTTACTGGGTAATAAATGTAAAAATTCATTTGTTCCTACATTGTTTGACAGACTGCCATTACCAGATCATAAGTTTATGGGCTACTGGAAAGTTGATCATCCAGGAAATGCACAACAGAAGATGCTGTGTCCATCAGAAACTCAAAAAATAGATGTGAAGGTTTGTCTTTTAAATTATTTTATGATCCATATAATACTGGTTTTATGTATTAGGATGCAAGAAATCTAAAATGTAATTAATTTCTTCAGGAAAAAGTGTGTATACAGAGCATGGTCCTTGTCGCTTGTTCTTGGAGTTTTACACTGACTAGAAAAATTATCATTGTTGTATAACTATCCCTCACAGTGTAAGGTGTGCTTTAAAATCAGTAGGCTTGGTCAGAAGTTCTTAAGGAGGTTTTTATAAGGATATTGAGAATATGTTATCTGAAAGAACTTTGTAGCTGTTTTGGATGATTGGGGGTGGCAAGTTACAGGCCCCAAATCTCAATTTTTGGCTGAGATCAGAGACTGAAAAGAAAGCTGTTTTCTGTTTCTATTTTGCATGCTACTGAATTCGTACGGGTCTTTGGCACTGCCAAGTTTAAATCTGAACCTTTGGTACAATTTGATCTGCAGCCAAAGTTTCTAAAACCTTTTCAGCTCTGAGTTCTTGGCTTAACTTCAGTAATTATTACTCCAGTAAGGAAAAACCTGAACTTCTAATGTGTACGGCTGAGATTTAAACTTTATATAATAAGAAATTGCCATGAATTTTTTTGAAACAGAAATATTCTGGTGTTTTCCTTGTATGAACTGTATTTTATCAGAACATGATACCTCCTTTGTGCTACTAAGCAATAATGGTTCCAAACCATTAAAAGACTAGAGAGGAAAGGCATGAGGTTTCTATACTGTAAAGGAAACGGTAGTATGGAGATCCAGAGAGTTTATAGAAAAGGCATTTCCTTTTCCCTTTATTTAATAATAAATAAAAAATTTTATTTAGTAGTTTTTTGTTGTTAATAGTATTACAGCATGAAGAAGACTTGTATATTTTCGTAAAGAATGGGGAGTGGAATATTTTAGGAAGCCTTCATTGTTATCATTTGTTTTAGGGTCCTGTGTACTTAAATATTCAAGGCTTTCCACTGGAACGACATGAAGCCAGGTCCATCAGTTTCACAGAAGAACTTGCTTTTTGGACACTGCCTTTAAATGAAATTAACTTAGTTTGTGATGTCACGGTAACAAAAGGTACAGTAAGAAAAGCTACTAACTTTTGGAATGATCCGCAATGTTATAAATAGGTGAGATATCCTGGAGATGAGGAAGGACTGGGTTGTTGACTTCATAAGTGCTTGCTGATAGCCAGTGGCAGAATATGAAAGGGCAGTATGGGGGATTTCAAGTGTAGTAACAACCCTTCAGTGCATTTATTATAGTCTGTGCTTGCAACAGAGTATAGGAATAATACTAGGAATTGTAATATGGGAATTAATAATATGGAGTATGGGAATGGACTATAGGAATAATAATTTATCTTTTTCCACTTCTGTTTGAAATAGTAGATGAAACAAAAATAATCAGCCACTGAAATCAGAGTAGTTTCACTGAGTCATTGTGGTCATTGGAAGGATATGCATCTTTCTCAAACAAGAGAAAGATGTGTAATTAAAGTAGAACACAGCCACAAAATTGCAAGTCTGTTTAATTTGTGTGTTCAACACTGCATTACTTCACAAAAACGATTCTTTGATTTTTCCTCTCTCAATTGTTTTAATACAAATCTTTTAACTTGGAGAGTGCTGTGCTTTTTTCCCCTGTGCTCATACTGATTAAAATTTTTTCTCAGTGCATCAAATCTACCTTAGTTACCTCTACTGCTTATGTCCCAAAGTGAATTGCACCATTGGGAATATTCATAAATGTTTTTAGGGTTCATCATTAAATGTGTCTAAATATTATTGTGTATTATAAACAGATCATTGATGATCAGTACTGGAATACTGCTTTTTCTACTTGTAGTCCAATTTATAAATACAATAGCAGACTTTCATGGCAATGGAACAGAAATTAGGTCTGTTTTTCCAGAAGAGCAGTGTACAATGTCAGTAGCCTTTCATTGTTTTGTTTTCTTATTTCAGAAGAGGAACATGAAAATGTTCTTTACGTTACTACATGCAATCCTGTGTCCTTGTACTTCATGAACATTTCTAGTAAGAGTGGATACTTTGTGGATCTTTATGACCTCTTCCCAAGGACAGTTGGAAGTGTCTGGCAACCTTTTGTGACTGTGGCACCACTGGGAAATCCACTTGAAGGTCAAGTGGTTCTACATGAGGAGGAGGTAAAAAAAATTAAATTCCAGCTAAATGTTTAGTCATGAGCAAAGTAGTATCATGAGGGTAGATCACTGAGGACTTTATAGACTGAAATAGCTTGGACAAGCCTACTTCCTGCTGAATGTTCTCTTTTTTACTGTAATTGGAGCTTGGGAGTTGCCTTCAGCTTTAGTTTTTATATGGAGGTTTTCCTCTTACACTCTTTAGCTGGACAATGTACTCTTGCATTCTTGAAGCTGAGTTCTACCTGCTTATCTTCTCTTACTGGTAAAGGGAAGTTGGCCCTTATGGGAGAAAGGGCGAGAGTGGGTCAAGTTTGGGAGTCTCAGTCAGACAGCATATGTTTGCAAAGTGCAAAGTACAGAGTAAGGTGTTTTATGTGACCTTAAGTTCTGCTCCGATCTTGTCCCCCGCTTACTTTTCAAATAGTATGTAAAAGAGACATTTTCTGAGTCACAACGTAAAATGTTGCTTGTATTTGCTCCATGCCACTATTTTTGATTTATTTTGTGAATCCTGATATTTCTCATTCTGTAACATCTGAAATGTTGAGACTAGAAGGAAGACTATGTAAGCCTTGATACCCAGGATATCAGCAATTCAAATTCAGAACCACTGACAACTTCAGCATTGGCTTGACTCGAATGCTTTTTTTAAAAGACAACTATTGCATATTTTGCACTTTCCCTTACTGTCAGTGAACTGATAGTAACATTTCCAATTCAAAACTTCTTTGCCCAGGAGTGGGAAGAGACAACAGTGTACAGTGAACAAGTGTACAGAGACAACAGTGAACAGTGCTGTTGCTGTTCATTTTTTAACATTAATAAGGATTTATTTTGTTACCTACCAGTCACTAGTTTGACACAGGCATTAAATATGGTCATTATTGTTGGCTGTTTTTTCCTTTTCCTTTTCTGAATTTCTTCTGTCAATTTTTCAGTAGGTGAGAGACTTCAATCTGGAAGAACCTTTCTTACATTGAGTTGGGGTGTTAATAGTTTTCAGTCATTTCTAGTGTTTCTGTAGTACTGTTGTTCCAGGAACATTTGTCAAGTGTTGATGCCATTTTCTGATGTCAAACACTACAATTAAGCTCAATGCCTTATGGGAAACACAATTCTTCTGCCTTTGCTAGAACTGCGTATGCAGTTGCAACTGCCTATTGGATACTTTCTAATGCAAACTGGAAAAAGTATGATTCTGAGGTTATCTACTTGTTGAACTGCCATAGAAGTACCATTTGGGCTATTTCGAGATGTATATAGCACATTTGTTTCTTTCCAAATAATTCTTGGCCCTCTGTGGCGAAGTTAATGCACGAAACAGATGGCAGTCTGTCTTGTGTCTAAGAATGTTTAGAATGTCTCACACTTTTTAATATAAAGTCAGCGATATTCTTTGCTTTCTAAGTCTCAAAAATTCCTACCATTTTGTTTTTAACCAAATCACAGTAGCATTTGGTGTCAGCAATGAAGTTTTTATCTAAGGTTCTTCTGTGAAGCTTTAGGTCAGTGTCAGGTTTTGCCTGTCCTCATGAAATATATTTTTCAGTGATAGTATGATAGATATGTTTTTCAGACTCTGAAATAAAATTTATTCTGTGGAGAGACTATGGTAGCTCAGTGGCCCTTTCCAGATGACTTCAGTCATGCTGTAACCTCATGTTTTTCTCTGACAAAGTTTAATACTGCCAGTTTCAGACTTGCCTTTTTTGGCAAGTACTATAAGTGAATAAATCCTGTTTGTAAATAAGCCTGTTTTACACTGCTGGCAAATAATACAGAATTAAAATATTCTGAATGTTTTGCATTGTCTTAGGACTTTTAACACATTTTTACCATTAGGGCAGACCTTACTCACTGTTTGTGAACGTGTTTCATTCAATTACAAACTTGGTTGCAAAAAGTCCTATACTTAGGACACCATTCAAAAGTAATTTTAGACTTCTTGAGAACTTAAGTAAGCATCTTGGACAGAAAAAAAAAAGAAGAAAAATTATTCTCTTGTATATTGCATGATCGATTCCATGGACCACATTGGTAATTTATTTGGGATTGGTTTTTAAGTGAGGCACCAAAGCGCAGGTTAGATGAATGCTGTTGTTGTAGTCTTCACAGCCACTGCTATCCTTCCTTATGTTAGAGTTCAATGTTAGCATCTCTAGTTCCCACTGAATCACAAGAGGGATTCTCAAGTAGTGTAATTTTTCCACATAGAGCTTAGATTTTATTCCCAATTCTTCCTGCGGTAGAGCCATGGAAAAATCATGTGCTCTGTGCACCCGTGAAATGAGGTGGATGTTGCTGTGTATGAAATTAAATCCATTATTATTGATGTTAGCAGGTAAGCATGTGGTCTAAGATAATCGTCCAAATACCTTTGGCATTTCTTGGGACAAGAAAGGTGACTTGAAGAGCATTTTATCTCAGCTAAAGTAGAACATGTTTAATTGCCCTTTGGAAGTACCTCTCTCTTTCCACTTGCTACAGAAAGAGCCTTGACATATAGTCAAGATGCCTACATTTTGGTGTACTAAGGTCACTGGCAGGCATAAACTCAGAATTTGCAGCATTCACACATTAAGAAAAGTAGATTAGTGACACATCTGCATTTGGGGCAAGGCTACAAGAGTTAGCTACTTCTGCTGAGGGTGCATCAAACAAAACAAGAAAAACAAGTAATGTAAATAATGTATTTGATGCTTCAGAGATTCATCTGTGTGTACTTGCAAAAACACTAAGAAGTATTAACAGTATTTGTAGAAATAAGAACTTGCATTTATTAAATAAAAGGGCCACTTGACAGCTGCTATTTCATAAATAATATAATTCATTAATTAGACAATACCAAAAGCAGTTTTTTCCATTTTTTTCTTTGAATAAAGGTCTTTGGAGGTGAATGTTTCTGACTAAGTAACAAAAAAGAAAAATTTTAAATGGATGATAACCTTATTGGAAAAAATGAGATGATGATGATATTGCAGCTCTTCAAATAAGCTTGTGTGTTTTATTTCCCAGCTGACATCCATCTAGATTCAGTAGAGCCCTCCAGTGAAATAAAATGAAAAATCACCATTCCTTCCTGTCCTTTTAAATCAAATTTTACTGAAAGTAAACTCCTCAGGGATTTAACTTAATAGCATAAATGGGAGATTTATGTCATTTTAAGCCACATTTACATCTTCTTGGAAGAAAGGGTAGATGATTTTATTCCTCACGGTGGCCATTGGTCTCAGTGAGCACAACCTGTTTTGACTCTATCTTTTTGTTCAGACTAGACTGATAGACTTTGAAAGGACTCTTCAGAAATCTCAAGTAACTTCTTTGTAAGATGGGAATTGCATTCATCTTTTCAAAGCAGCAATGCCTCTGCCATCTGTCCTCCCCACAAGTACTTCAGGGCGTACTCTTATTTCCTACTAAGCTTTGTGCCCACCGTTTGCACTTGACTTTTTTCTTTCTGCACCATCTATCACTTTTACTGCTTAGAAGGAGAGCAAATACAGACTGAAAAAAATTTTGATAACTTTATGCATGATTTTATATGGGGTTGTAGGAGCAAAATGCACATGGAGAATTTATTTGCCTATAAATTAACAGCACACTTTCAGGGTTTTTTTACAAGCACTTTACTCTGTTGAAAGGCTACAACTGGACAAACAGAGTAACCTACAGTTTACCTCAGGGAGCACAAAAAGCTTTGTTCAGGCAGTGTCCTGCCAGCATCCTTTAACTCTGCTTTTATCTTCCTTGGTCAGGAAGTGGGGTAGGAAGGCAGGGAAATGCTTTTCCCTGTCCCACGTGCTGTTGCAGTTCTGTCAAAGCTCTCTGATAGCAAGGGAATGAGGGAGTCTGTGGCACAGAAGCTGACACAGAGATCTACCTCACTCACTACATGTAGAATATGGCAATCATCTTTTAAAAGAAGAGATAACAGTTTGTGATCTGGCCTGAAGCAGAAGTGAGGATGTAAATATGGAAGTACTATTAACACACTATAAGTAACTTCTGTAACCTCTAGTCCTCATAATATTCTCATGTACGTCTTCAGGACAAATTTGTATTTTCTTCAAAAACTAGTTCTCTTCCTTTTTTTGATATTATATAAGACTTTTCTTTTCTACCAGTACACCTTGTAGAAAAGAAAAGGCCTGCTTATATAGAAATGTGTGCATCTTCTATACTAAGGGAGAAGGCTTATTTTCCATGAGCACAAAGCTTAAATCTCTACTTGCTGTTGTCTTGCTCTTGCTTGGAGTTCACTGAAATCTCAAGTACAATAAAGTCTCCCAAATCATCTGAAAGATACCACTTGCATTAATTAGAATACCAGTAATCTCCTTGCGTACATTTCCCTACCTCTGAAGACGTGGAGGTCTGAGCCTGAAACCATAAATTCTTGCACAGACTTTTTCCAATTGAACCTGATGAACAGTGTGTTAATGTTTGTATCTGTGCCTAATATTTACAGTGTCAGGATTGTTATGTGTCTATCACTCAAGGGATCTTTGAAGGGCTCTAATAAAAAATGTGGGATGTAAGACAAGAGGATGTATGGAGGGATTATCCTGCCAAGCTAAGGATGAGCCTCAATCTGAAGCTGACAGCTAAGAAGAGTCTGTGTTTGCAGGCTTGCTTGCTCGCGACATGAGCATCGAGGGCAGAAGAGATCAAAACTGACATTGAGTTTGGGGAGAAGAATGCAAGAATGTTAAACTGAGTACTGTCCCACTCTGAAACTTCCCAAAGCTCTCCCCTCTGTCTGCAAGACCATAAGGAACAACTTCCCATACCAGCAGAATGAAGTCACAGCCCTGTTTGGTTTAAGGACTTTTTAGAGGAAAATACTGACTAAAATAAAAACAGCAGTAAGGAAAGGGAAACTTTGCAGTAACTAAAAATAAAGTCACACCACTTCACAAGATTGGTTACTGCATCTGTCCAGAGTTTGGAATTCCAGACATTGGGGTCGGGAGGTCACTCAAAGGTTACTTTTCTCCCAGTCAAGAACAAACACAGCAGAATTGCACACCAATGTGTTTTCCCAGCCCACTTGAAGAGTTGCCAAAGCTGCTCTTGGATGTGTTCGCAAATGACGCAAAAATCTATTCTTAAACACAGACAGAATATACATCAGTCACTTAGCACAGAAGGAAACCATTAACATCAAAAGGGGTGGAGTAGAGAAGCTTTTTATATTACCAACTGCTCTCATAAATTTAACACTAAGTGGAAGAATGTAATTGATTCATATGCGTTATCTCACGTGGAAGGCTAATGCTGTTACAGAATCGTATAAATGAAATATGGCAGAAAACCAAAATCCAAAGCAAATGTCGTATCTTTTTTCCTGAACCACATGGTTTGTAATACATAAGCAAACTTCTTTTTTTAGAAATATTGAACTTGAACTGAAATTCCCAAATGCTCTAAATAACATGATAATATTTTAAATGCTTTACCATATTTAGCTTCAAATTACTGTCATTATTAAAGTTAACTCTCACAAATATTTCTAGTGAAAGCATGAGGAGTACCCAAAAAGAACAAAACTGCTGTGACTCAGACTGTTTGTATTTGTTTTGTTTAGGGGAATTTGTGGGAATTTATGTTTTACTTCCTTAACGTCTATTGTGCGTTACTGCACATGTTGTACGTAGGCAGTTTACTTTTAGTAAGTCCTTGCAGAACCTCATGTCCTTGCAGAACCGAACGTTTCCTTGAATGGCAAACAAAAAATTCAACCCAAGCCTTAGTTAACTTGTTCCTTTGTACCTTTTAAATTTCATTTGGTGAAGTTAGGGTTGGCCATGAATGACTGTTGTCTTGAATTCTTAGTTAAACACGTTAGGAGCAGCTATAGTACTTTGCAAAAAGAAATGTTTAAAAAGCCCCCACCATTTGACAGCATGTGTCAACACTGGGGCATTAAGTAATAAACTGAGAAATGTGAAGAAGTTCAAAATTTAGCATACCATATTTTCATGTGATGCATGGAGATTTGCACCGCTCTGTTCAGTATCCCGTCTGCTTCTAACCTCTTGAGTCATCCTGCTGTCCTCCAACAGCTGTCCTACCCCTGACACTGTGAGCTCTCTAAGTGTGCAGGTCACAGAAGGATTGTTGCACGCTGGGGTATTTAATAGGCTCCACAGTACCAGAAGTATGAACTTGGAGACAAAGTACTAAGCCATTTCTTCTTGCACCAATTTTTCTACCTTCAGTGGGACTTAAGCAATGGGTACATTAGAGGAATGGTAAGAAAACATAAAAACCGAAATGAAATATTTTAGTGACTTGCCAGAACTAATTGGTATGTCTCTCACCTGTAGCTGACTACAGCTTGGTCACTTGACCACTAGTCCAGTTCCTAGAGGTTATGCAGAAGTGAATGTGAGATGTATAGATAAAATGTTATGGAAAAAGTGTAGTATCATTCTAGCCCATGCATGTACTTAACCTCTTCAATTCAATTTCTCTCTGAACTTTGAAATGAACCAAGAAAGTTCAGCTTATGTTTTCCAACAAAATCTGGATCATCTTTTCAAAATGTCCTGCTTGGCTCGAGTTGCAAAAGTGCTTCAGATAGATTTGTTGTGCTGTTAAATGGGCTTGAGATGCACATGGATCTGCTTTTCATTTACAGAGCAATGTTGTGTTGTTGTTGGATACAAGCAATGGTGCCCTTCGCCGACTTTTGCTCTTACCAGATGCTCAGGAGTCTCCTAAGAGAACATCTTGGTGGAGCAACAAAGAAGAGATGGTGAGAAATAGCACCTGCCCCTATTATACTAAGTTTTTTTTTTAATCAAAGCTCAGTATTGAAAAAAACTGCCCCAGGATCATTAAGCTTTTCCTGGTTTTACAGCCCAAGCATTTAATTGTTTACTATTATGCATGTTGAAATGTCTTACACATTGTCTGAAGATATGTATCTTTAAAATATCCGCTTTTGGAGCTAGAACTGGAAATTATGGAACATATGGAATTATATGCAAAATAATGAAGTCAGTTACAATGTGATTTTATGACGACAAACAAGGCAGGCTAGATAGCATTTTAGAAGGTAATTAATGCTGTGGATTCTTCTAAATAAAGGAAAAAAATTAGTACACTTTCAGAGGAGTCAGGGGAACTCACTGGGAGAAACCTAACAAACACTAATTGCTCTATGATTTATTTTTATACAGAGCAACTACAAAATGTGCCGGGAGTTTTCACACAAAAACTGGCTGGTGTTCTACAAAGAAACAGGGTGAGTATATTATATCCTTGTATTATATTGATTTATAACAGATCTCCTTGTGTATATCCCTATCTGATTATTCTTTTCTTGGCTTTCAATTTTATAGAAACCACCTTATTGTTCTGGATGTATTGGAGGGTCAAACTCACACCATCTCACTTCCGATCAACCTGAAATCTGTTTTCCTGGCAGCTGAAGACCGATGGCTCTTGGTGGAAAATGAAACAAAGAAGTTAGTTCAGCCTAGTTTTCTTGATGGCATTATTTCTTGTTTGTGTCTCATTTATGTTCAGGAGTTTCACTCTTGGTCTCAAAGTTGTTTTTTCTGTTTGTGAGACTGGCTGAACTTAAAAAGTGGATGTTTAAGATGCAGATTTGTTGTGGTGAAAATGCAAGTAGGCTTTTAGAGTGGGAAATGAAGAGGATATGCCTGCCTCTCAAAGTTTAGATTAGCTTTGATCGTATGCATGTTAATATTGATTTTACTGAGGTGATATTGATCTTTAGAAATGAGAATGTTGGTGGACCTAGCTTTGGAAATACAGACACGTTGTCCAGAGTTAGCCCCTGCTTCCTTTACTTTCATGGTCACATGAAAGAAATGTTACTCTGCTGTCTCATTTTTATAAATGCACAGCAAATGAAAGTCTGTAAACAGTTACCAGAAGACAAATCTGCCACTTGCTGGCTTACCCTTTCCTAGCTGACAGATGTTTGGGAAATTATATTTAGTTTTAGCAAAAGGTGTTGATAACCTTGTTTATATAAACGTAGAATGTTTCCACTGTTTCAGAACGTAAAAGTCCTTGTTTAGAGTTACAAGTTTAATCAAGAATTATTATAAATGTGTATCCTTTACAGGAAATTTCTTTTAACCAAGCATGCCCATATGGAAGCTCAAGACAGTGAGGTCTGCCAGCTGCATGCATTGAGTGAAGAGCCAGCTGATATGGGATTTGGCTTAACAACGGGTATTGAATGCAAGCATGGCTAGTTCCTTTTTCTTTTTTTTTTTTATCATTTCTGTTTGCAGCTGCACAAACAAGTCTCTTTAAAGGTCTGAGTAACCTTCTCTCTGGTTCTGTTTTTGTCCCCCCTTATCATGTTTGGTTAATAACTTTTCATAAGGCATGGCACATTCCATGCTCAAACTTCAGGTTGTTTGAATAAAGCGTTTTTGTTTCATTTTAGCATTTAAGACCCTCAGTCATGGACTTCCAGCAAACAGGCAAGCATATAGAATGGAAAAAGAAGAAAGATGACTAGACAGGAATTAGAACAGAAATAGAAGGGAGCAAATATATTGAGTCCAGGCTGTACAGGTTACAACTGTTGCGGGTCTGCTACACACACTCAGATGAGCTAGAAAGCATTTCCCAACCCTTAGAAAAATACAAAAGACCTGCTGTTAAACCAGAACAGAAGTCACAGTTCCTGTAGTTCTGTTGATAGTGTGCAGGAGGCCACTGAGGCCATCACACCTGTGTTAAAAGATAGGGGGAATGTGATCAGTAAAATTCCCGTATGCTGCTAGGTATTGAAGTGTGTCTTAGTTACAGAGTAAGGCAGATATCTCCAATGGTCATCGTTCTGCCTGGTAAGATCTGTCTATCTTCAAATCTGATAGCATTTTCAACCCTGAGCATTTGATCATGGTGCACAAAATCCTTAGTCTGCTTGGTTTAATAACACTGCAAGTACATGTGCAGCCCACTAACAGTTTATAGCTTTTGGCCATTGTGTATCAGAGAGACAGAGGAAGCAAACAGAGAAATCACTTTATATCTCTTAAAGAAGGAATAAGTTTCGTTCTGGTTCTTGTGGCTAGCATAAGTAAGGAAAATGAGATTCACTCAGTGTAAACATGATACAAACAAATGTTATTGACAAATAACAAATAGGGCTTATTTTGCATAAACAGCAACAAAGTGGATACCAAAAAACTAACTACAGCCTAAATATCTAGAATCCTTTTTAACCCTTGTACAGTTTACTAACTTATCAAGCGCCATCAGTGCATAGTAGTTTCTTTCCTCTTACTACTTTATCTAGAAGCCATTCTAGAGTACCATTCCTCAGATGGATAGAAATGTTATTATCATTTCCCAGATCAAAGTATTTGTGGACAGTTTATTACTGCATGGTTTCTATTTTTATCCTTTGTTATCTCATTTCTTCTCTTTCAATCTGAAAAGTTATCATATGCCCTGTCCACCTTTTTCCAAATCATCCAGCAACCCCTGAATGCAACATCTTAAGCCAATTCTTGTTCTTTGAGACTGAGAAGCTGTGGCAGGAGAACTAAGAAAAGGTAGACTAGTGTGGGTTTACTGCTGACCCAGACTGTTTATCCTTTGAGGAAGGAAAGATTTTCTCCCACTGCAATGTAAATGAAATAGTCTGCCCATTGAAGTGGAAACATTGTATGCTGCAGAACTAAAGATAGCAGGTTCTGGCTGTTGATAATTTGAGGCAAGGTAAGGCGCTCTTACAGGTGCACAGAATAAAATTTAGTTTTCCTTAGCTTAATGATAAGTAAAACTAGACCATTATTTAACAGAAGTGCATTACAAACAACATTTAAATTGCAAAGACAGCAAGACAGTCACTAAGAAATGTCACATTGACACTTACCTGCACAAACCTACATTTTGCCTTTTGGTGCATTTGCATTATAACAATTTTCAATGGGATCACACGCTGTTCTATTTCGTAGGCTTCCTGCCTCATTCGTACAGTAGAGGGCAAAATTAAGTGCTATAAGCAACTACAAAGCTAGTATTTCCTGATTTTAAGTATTTAACTTTACAGAAATAAGATTACTCCCTGGTTTCTTTTCTGTGTTATAGTATAGTATAATCAGATGTGCTTTTCAGTAATTTTATGCTCAAAGTAATACCAATGTTCAGTGCCCAGCATTTTTACAGTTAATATAGTTTCCTATTGCACATCTGGATTTAATTACTTTCATTTTGTTTAATTTCCCTGTTTAGTGTCAGAATTGTGTGTGCCTCATGCAGTTTCAAGTGACCAGCTATCTTCAGAAAACCTCAGTGCAGCTGTGGGACAAAAGATCGTCTCCCCCAACAGGATCTTCTCAGATGAACATAATTATGCTACTATTGTTATTGGTTTCCCAGACCTCTTGGTAAATAGTCAGCATTATTATACAATTAAGTAATACGGTCTCATTTTTTCTGTAACCCGTTAAGTACCTGTTAACCAAATGATTTGGAAAAAGAAGGGAATGACAGTAAGTGACAAATTCATGTAGTGTACACCATTTCTTAGGGTTGTCTAATCTAGAAGGATGTCGATGGAGTTTTAAATAAGAAATTGGACAACATAAAGCACAGACAAAATTCATTTTCAGTAAGCTCTGAACAGTGCTGGCTAGAGGAATATTTTCTAAATCGTGTGTTTTTACAGTTTTTTAATTAAACATAACCATTGAGAAAAAGGATATCAGTATAACTTTGAGCTGTTCAGTGTGAACTTTTTGCCCAGTGTGCAGCAGGTAGCAAGACTAGATTTAAGAAAAAGAAAAAAAAAGATACAGAAAATGGTAGCAAAACCATACAGCCACTTCACTATTGAATAATGTAGCTAAGTGTAAAGATTGCATGTAAGTGTGCTCACTGCTGTGACACAATTAGAAAAGGACCAGAGAGGAAAGTGAAACTTAGTTGTGTAGTGACTAGGGCTGTTGCAAGGTGTGGAGGTAAACACAGGGAAAATAAAAGCAGTATGTTTAAATCTTATAAATTTTTTTGTATTTGCCACCTAATCATACATAAAAAGGGTAGTGTTTATGGAATAAATAATTGTATGTTATGTTTGCTTAATAAATTGAGGCAAATTAGAAAATAGAAGTGTTATCAGACATGAATTTTGGGAAAACCAAATGACAGAAGAAAATACTTTGAAATCCAAAATGATTCAAAAATATGTTTTTGTCAGTATGACAGTCTTTGCAATTAGCTTTTGAGTTTTCCTTGATTTGGTTTTATATTACCAGACTGTTTATTCTGGCTTCTCATATTACTTATAATAGATGTGAGTTTGTTGTTGGAAAAGGGAGGTGATATAGAGGAGGGAGTACTAAAGATGCTACACACTTCAATGCTAACACACTAAGCTGGGTGATGAAGCATTTTTGGCTCTGCCTGATTTAGACTGAGGCCCAGTCTTTCCTCATACATGGGTTTAGATATCCATGTCAAAGAGGGAGTGCTAAGGGTGAATGTAAGAGTGGTGGGGCAAAACTTCAGATTCAGTGTTTAGTGCTAGTGGTGTTCAGTATGAACAAGGTATCTGAGCTCTTACTTGTAGTAGCAGTGCTCAGTTTGCCAAACACTGAGGCCTTAGAAATAATTTTTTTCTCTGAGGTTCTTCTGACCATAGTGCGAGATGAAGCAACTGGCTTTCATGTGGACACCTACATTTATGTCTCTGAACCTGGAGCTAAATCCCAGCCTTATTGCCTAGCTTCGAATTTATTACTGAAATATCTTTTTGCATATATCTACATTAGTGGAAACCTAGGTTATGGTAACAATTTGTTACATAGTTTGATTCCAGATTAGGTTATTTCAATGCTTGGTTCAATAAAAAAAGAAAAAGGTCAATTCAACTTCAGGTATTAAGAGAGACTTAATTCCTAAAACTCATATGGGTGGTTTGTTGATTTTCAGCCCCGTAGGAGTTTCTGATGACAAAATAATCCAGGTCATTCCTTGTTATGTGGTAGCATAAACAGTAACCACGGTTGCCATGTTTGATTTGAAATTAAATAAGAGGTGGAACTTATCAAGAAATGTTTGTTCTTAGGCTCAATAATAGTAACTTTTTCTTTCAGTAGACACCTTCTCTTTTGCAGTCTCCCAGTGAAGTGTATAGCTGGAAAAGAAACTCCTCTCTGAGTCACAAACGCGCTTCTCCTTCTGATTCATTTTATTATGGAGCCCAGAGGAAAACAGGAGCTGCAAAACAAACCAATTGTGTAACTTTATTGGCTTCTAATCAAATAGTCAGAATTTTAGCACCTGGGGATGTGCCTGTGAAAGATATTTACCCAAAAGGTAAGAGGTTCATATACTTGTACTGCAACACACTTGGTTTTTGTTTTGTAAACTGGAATCACTCATTACTTTTTACAAAATCTTCTTAAACAATTACAGAGCAAGCATTTGAGAAGGAATGAGAGTAGTTGTACTCAGTTTTAAAATTAATTTGGATCTTATTAGCATACTGAATTGTACTTCTGAGGAATTAACAGGCTGTCTACACTGGGAATGTCCTAGTACATGGGGTCTTCCTCTGTCTGCACTGGAAACCCACTTACAGAATATGTTCATTCCAGTTTAGCAATCAGCCTTCACCAGTATTTCCAGCTTCTTCTCATTGTCACACAGAGATGCAGTGATAAACCTGTTGTCTGACTAACTCAGTATTCTATCCCCAGCAGGGACAATAGGAGAGGTTATTTTGGGAATGCATGTGAGCCTGTCCACTTCCTTGTCTTTTCCTTCATACTTTCTCAATATTTGCAGTTATTTTGTTAGGGATGTTGCAGAGGACATCCCTGACTCAGGGCTTAAATCTCCTTTTAAGGACCGCTTGTCTAAAAGGTTGCCCGGTCCCTCTTTGAACCTGTGTGTCTCTACAGCAGACTCACAAGTTCATGATTTTCTGTGGTCAACTGATCTTGTACCAAGTGCCCCTACTCTAGCATTGCGGGCTTGGGTGAGTAACAGTTCTGCATTCACCTTAACCATGACCTTCATCGCTTGGCAAACTTCAGTCACATCTGCCTTCTCTCCACGCTGAAGAGACTCAGGCTTTTTAGTTCTTCTCTTGTCCAAGAGAATGTTGCATTAGCAACATTCACATGCAGCAAAACCGTCCTATTCTGACACTAATAAAGCAGGTAGAGACACAGATCTTCAGACATTTTTGTGCTGCCATGCCAAGCTTTCTGTTATCATTATAACTTTAGCTTCATCAGCCAATAATTAAAAATATACCAATTAGTACTAAATGACAGTATTTGTGAGTTTTGCATTAATTACTTCTAGGAATCTCCAAAGTTTACTATCAAAAGAGAAAACACCCAAAATATTTGTATATGGTAGAATGGCAGGTTTTTTTATTTCATCAGCACAAGAAGCTATTCCTGATTTATGTGTGAACTCTCTGTCCCAGAATAAACATTTTAATCCAACTTAACTCCCTTGAACAGAATGAATGATCTAATATGCTTGCCCTCATTCAACACAAATCAACTTCCCTGGGTAGAGAAATCCTTTTATTTATTACTAAGAGAATAAAACATTGTCTTGACTAAAGAAGCCGAGTCAAGGATATCAATGAGGTAAAACCTTCAGTTACCTGCATTGGTGAAGGAAAGATTACCTCTTAAAAAGATTAGAGTTAATAAAATTAGTTAGAGTTAGAATCTTGGAACTAATTATACTACTTCAGGCTGTAATCTTCTCATACTTTATAAACTGCTGAAGGGTCAGACTGGGTCACGTTTTTCAGGCCTTCACAGAAAAAAAAAGGATCTGAATCTGAAGCAGATGTTTTAAAAAGTAAATCTTCCAAGCTTTTGTTAAAATTAGTTTATGAGTTTGAGTGTGAGGGAGGAATACAGTGCTTCCAAATGATACCTAAATTGAGATCTTGACAGCTATTTCTAAAAGCCTTTTAACTTGCTGTGATATGTAGCACTTCGTATTGCTAGATTATTATAATTAAAAGCCAGGGGATATTCTTCATGAATCTGGGATACGAGTAACCTGAGCATATTACCAGTCTGAGAATTGGCTTCTGTCTGACCAAGTAGTTTAAGTTTTTTTCTCAACTATGGTGAAATATATTCATTAATAGGGATTGGTAGTTGTAAATATATAGAAAATTGTATGAGGTTTGTGCAGTGCTTTATGGCCTTTTAAGTTGAAAGATTTTGTGCCTTGAAGATAATTATCATTGATATTTCTTTTCTGAATGATGTTTTAATTTATGAATTACAAATTGATCTTAACTGAATCATGTTTAATATAACCTTACTGATTCAATTGAATGGGACCTGAGCAAGACTCTAGGTTTTCTATTCCATAACATTTTTCAGGGCTTTTTCAGGACACTTCTGTTTATCAGTTAATGGCCAGATTTTCTAGTGGAGGAGGAGCTATGAGGGAAATCTTACAGAGACCTGCGCTACTCAGCATGTCATGAAAAAAATGGAAAAATTAATTAAGACTGAGGTGACAGTGCTGATGATTATGGTTACTATTTATGGTAGGAAGGATTCACCATGAAGAGTTAGAGAAGGACTAAATTCTGAATCCAATAGAAATAGCAGATGAAATTCAATATAGGTAAATATGTGGAAGAAGAAAGAATCCTAACTCTGCATCAAAAAAAGATGGGGCTGATCAGAACATCTTATGAGCATTATTTTGCTGTCATGATAGATGGTTTCATTAAGATAGCAGTTCAAAGCTCGGTAGCAGTCAAAAAAAGCAAATCAAATGGGAAGAAACAGAAAAAAGCAGAGAACCTCTTTGTGCTGTTGTGCAGATCCATGTGTCCTTAACACTGCTCAGTTTTGATCTCCTCCAACCCTCCAGGTGGGAGAAGGCTGAACTGGGATAAGTTCAGAAAAAAACAGCAAGGATGAGCCAGATTACATCAGCCAACCCTCCAACACATGAAGACAAGATCAGGAAATGGACACATGGTAGAGTTCTGCAAAACTATGTATGATATGGAGATGGGGAATAAACAACAATTTTACACTCAGTACCAGAGTTAGGGAACAGCTAATGAAGCTATTAGGAACTTCATCAAAACAAACAAGACATGGTTCTTCATAGAGTACTAACCTGTGAAACAGCTTCCCAAAGGATACTGTGAATGCTGAAATGTGGATCCAAAGGAAAACTGGAAAAACTCCTGAAAAGTTAACTAAATACATAGATATAAAAACATAGACACCACATTCAGCTTAAGAAGCCCCTAGACTGGGACTAGTTGGTGACTCAAGGAAAATGCCACATGCACTTGTCTGTTCTTACATTTTTCAACCATCTGTCTAGTCTTGGAGACAGGGTACTAGATTAGAGGGACCTAGCATTGCCATTGTTATGGCACGAATCAAAAATATTTCCGTGTAAAAAAGGGAAGACGCAAAAAGAGAGGCATGTGTTCGTGTGCTTACTTGAAAGGTGAGATAATAAGGTACTGGTCCTTATGGTGCCCATTTGAGATTCTGTGTTTGCAACCTTCTGTGGTGGGCTATTGTTTCTTCTGGAGTTTGCCTCTCAATCTCACTAATCGACAGAATATTTAATTGAATACACATTTTACAGCTACCGGTAGCTGCTTAACAGTCTTGGTCCCTTGAAATTCAGTGTTGCCTATTTCTGATTGTGCTGTTGTTTCTGCATTGGAAACCTGTAGTTACTTATCTGTGAAAGTTGTATACTTCCCTGGGAAATAGTAAAGTGAAGCAAAGGCACCCTGCTACATGAAATTGAGTATGTGTCAGTCCCTTGACATTCTTGCACTATTGTCTTCTGTTGCCTTTGAGAAGTTTTAATTTTGTTTCCATATTTATCAGGCTTGCTTTCTCATCTTCTTGGACAACTGGTCAGTTCTGGCGCACAGCCTTCCATTTCTATTAGTAATTCAAAGTACTCAGCCAAGCTCTAGCATCCTCCAATATGAAGCTTTTCCAGGAACAATAAGCAAAGAAATAATTGCCTATATGTTTTATTGGAACTGTAAGGCAGAGTGATAGTTATATTTGAAAAGAAATTATAACAAGTTATAATTTCCCCAAAGACTGCCAAATAGATGTATGGACACAAAATATAAACTCAAACAAGAGATCATGGCAGAATCCAGCAAATAAGAATCAATGTTTATTCTAAAAACAAGGCTATAGAGATGAGGGGTTACTGGAGAGCAAATATTTACTTGGATTCTCAGCACTTTCTATAGATGAACATAAAATAACAGTTTATTACTGAGTGAGTATCTCTCTTAGTGTGACAGTAACTGGAACAACATGTACTGTAACACACAATATTACCAGAATAAGCGCGACACATCGTCTGGTCCACCTGTTTATATAGAGACAGGATGACATGTGTAGTCTCTTCTTGACTGATGTTTGTCGAACAATTGGCCTATTGCAATGCTTTGCCTTCCTTGTAGAAGAAAAGCTTTTCATAGTATCCATCTTTTTTTTCTCTAAACAAAACTGAATACTTCATGTCACCTTCACTCAGAATAATATTGCTCTCTTTGTAAGGATCTTCTCAGTAGGATTGGATGTGTTTTTTAAAAAAATTTTCTATTTAGACAAAAAAAACCCACATTCCTTACGTTTGTCCTTACAGCCCATCTGTTCTGACCTCTTTGTTATTCCCAGGACTATCTCATGGCACAGAATCACAGAATGGGTAAGATTGGAAGGGATCACCATAGGTCATCTGATCCAACCTCCCTGCTCAGCAGGGTCCTCTAGAGTATGTTACTCAGGATTGTGTCCAGACTGTTACTCTCCAGGGAAGGAAACTCCAACAACCTCTCTGGCCATCCACTTACAGTGCTCAGTAACCCTCACAGTAAAGAAGTTACTTCTCATGTTCAGGTGGAACCTCCTGTACATCAGTTTCTGCCCATTGCCCCTTGTCCTATTGCTTGGCACTGCTGAGCAGAGCCTGGTCAATCCTCTTGACACCCTCCCTTCAGATACAGATAGACATTGATGAGGTCCCCTCTCAGTCATCTCTTCTCAAGGCTGAACAGGCCCAGCTCTCCCAGCCTTTCCTTGTAAGAGAGGTGCTCCAGTCCCTTACTCGTCTTTGTTGCCCTCCACTGGACCCACTTCAGGAGCTCTGTGTCTCCCTTGTACTGAGGAGCCCAGAACTGAACATTGTGTCTGTTTTCTTTAAAGTTTAATGTCTAGAGCTGTGCATAGCTGTTCTTCTCCCTCAGGCTTTGGCAAAAGAGGAACAAACTGCATTTGTTCATGTCTGATGTTCATATTTCATTGTTAAGATTCTTGACTACAGTTCTGGGGCCTAGCCAGCTATTCCAGTGTAGCATTAAAACATGTGATTGCCTGTTTTTCTGCTCCCTACTCTGCAGTTCTTTGTCTTTTTATGATTCAATTTGTTTGATTTGTGTTCTTTCTCTAATTTATTAACTTAATTTTTAATTTTTATCCCACAGTTCTACCCTTTCCAGTTTAGTATCAGCCCTTGTTCTAGATCTTCATCAGAATTTTTAATGTGTATCTTATTGTCCATTATTAACAAAAGAGCACATTTTAAAACAGTAACAAAATGTAGGGAAAACAAAAAGTGGTCTGTGGCCCACAAACGTGAGTTTTTCCAGACTTTTTTCCTCTTTCTGATGTGTTTGATATTCCCATTTGTATGAAGATGAGTAAAGTCAATAGATGTGCTTCTATAGGTATGTATACGATAGATATGCAGATACATACATATGTATGTAGATATGCATAAAGTGCTACTGTGGGTTATTCTATATACTCATTTGAATATTAAGGTCCCTTATACTGCTGATCTTACTGTTCTTTTTTATATGTGCTCTGTGCAAGCATCAACACTTCTGCAGGTAATGTCAGACTAGCCTTCATTTCAAGGAGGTGAAATATACATTGTTCTAGAAGAAAATCTAGACTTGCTTTCATCTTGTGACAGTGACATTTTGGACTCATACTGGGCACTGTAATTCTGGTTTCTTTTCTGCAAAACTGCCTCAGTTTACTCCAGGCAGATGAAAGCCAGCTCATAACTGGAAGCCACTTCTGAGCCCAAGCAGAGTGTACTCCAATGCTGGCAAAAGCCAATGTAGGTGCACACACACAAATTTATTTCTGAGGGAAGGACCATATTATAGCTGTATTCATTAAACTGTCCATAAACAGAATATTAAATGCTTGATAGTCTAGGACTATTTAATATAAAGCCTTTCCATACTGAGAATCTACTTCCACAAAGAGTGGTTCAATTTAAGGGAACAGTGTTTAGGTTAGTATTATTGAGAAATTTTCAAGCGAAAGTCATAAACACAATGTTTTGAAATGTTCGTCAAAATGCTTTTAAAGTCGGGTATACAACTGACATTATCTTCAGTGACAAATAAAAGCAGTGAGTTAGGGATTGCAGTAATGCTTGAATAGTGAGCTGAGCTGTATTTGTCTGTAAATTTGACATTTGCCATACAAATACATTGTTCTTTTGTAACTGTGACTGTCTGATTTCTCACTATCATAATAATAAAACAATTCCTTATTTGCAAGTTATACTCCTGTATTGAATATGAAAGCTTATCATTTTCTGACAGGTACTGTATAATAAAATGTTTAAATTTAATATGCTAAATGCAAATGCAATAACCAGTTAATCATGCAGCAGGAAAATAACATGTTTGTTTATTTTCAGATGTCACTCCTCCACCAGCTGCTGGATACTTGGAAGTAACAGATCTTAACTCAAAGAAAATCAAATACATTGCAATTCCTAGGTAACTGGGTTTATTGATTAGAGCAGCCTTGTCTTAGAGGAGAAGCAAGGAGAATTTAGTGTGTATTGTTACTTCAGGATAAGCAAGTATTTCTTCTGATGTGGAAAGTAAGACTAATTCATACCTAGTGTAAAACTCTGTAAATATTGAAGTATATTTTTGTCAACATTATTTACCTGTTTACTAGGTAATATCAATGAAAATGTAGCAATTAATTAGTAAATATCGAAGGTAGCTTTATCTTCTGATTTTCATTCCCTTTCCTCCTTCCCCCTCTTCCATCCACTCTATTCTTAACCCTGTTTCATTATGGTCTGCTGTCTTTATTCTCTTTTCCTTCTTCCCTGTCTTTAGGATCTGAGAAAGACGGACAGAACGATCCAGTGCTAGGTGTTAGGAAACTGGAAATCGAGTTCTGGTCCAATATAAAGCTCACTTTGAAAATAGCTTGAGCTTGTCTATGTTTTGGTTCTCCCTTTGGAAAGTGTACATTCCCTCTCAAGTGTCTTGCATGATACACAAGTATCTTGTACGATAAATTAAAATTGCCAGATTCTATGGCTTCTGTTTGGTTTTAACATCTGTCTCTCACAACTGTAGAGAGCATTTGCAAATGTTTTATCATGTAAGGATATATTTTGGTTATAAATTGTAATTTTCCACTGCAATAATAATAAAGGTTTTTGTTTTAAATGGCAGTCTCTCAACTTTGCATGTTCAAATAGCACGTGTATGAAATGTGCTCACACATGAAGAATTTTATACTTTTTTTTCTCTTTTAATTCTATCCATTTGATGTTGCTTTTGACAATATTGATTCTCATTTAAATTAATTCTGGTTCATTAATAATCTTGGAAACAATTAATAGAGAATTGTTTTTGGACTGTTCACCATTTTATAATTGGTCCATTGCCCTACATCTTACACAGTCATTCAAAAATGAAAGACATTAACATAAAAATAGTAGGGAAACACGTTATTTTACCCTAGGATTTTATAAGAAATTACAGAAATTACAAAGCCGTATTTCAACATCGTGACTCTTAACCTATATATGGCAGATCTGAGCAGAAGTCCAGATTTAAAAATGTACTCCAATAAGAACTGATAAGTAAAGTGAGTTTTCATCGTATGTATGTGAATAGTTCTATGTTAAAATCTAACCACCTTTCCTCCTCCTGGCAAAATTAGCCTGGTCAAATGCTAACATGACTTTTTTTCGGTTGAGTTAGTACATGGTGGTTTCAGTCATTGGTAGAGGCATATGTGTTGCTCCTTCTTTTATTTTTGAAATTTTTATTAATTTTAGCATTAGTGCAGATTGTCAAGTCATTATGCATGTTATTAACAGTATTGAAAAATGCTTAGAATCTTTCCTATGTTATCTAAATTTCCCTTCATATTATGTACTTATTATGCCCTCTCTTTCAGCAGTAAATTTTTGTCGGCAAGTCGACTCTTTAAAACAGCGCTAAGATTCTCTGTACATAAAGCTGTGCCATCACTGAATGAGTATTTAAATCTTAGTTTTTTATGAAAGCACTAGAAAAAGATGTTTCTCTAATTTGATGGAAATGCTTTTTCCTCAGTGCCCAGATCATGTTCTCTCCTATTTCTTTTGTAGTTTTCTATTTTTCTGTAATATCTTTTTACTTTTTTTATATTCTTAATAGTTTTTTTTTCTAGAGACTGACTATTTTTAGATAGATTAGATACAGCAGTGGTTTTGGCAACATATTCCCTTTGAGCCAGGTCTTTTAATACTTCTTCTTATACTGTCAGGTATCTTTAGGTTATGTCCAGTTTCAGTAGGTGGAAAGTCTCAAATAAAATAGTGGATCTGCAGGGCTAAGTTAGAGTCTCTCATGAAATGAGGATGCAATTTCATTTAATTGTCACCTTGACTGTGGAAATACTCATCCCCCTTTTAATTGCAGCTTCAATTAATTCTTGTTTTTCAGGTCACAATCTCTCTCTCCATATACATCTTGGCTCTCCAAGATCTCAGACGCTGATGCGCTGCTGGCACCACTGGGCAAAGTAGGTTTGGTTACTGTGGACATGGGAGGAGGTGTAAGACTTTGGGAGACTGGGCTGGACAGCCTCCAGCGGTCACTGCAGGACTGGAGGAACATGATTGGTCAAGAAGATGGTCGTCCTGTGCAGGTAGGACTTCACAAACCTGAAGTGAAAAACATTACAAAATGAGCTATGGATGAGTTTTCAGCTGGGAAAGGAGCTGAGGAGAGAGCTATGTTGAAAAACACTGTGAAGAAGAAATACACCTGTGAGAAAAATTGAATAGACTTCTTCACTGAAAAAAGAGGCACAGTAGCTTAATTTAAAAACTTTTTGTAACCCCTGTAATTATGGTTCCTGACAGACTCTTTGTCTTACACTGTTTGTATTTTTGCCAAATTCCAGTGCAATTAAATGCAAATAAATTCTTTATCTCCTACTGTTTAACTGTAACTTTCAGAATGTAGAATAATGAAATTAATTTTTAAGGAAAGGAACTACTTTTCCAAAATTCACATGCTTGGAAAAAAATACTGTGGTTTTACTTTGAAAAACAAACTTGAAACCTAAGTGAAAGATGCCTTGAGTTCACAGTAGAGCCTTTGGCTAATTTTGACAATTCTCCCAGGATTGAGCAGAGTTGCAAGGATCTCCATACAGCCATGTTTTCATGTGGAGTGTTTAGGTAGGTGCTGAAACTACACAGCACATGTATGTATGTATACACAAGCGTAAATGTACTAGCTAATATGTGTGATCACCATTGCAACACAGAGGGAACATTCAGGACTGTTCAGTTGCATCTTTAATTAGAATAGGAAAACAGAATGAGTCTATTCTAAATTAGATCTCTCTGGTTTTGGTTGGGTTTTTTGTGAATGAGATGTGTAAGGCCAAAACCTCTTCTTTTACTTTCTTTTCCCACTCTTAGCTCCCTTTCTACAAGAGGTTCTGCGGTTACGGAGACTTGGGCAAGAACTGACGTGTTTTTGTTACTGGACCTCAGCAAATGCCGTTCATAAAAGTCATGAGGAAAGGAAACTTACCCAGTAGCACATTTGTGCTTGACACTTGTCGCTCTGCCAGTGCCATGTTCATTGCCAGTGCAGTAGCACTAGCGCCATCTTATGGTCAGATATAGTCGGTTTACACCAGCCCAGAGAGTTTTACTTGCTTTAATAGCTGTTTTTCCCGGTTTTTAATTAATAACGTGTAATTTTATTCGACAATATTACTGTACTGTCAATAATAGTCAACTAATTATTAGACAATACCAGCTAGAAAAGTACACGCCATAAGAAAATTCAAGTAATTTAACTAGTAATCTCAAGTAACCATTTTAAAGAAGGCTAAGTTTTCCCACAGTCGCAAAGCAGTTTTCAAGATCTGCTGTAGAATTTCTCTCCACTGACAGCGTGCCTCTCTATTAGGCACATTCCAGGGAAAAGTCTCCTTAGAGTATCTTTCTTCTTTCCTGTATCAACACAAGATACATAGTTCAAACCAGTGGTTTGTCAGAACTGAAATAGCATTTTGTTTGATTTGTGCTAAAGGGCTGGAACAAAGCCTCCTATGTGATCTTCAGACTTGCGTGATTATCGCTGACTTCTGTTTCTCTACTTTACGTTTTGCTTTGCTTTAAAAGGAGAGATAATGAGACCTAAGAAACTTTGTTTACAAAGACATTACAGAGCAATAAGAAATAAATTAGGTCTTTTATTTTATGTAATCTCCAGTAAGATAATAGATACGTAGTTCTTGTGTAAACTTCATATTTTGCTAATTGGATATGAAGGCCTTCACCTTTCCTACTTAATTTTTCAATGGACCTAGACGTAAAAGCAGTACTTTATTAAGGCATTCATTTCTGTTAGTTTAAAAGGATCCTGTTAGTTTGAAAACATATTCATGTAGATTCCCTATGTAATTCAGCATAGCAAGAACGTCAGTGTGTCCTGATTTAGAAACAATTACTTTGGTAATAATGCTGCAGTTGTATATTTCCTGATAGCTGATTTTACTAAATTGCACATATTTTGCAGCCACGTGTTGATCTGTTCTTTCAAGTGGATGAAAACCACCTCTTTTTGTGTAATGTTTCATGTGCATGCTCATGTTAAGTAACTTGGAGTCTAATGAAGCATTTCTAATTCTTTGAGTAAACCCATCATTCTCAATCATCTTGTAGCAGAAACTCACTTAAGAAAATTGTTAGTGTTCCACATATCACCCTCTCCGCTCCCCAGTTTCCTCTTCCCTAAAAACTGCCATTGGTGCATCCCACAAAGCTGCTACAGACTTAGCAAAGCTTATTATCCCTTCATGGTGATGTTCTTAGACCAATCTGAGACCTGTCCATGTGGTTGGGAACCACTGTTCTGCAGAGACACACACAAACTCTTTGAAGCTTCCTCACTCTTTAGAGAAAAAAGAATTAGAGGGCTTTCATTTTAATATAGTTTCAAAGAATTGGAATCAAATCTTCAAGCAGGCTTCAGCTGGAACTATGGGTACTATCTTCCAGGGCTGCATTTTGTCTTTCACAGACACATTAGCTCTCAGAAGCAGGCTGGATATACATAAGCAATGAAAGAGAGGAAAACAAACAGCTGTTCCACTTGTAATCAGTAATGAGACTCCCTTGATATAATGTGTGGCAATCTTCAAAACAGTCAATTTGTTTTGTATTGTTGATACACTCAGCAGAGTTCAAACTGCTGAAGCCTTGAGCTACCAAATTAGTTTATCAAAATATGGTATATGTTTACATAAGTCTGCATTTATACAGGCAGGTCAGAAGTTTTCATCATTTATTCAAGTTTTAAACTCAAAATAATACTACAGTATTCTGAAATGATTAAATTGGAGTGCCTAAAATACAAAATCTAAACAATATACTGTATTTTCTAAAGCAATGAAACTCTGCTCCAAAAATTGTTGAACTTTTTCACTGTTTAGTGTCTCTGAGAAAAAGGTCACTTCATTATCAAATATCTGAAAAGAATTTGAAAGATACTTTATTTTTTAAATCTTGTCCTAAAAGTTTCATAGTAATAGGCAGACATTGATAAATTTGTATTAGTTTTTTCAGCAAAGGATTATTGATAGAAATTAAATAGAACAGCACTGATTACATTCTAACGTAGTCAGGATATTGTTTTTCAGTAAGCATTGTTTAGTGGTATGTCTCATTTAGATAAAGTACAATGCTTAGATAAAAATAATTAAAAGGTGTGTCAGAGATATTTCAATAGATGTTAAAGCGTTTATCTGTGACTATTAGCAAAAACATTTATTTGTGTATTCATTCCACTTAATGTTCTCCTGCTGTAGACTGTTGTCCAAAATGTTTTATGCTATGTCAAGATTATACTTAGAATGTCATTGTTTTCAGAAGTCCCAGGACATGTCCAAACCTGTAGAGTGCATAAAAATGTACTTAGTCAAAGATTGCAAAAGCTTTGTCATCTAGTTTTTGATAATATATATCTGAACTAAAAATTGAATTCACAACATTTTTTGAAATCCGGGTGTAGTCTTGATCTAGGTAATATCACAATGCAAAATGACATCCTGAAGCTGAGGACAGTTTCCTGTTACTTCAGTACCAAGATTGTCCAAAGAAGTGATCTGATTGATTAAAAAAGATAATAATTGTAATCTAAGGGGGTTTAGGGGTTTCTTTTGGTATCTGTTGTTCAATGTATTTCTGGAACCTGCAGTAGTTTTATCATCTCCTACATGCATGAGATGGGTTTTTGAAATTGCAGGTTGTGCCCTCTGTTTGTGGCTGTATATAAAGGCCTAATGAGTTAAGTAGTTGTATTTGTAACTATTTTGATTTCCTCTGATTCTTTTCTCTCATTTTGAGTGTAGCAAGTCTTCCTCATAAACATTCAGGTACTTAGTTGGAAATTAATTCATATTTACGTCTAAGTGAATGGTTAACAAGCAAAAAAATAAAGAGACTTCTTTCCATTTTCCATCTTTCTGCTGTCCCAAAATAGGGTCACAATTTCCTGATACATCTCAGATCTTAAAAGTCGATGCCTGCCTGTTGTACAGTACCCTGCTACTTCAAGGATGGATATTGCTTACATCTCTTTGGCCTATGACAGAGCCCCACTCTACATAAGTGTTCTGTCTAATGTGTGTTTTCCTCAGAAACTTAAAAATCTGAAATGTTTGGCTCAGGTTATGTCTGCTATAAGAGGTCAGGTGGGTTTCCTAGATGATTCAGGTTCAGGCAATATGATGTCAAGATTGCATAGTGTAGGACTGAACAGAGCAAAGATACAGCCAATGTGAATTGAGTGGGCACCAGCTTTACTAATAGCAGCTGTTTAAAGAATAAAGTACATCTACCCATGAGCAAGTGCATATGCTGTGTAGAACCTGAATAATACACCACCTCCATCATCCCAGCTCTCTAGTCTGAAGTCTGATGGACAACACTCAGCTTAAAAAATCATGTACTTTGTAGGTGTGTCAGTCCAGAGGAAGTGTAAGAGAGATGCTGACACCTGCTCAGGGCAGGCTTCTACCCACTGAGTAGAAGTGGGTGGTGCCCGAAAAGATAGGCCAGAGATAAAACCCAAGAGACTGGTGTCTCTTGAGCAGGTATTTGTTTATTACAGCGCCGGTGGTGAGGGGGATATTTCCACCTAACTCACCCACCTTTGTCATGTGTCGTGGCTTATTTATACAGTAGGTACTGCTGAATATCATTATGTCATTACAACATCATCACATACATGCTGAAAATAATCTACATACTTTTATGGCATGGCCATAAATAGTTCTTTTTCACTGCGTTTGCGCCTCCCCAATTTAGGTGGTCTTGGGGGTCTTCTCTGATGAAGGCTCAAGGTCTTCGTCGCATCTGAACTTTTCAACTTTGTCTTCAGAGCATGCGCAGTTATGGTGAAATAGTCCTTTCTGGATCCAGCCGGTCTGAATTCTCTCACTTTGTGAATAATTGGCTCTATCTCTGCCAGCTTTTCATCAGTACATCCTGTAGCTTTCCAGTATAGTTATACTTGACTAATTTATATCTTTACTTGTCTATCTTGAAACTATCCACCTGGTGAGTTTCTGCTTATTTAAGCACTAAGCAACTAATTAATTACATACTGACTATTACATTGTATAGAAAGTTATTATACAGGTATAAAAAGTTAATTCAGGTTACATAGGTATAAAGGTATATTCAGGTTATATAGGTATATTCAGATTATGTAGGTATATTCAGGTTATATAGGTATAAAAAGCTATAATTCAGATAGAAAGTTATAATTCAGGTTATATAAGCATCTTGACAGGTTATATAAACATCATGGGTAGAACAAGAACAACAAAAACAACAACAACAGCCCAAAACTTTTCAACCACCCACATCACTGAAGACTGTTCACATTATGTCTGTCGGTAATAGTCCACCTACTGAGGGCAGACCTTTATTTGGAAAGTTCCTTAGTATGAAACCAGGCCCTTCCAGAGACAAGGAGCAGCCTGGAAATGTTTTCTCCCATTTTTTCCTCACTTTGCTTTTGTGACTTCACCTGACTGGTCTATTTTCTAGCAAAAGGACAACAGTTAAGTTACATTAGAGTTCACGGTGTGCACACAACTGAGCTGGTGGAATGAGTCTAGAAAAACACATGAATGAGAAAAAAAAATTTGTGTTTGCTTCTCAGTGGTTTGAGCAATAAATGCACCAGAGACAGTTCTGCAGCGGTGTGTAGAGATTCATGCAGTACTGTCCAAGATTTGTTCTCTTAGCAGAGGTCCTAGAGGTGCACAGCTCAGCATAACTTGGATGTATTTGGGCTGCGTATGGGGCCTTAGCACTAAAAGGAGATATGAATGAAATGTATGTAAGAATAGGGGAGGCTTTAGATTACATATTTGGGAGTTTTCATTCCTGATCTTCTGCCCTGTGAAACTGGCTGAGAAAATAGTTTTCTGTCAAAAATGAATGTTTTTGTCTGAAATAATGATTTCTTTTCTCAGTAGTCCTAGATGCATGTTCTTTTGGTTTCTGCTGTGACTAGTTAACATTTTCCTGATACAGTGTTGCCACAAAGCATGAATCACTGTAGCTAGCTAAATGGAGAAGTGATAAAAAAATTTCTTCATCCATCCACAACTGGTTCCCTTTAGAAACCCGTAAACTTTTAAATGTATAATTACTGCAACGTCCGGGGCCAGTAAGCATTATCATTTGCTTTCCAAAGGAGGGAACTGAGACTTGAGGAAGGTGGGTCACCTGTTCAAGTTCAGGCTGTATGCCTACACTGCAGTGTCAGTGGCAGAAATGCGTTATACACCCATGTAAACATGCTGTGTGTTGCCAACTTACGTAGTTCGAAAGCCCTTGAATGCTGCAGTCAGTATGAACATATCTTAAATTGGAAAAAAATGCGTATAAATGCAGTGCAGCCACCTAAGAAAACAAATGTCAACTCTAGATTGCTTGAGGTTGAAACATGCTTAGCTGAGTAAAGGCATATTCAGCAAAATTCAAAAAATGCAATAAATTGATATTTTTCTCAGATTTAAATGGCTGGCTTCACAGTCCTCCACCAGTGCTCACAAATTATAACAGAACATGTAAACTATTCTTTGTCCTTTGAACAGCTAGAAGATATGAACATATGGTTCATGTTCGTAGTGTAAAAGTGCAGTGTGTATGTGTTGATTACCAGTAGGTTTTTAATGTGTTGTAGCTGCTCAAATCACTCGTGATGCAAGGGCTTTTTGCTAAAAACAGCATTTTCATGAGTTCAGCAGCACTTCGTAGTAATTCCCAACATTCCGACTTTCTACTGCAATCCATCAGTTAACCTTTAGACCTGAGTAGGGCCAAGGCAAATGCAAAGTAGCTATTATGGGATGCCAGGTCCATCATTAGAAATATATCTTAAATATATCCTTATCCTGCCTATACTTCAAGTACGGCTTGTGTTGAACTGGAGGCAAAGTTGAGTGCATTTCTGAAGTAATCATAATGCCCAAAGGTGTCACATTTACTGTTGAAGTTCAAAGTAGCACAGTCATGTTAAATTAGGTGGGGGGTGTACATATGTAGTTGAGTGTGTATATGTATATATTCACGCACAAATATAAGTACCTATATGCGCACACACACACACACACACACAAAAGCTCATTTTTTTTTTTCCTCTGGTTGTCATATATGGACATTGGTTCTCTTGAATTAGAATGACCTGAAAAGATCAAAGTAACTTTGCAGGTAGCCAGTCCCTCAAGGACTATTTCATAATGAGCTGCAATTGGAAGTTGATCTGGGTAGAGATCGTCTTATTCCCTTCCTTGAATAGCCTAATTTATTCTATTTGTATTCCACATAACTAATCATGTATAACTCTACATGAAGTATTCACCCCTTAAATGAATCAATATTTTTGGTTTTATTGAATGAATCCTCTTTATTCTTTTTGTATACTGAAGCTATACTTTAAAATTCAGAACAATGCGAGTTCACCTGATGAAATGTAATTTTTTAGGTTGGATGTTTATCTAAAGAATAATTGATTCAGGAATTTCAGTGATCCCAACTTGTTTGTATTAGCTGCTCAGGATCTACTTTAATCTATACTGATAGTTTGGGGTTTTTTCCCTTTTTTGAAAGTGACATTCTACTTTATAACATAACAAAAATCCAGCCTTTTCCTGATGTTAGGGCTGAACTGGGCAAAGATGCAGTTTTTGAATCGAGACAAAAGCCTGACATTTAGCAAGAGTGGCTGGTCCTTGTCCCCACCACCACACTCATTCTCTATTTTCTACTTTCGACCAAGCAGCCTTTCTGACCACATGAGGGCATCGGTGGGCTGGTTACAAAGATTTCTCTCAGCTTTTAAATAATATCAAACCCCATAAAGTATGAAAAATATATGCAATGGAGAGTTTTTGTAAGTTTGGAATAACCATATGGTGGTATTCTGCAGTCCTGCATGGGATCCTGAAATTCTTGAAATATTGCAGAGTTATCTACTCAATAAGTGGATTGCAAGATAGTTTGATAGCATTTCCAGTTCTGAGATCTGTGTGCCCCAAATACACATTTTAGGTCTGTGGCCTCCTCCTGGACCACATTATTCATTTTAGCAAAGTGAGGACTAGCAGCTATACACTGACCCTTGAAGGAAGACATCTGAGTATGGGGAAGCATAAGACTGGAAAGCTGTGAATTCACAGAGCTAAATAAATTCATATCTCTGACAGTATTTATGAGATAAAGCAACTTAGATAAAGATCATTGTTTCTCTGTCAGATACCTTTTCTGATATAAATGTCCTCAGCTTGAGTGGGGCCCTTGTTGGAAGCACTGTACAAACATGTCTAAAATACCTTCTCCTTCCTAAAGAGATCTTCCAGTCTAATAAGAGCAGACAAAGAGCAGGAGGGAAATAACCTTAGCTTTCTATTAGAGCAGGCTCATCCAGCACAAAGTTCCCCTTTCTTCTTCTGACCTTCCTGTGAAAGCCCAAAGTTCTCATGGGAGAAAATATAATCACCTCAACACATCATCTTGCAGATCTCAGAAAGTCTGCAGCAGTGCACATTGCTGATATAAAGGCTGGAGCTCCTAACACCAGTGAAATCCTGCTGTCCCAGAGAGACAAATGCATACTTATAATTGCCTTTATGAAAGTTGTTCCCTGATTAGTGGAAGGACAGATATAGGGAGAATTTAAATCATCTGATATGTTACGGTACTGCTAAATATAGAAGACTTTCCTTTAGAAAACAAAACAATGTAGTTGATATTAAATAACTTCTGCCTCTGCTTCTTAAGGACAGATTTGACAAGGTCCTAGGTGTACATAAAATCAGGTTTTTCTGCTTCCACATGTAATTTTTTTCAACTTTCTTTTTGCACTGTGGTTTTCAGTCTGGGCTATTCCAAACTGATATAAGGTGTTCACTTATCCCATCTT
Organism: Ptilonorhynchus violaceus; assembly: GCA_013397565.1. Taxonomy (NCBI): domain Eukaryota; kingdom Metazoa; phylum Chordata; class Aves; order Passeriformes; family Ptilonorhynchidae; genus Ptilonorhynchus; species Ptilonorhynchus violaceus. Next base: position 1,403,933 of record VZRJ01008648.1, on the reverse strand, counting down.
TCTAGCTGTTGATTATTCACAGTTTTCCAGAAGAAACCAAATTCAGTGTTTTCTGAGTTTGCTGATGTTAGAAGGTGTGTAGTATTCATGATAAATAACCAAGCTAGACACCTGTCTGCTCTGATAAGATTTCATAGTGGATTAGAATGCTAAAAAGATGATGATCTCACATCTTATAGTTGAATCGAATTGGCTAGAGAATTTTAAATAATGGCAGAGGAAAGTGGAATTTACACAGGTGTTAACAGCAGAAGATCTGTTAGATGAAATAAATGTATTACATTCTTTCATTACTTTATTTAGTTTATCCAGCTTTTAAGCCACAGGTTGTATGTTTGTGGGCAAAATAATGCATCTACTGTGCAGAGTTTCTGAGTTGGTTCTTAGAGTGTCAGCATTTAGATCAAAAAAGGGCCCACAGCAGTGTTTTGTACAGTGGTTTGTGTTTTTTAGCTGGTGTTTATAAATTTCATTTGCAAGCCAGGTACACCTTTTTAAAGTTTCGCTCCAAATCTCCATCTCTTTCCTCACCCAGATTCACTTTTCTAAAATTCCATCAAAGTTATGATGCTTTCAACAGTTTTGCTTTTCAAGGTGGTAGCTTAATGCCTACCTGAATTTTAAAAGCCACTTTTAGAAAGAAATGTTCTCAGGAGTCAGATGATGCATGAAGCTTCATTAGTTCATTTTGAACTCTTAAAAATTTTACAGAGAAGGTAGAAAATCAAAATGAAGCCAAATGAGAAAAGAAAATGTATGAAAAGTTTTATACTGCAGTGCAAATAATGTACTTTTCAGCTCAGGATACAACTGAAGAAACAGAATGTATTTCACACATTTTTATTGTCTTGTGAATATTCTTTTCTGTGGAAAAATTATCTGTGGATTCAGTTTTGTGCTGTTGATGTGAATAGAAATTATGCTATCAATTTTTAGTACATAGAAAAAAGCTGTACACAATACAGTACAAGTGAATGTAATAGAAGCCATTAGAGGGGGGTTTGCCTGTTTATGCCTTTCACTCACTAGTTTGTGGAAGTAGATTATAAAAAGCTTTCTTTCTGTCTTTAGTAGAATCAGTTTTACAGCAGAGTGTAAAACCACTGTGGAACAGACAGTTTAGCCTTTGGTTTGCCTGATGTGGAACTTCTGTATGCTCTTTGAGAATGTAATGCATATATTCATGCTGCTGATAAAGGGTGTGTTGGAGGAAAGTATGTTCTTGTGACCTGTTAAATGCAGCCTAGGGTAATACTGAGGGTTTAAGCTGGAGGAGCTCAGGAATAAGAGAAAACAATTATTTTGTTTCAGGGAAAAATCAGTCTTTTGCACATCTGCAGAAATACATTCTGCATTCCATGAAATACATTTCCTAATCCTTTGTGCCACTGTGGGATGGATTACTTAATGCCTTTTTCGCAGGGAGTATAGTCGTGTTTTGTTACAGCCAAAGTCAATCTTTTTTCATAATAATGTATGAGAGTGAAAGCAGTTTTTGCACTGATTTTGATGAAGAAATTACCATCTCTCAAATCACCTGTAAGGCAAAAATCTGCAATGTTTTCCCTTCTTTTCCTGCGGTGTTCTTCTGATACATGCCCAGTCTTTGTCCATGGCGCTAATGAAGAAAGCAAGTTAAGAAAACATAGATATTTTACTTTATAGTGTTTCTAATGGGTTTATATTCATATAATTAATATTTTTCAGAAATAATTTAGTGCCTTCTATGGAAAGTAACGCATATTCTTCACTGACTATCAACTGCTCTGTTTAATACGTTTCATGTTAATGAAAAGGCAAAATACCAGATTAACTCTTTCCCTCCACTTCTCATATATGTCATGATAAGAGCGAATATCTTCTAGTTTGGGTCTTGGAAGGGTTCTTTCCTTTACGATAAAGGGAGTAAATGAAGAATGGGATCTTGCTAGCCTAGATCCTGTATTCATCTGCCTACTTTTCAGGACTGTCTAATTATACAACTAATTAAGATAATGCACACCTCCTTAATTTACATTGAACTAAGCACCTGAATCGTCTGAATTAGTCATACATCTCAAATCTTAGTGCATACATTGTTTTCCCTATTTTCTTGTGATCAACAGTAAGAAACACTCAATAATGCAGTATTATTACTAATACTAGAATAAGTGCTTGTGAAAACAGTATTTGGGCACCTTAACATTTTCTTTTTAAAGATTTTCCTACATACATATTGTTTACAGCTGTAAATACTGCAGCTGTGCCCCTGTTTGCCTGTATAATTTGTATGCGTTTATTAAGTTGTGACACATGAAATCATGCTGGTTGCAGCTGTAGTAAATGTTCTATGTGGAATGATCCACTGAATGCTTAAAAGGGCTTAGTAGAGAGGTTGGTTCCTTGTCACCACATGCAAGAAGGAGGAATTCCATTTACTTCTATTATGAAGATATAAAAGCTTGTAAGGAATGCCCAGCTCTGCTTAAACATTCCGAAAAGGATAAGAAATACTTGATTTGGGGAGGTTTGAAGAATGGAAATATAGACTACTTTTTAAAGTCAAATTTCATCCCTTTATACCTGCAGAATGTTAGCCTACAATCAGAGTACTTTTTTAATGTGTTTTACCCCTTTTTGTACCTGGAGTATTAAAATAAGCATTGTGTTTTATGTAAGAGGATTAGATATGAGTTTGTCATGTCAGGGTCAGAGATAATTAAAACTAAGAGGTGAAAGGTCTGTTCCCCTGTACGTGAGGCAGCTCATCCCCATTGGAAACCAGAGTTTCTTTGCCAGTCCTGAGGCAGAAACTTGCTTTTGTTGCTGTGAGCGCCACAAAGGAGCTTTTCTGGCAAGCAGTCCTGAATGGGAGGCACTGACACCTCCTGCACCCTTCAGGAATTTTAATGAAGTTAACCCCATCAGAATACAAAAGTGAGCTGCTATATTAAAAGCTCTAGCCACTCTCTAGCCAATTTGCAGTGTTGCAATGTCAGTTACAGGGTAGGGTGACAGGAATATCTACAACCAAAAAATTATCTACATCCCATTCGGCTTTAAGGAAAACATCCTTCAGATTTTACTGGAAGCTGTCACTTGATTACTTTTCTATTCAAAGCTAGATATATTTTCAAGTTTGTCTGACTTCTGCTTACAAATTCTAAAAGACATTTCCTAACCTGTAACCATGAGTTCTCTTTCTTCCAGCAGTTAAGTCAAAGTAGATGTTCTGCCCCTTGTTTTAGAGAGTCAGCTTTTTACACAACTGTAAAGGAGGTTTGGACATCTAAGACAGTGAGAGCTGTTGGTTCAGTCTCGTGTATGAACCTCTCAGGAATAAAGAAAATTTCAAGTGGGACTAGACAGGAGGAGATAAAATTCTCTCTCTCTTTCCCTGTTTCCACAATAAAGACAACTTGAGGAATTTTAGTCTTTAACTTATTGTAACAGAGTTGAAGAATGAGGAGCTGATATATGGCTTAAAATTCTTGGGGGAATATTGTCAATGCTCTGAAATGTGAATGACTGAGTAACAGATATACTGAAATGTTCATTTCAGTTGACTTTGCTAAGTGTCTTTTACTCATTACATTGGATGCTATTATAAATATGGTAATAATAGAGCTATTAATATAGATTTAATCCAGATGTACTTTGAATAGTACTTGTTAAGATACAGAAATGCACAGCTGTGCTGCTTGGGACTGCCTTCGAGTGGTGAATCTTCTTTTTAAAGTTTTTTTTTCTTCTCAGTTTCACTGCAATGTAGGATTAAGATTATTTGATGCTAAAATGTCATTACAGTCACTTGTACAAGATCAGCTGAAGCTTCATTTGATAATGCTTTTGGTCAGTTTTACTCATAGAGACAGAGAGATTTGTGTCCAATGCATTAGAAGAAAATGAATTCTGAACTCGAAAGGGAAGTACTGTATTGTGAAAATAACTCATATGTTAGAATGAAATATGGCTCTGTGTGGGACATAAATAGTTTTAATAATAGAGTACAGCATCCCTCTCCATAATTCCCATGCTTTTGTTGTGGGTTATTTTCTAATGGGTTCGTGCAAGCCTTTTTTCTTCCCATAGCTGTGACAGTATCTTGTAGGGGCAATGCACAGTGTGTCTGGGTCAGCTGTGTGATCCTCAACAAATACAGCTTCTGTCTCTTTCTGAGCAATTATAAAAGTGTCAAAAGTATGCCAGTGCTTCCTTACTCTCCAGGGGTTAATGTTATTAAATTAGATTATTTCGCATCAGAATTCAGTAGAATTCAATCCCACTTTTACTTAACTGGCATGAATCTGTTTCTAGATCCACTTCCAAACGTAGCTAAAATTTGTTTAGTATACAATATACCATAGTTTGTCAGACCAGCTGAAGTCTAGACAAAACTACCAGCCCTTGACTCATCCTCACAGTGGCCACTATTACAGGTTGGTATGTGTTTAATGGCCGTTTGGCATAAATATGGCACAGATGTGAAACACCTGGTTTCACTGTGTTGATCAGTGCAGTAAATCCTATAACTGGCTTCTTTGAGCCTTTTTATCTTCTTTACATTACTATATGCAGGATGATAACATCACTTAATTTCCAAACTGAATGTGTGTGTATCAGATCTCAGTTTGCTCTTAGAATCCCAGTGTTGTCAGAAAAAAAAATTAAGTGTAGCCATGTAAACCCGCTTTGGCAATCATTTTGACATACTTTCATGTATCTCAGAAGGAACTGATACAGAGCAAGTTGTTCAGATACCGTGTATCTCTCACTGAATGTAAAATGAATATTTAGTTCTATTCCTGCCTGGCTGCCCTTACTGTCGGGAGTTAATGGATGTGTAAGAGGCAGGACCAGAAAATTAAGTCAAAGTGTTAACAAGTTGTGGTATTTGTTGTTGTTTCCTAATTTCCCTTTTCCTTAAGCACTTCTTTCATAGTATTGCTCCTTAAGAAAAGCACATTCTTTTGGCATCTTTCTGACCTGCAGTCTTCATATTCTTCTCGCACAGAATTTTTGTTTGTTTGCTTCGTTGACTTTGGAAGACCTACAGAGCCTGTATCACACAGTCCCTCTGAATGTACCCATTACCTATTGCTAGAAGTGCCTGAAAATATAGTATAGTCAAAGAAAATAAGAGAACAAAAACATCTGAAACCAGGGACTAAGATTATTGATGATTACTGAGAATTTGGACTCTACAGAGGATAAAATAAGAATTGTATATCCCAGGAGAGGATGGCGGTTGCACTTCTTGGGTGATGAAGAAAAACCTGCCCAAAGAGGGAGTGGAAAAGTGCTTTCACACTCTGATTGTGGATCACCAGTATGTATAAACAAGTTTAGATAATACGCAGTTGAAACATGTGTGCCTTGAATGTTTTGGAAATAGTGGTTATTTTGGAAATCAAAAGAAACTTTCAGAAGGAAAAATTCAGTTTTTCCAGCTATTTTATTCTGACCCGTGCCTCATAGCTGGAGCTCAAGGCTGCTGGACTGAATTCATGTGTTGTTTCACAAAGCTGTAATATGCACACCAGGCAGTATGGAATCTGCACAAGGATGCAGTGATGAATAGTGCCTTTCAGTGTAGCCTAGCCTTCCTAGCCTTTCATGTAAAGCTAGGAAGAGCACAGACTTCTCTCAAGAAGAGGTGATTAGTCAAAACTCTTGCTGAAAGAAACAAAGTTCATAGAAGTCTTGCAATAGATTCAAACGGAAAATATTCAGGAGGGGACAGGTCAACTTTTGAGTGAGCAAATTATTTATGTATTTGAAAAATATCCATCATAACAGTAAGAGAAAACTCTTTTTAGAATTTCCAATCAGACAAGCTTGGAAAAGCTACTGTGGATTTTAGGTTTGCTTGAGCCCTTTCTCTACTTTTAGTACTTGGGATTTTTTGTCTTCTTTCTCACTCCAAACTTCTTTCTCACTCTCACTTTCCTCCTGACTATTCTTCGGTTTCTCAGGTTCCTAATCCATCCAGTTTTGGATCCTCCCCTATAAATCTACCTTTCCATTAGTTTTTAATGTCAAGAATTCCTCTAGTCCTCAGAGAGGTGACTTACCTATGGCTCTTCTACCTCTTTTTATTTGTCATGCTGAAGAATGTATCATTGTCCAAAATGTTTTCTCTTCAGTTTTTTTGCTCGTCCTCCCTCTGATTTCATGTCAAGGCTCAGTGATTTCCAGTTTACTTATTTAGAAAATATATCTTCAATTCTAATAGAGATATTTGGTAGTCAAATTTTTAGTTTATAGAGGCTCTTTCAGAGCAGAGAGAAGTTGGTGGTTGTAAAACTACCTTGAAACACTTCCATGGATATGGGGATGGGAAGGAGAAAAGCCTGACAAGTCACTAAGGAAATTACCTAAGAGCTTGAGGAAAAATCGGGAAAGTACATCCAGAAGATTTTCTTCAAAGGATTCTACAGTGTGCTAATATAATGCAGTTTCTAAGTATATGATAAATTTAAGAAATAATTACCCCAGCAAACCAGTGCTGATAGAAATTGGTTGTTAAAGTATTCAGAGTTAGCAAAATTCTATGACCTTTTGTCTGCATAGATGATACTTAAGAAATAAGTAAATTAGTGAAACTGCTGAAATTCACTGGCAGCATTTACACATCTGCTGGTGGTGTTCCATTCTAGTATAATTGAATTTTTGATTATTTTATCCAGTATGCTATTAACTATACATGAAAAAAAAATATTAGTGAAGAGCTTGCATTCTTATGGTATGGTATGGTAGATTGTACCCCTTGTTTCTTTTTTTTTCTCTGAAGAAATTTTTTCCAAAGTTTAAGAAGAAATGAAATGTTGGATATTTGGTGTCCTTTTAAGAACAGAAAGCAAAAATATCATTATAAGACTGAAGATTTTCTATTAGCCACATGCCATTTCAAAGTTACAAATCCCTGCTTCAATCAGATCAACACTATTGTAGAATAGGTTTAGAAACTTGTATTAGAAACTTTGTCTACTGCAAGTGTACTAAAAATACTATTGGTGAACAACTTATACGTGAGAAAGATATATGAGCAACAAAGCTCTTGTCTACAGACCTTTTCACTTCAGATTTAAATGATGCTTATATTTCAAAATGTTTAGTGGAATTTTTCAATGGAAAAACTTGAAAAAAATAGAATATGACATTTGCATCACTGGTTATGGTTATGTTTGTTTCATACAGCTTCCTTTTGCAGAATGAGTATTCTTCTATAAAGAACACAGAATCATGAATATGTAAAATTTTTGCATAATTTTATGTTTCTTACAACAGAATAATATTTTGTTTTGATTCAGAGACTGACACAATCATTTTGGTTTTATAGTTTTATTTTTAACTGAGTTCAGTGATTCTTGTTAACCTGTGTTTCTGATAGCTTTTAAATCTACCAGTTGTGCAAAAAAGAATGATTTATTTTGGAGGAAATCTCTTAAACCAAAAAAAGCATATAACCCTAAGGGTAACATGCTGTTGTGGTTACGTGTCTTTCTTCCTATACAAATGTTAAATGAATGTAATTTATCAGATCAGATCTTGATTTTACACTAATGACATGGTTCACAGAGGTTGTATTGTACCTCTTTGAATTGATATAAATTCTGTAAAGGGAAAGAAAATGATGTTTTGAATAGCTGCCAGGACAGTGTTGTTAGAGCACATGTTTTCAGTTGGAAAACATGTGTGGAATTCATGTCAGCATGAAGTTGAGTCTGCAAGACAGTGAATTTAATGATTAAGCTGCTCTACAGTGAAAACCCTGATAATGCCAATGAACTTCTGAGAAGGCAATAAATCATAGTTATTGGGACACATAAATTCATTGGAGAATTAAATGTGTTATGGTAGATGAGAAGAAAGTTAATTTGTAGTGGTTAGAGACCTTAATTTTCCATCTCAGTCATTAGGTTTCATTAAAAAACAAATAAAGTGACACTAAATTATAGAAGATTAGTAAAGGGCAGCTTACACATGAATCATTTGTTCACTACATGACTCAGAGTTCATAACAGGAAGGAGTATTTTTACCTTCCATCACCCGCTTAAATCCAGCCCCAGCCTAAAGTGACTCAGCCCTGACCATCTGGCAGCTGTTGGGTGTTCAGCTGTGCCGTGAAGCAATGGGGAATGTGCCATCAGCAAGCAGGTCCAGAAAACCCAGCACGGCAGAACTTCTGTGGTCATGGCAGGGAAGTTGAGGACTGTGTGAGTGTGTCCTTTGAACTGGCCATTTGCTGACGAGTCGCATTTCTTTAGTCCCTGGTCATGAAAGGAACATCAATCTGCCCATCAATAAGGAATGTGGAACTGCAGTTGGGTGTGCATGAAATGTGTAAATGGATGTACAGCGCTGTGGATGTACAATCCTCTGAGAAGTGTTTGAACTGCAGGTGATGCTGTCTGCAGGGAGATTTTGAATTATGTTGGGCAGTTATCAGGAAGCAGTTTCTAGTGTGGATATGAACAGAATGCACTGAGTGGATCAGGTGTGGCAGTAGTCTTAGGTCGGGGTGGGTCTAATGTGCCACTCAGGAGCCCTGTTTTACTCTGCTTTATTCTGTTATCCTCACCGGTGGAATGTTGCATTTATTGAACTAATGCTGGTCCTACAGCTCCTCCTCACACCTAGTATGTTATTAATAGGTTGATAGAGTGGTTTTTTTACTATAAGAGGGATTTACAGCTCTCTTTCTCTCTTTTACAGATAACCATTCAGAGGGACAGTGGTTTGGATGTCAGTTCCCCCAAACATGGAAAAGTGGATGTACACAACATGCCGCATGTTGGTGGAAATATGTGGGCTGGTGGAACAGGTTTTTTCATTGTTGTTTTTTTTTATGTATTATTGATAGATGTGTAAGAGAAATGCTGTGCCACTTTTATACAAAGCCATCCTCTGCCTAGAGCTATTTTACTCAATATAGGGTTGCTTTATTGCCAGGGAAAAAAGTATTTGCAATGTCTAACTTAAACTGTATGTAGCAGATCTCTTCTTCACTTATATTTTGTTGTTTCTTTTCATCAGCCATAAAGAGAACCAGAAGCTTGCAGCCACAGAAACTAGGCTGTCATTTGCCATTCTCTTAAACGTCCCTGTAGCTTCAGAAATTTGGGTAGTGGAGGCAAGAAGCACACAGAACAGGCAAAGTGCTTCCTAATTCTAAAAGGGCATGAGAGTGATCACTAGATAAAGTGATTTGGAAACAGTGTAAACCAACAAATTCTGGGGAGGAGACAAGAGTCTGAGTGAATGGCTTTACAGACCAGGAGCTTTGAGGAGATGTACAAGATTTATACGTTCTATGTTCCCCTTTGTACAAGGTAGAAACCATTACGAATCTGGTGTCAAAGGATGAAAAACACAAGTATTCCATGGGAGTTGTTCTTTACCATGATAGCTGTTTGGTTTTGAAAACCTTTTTGACTGGGTATTATTGGCAACACTTTTGGAACACCTTTAGATGGCAATGGAAGCTTTAAAGAAAACGTGTTCTTATTTTTTATCAAATTTCTTAATGTTTTTTTATCTGAACCATGTTAGGTGGGAGAGACACTGCTGGGTTAGGAGGCAAAGGTGGGCCATATCGACTGGATGCTGGCCACAAGGTTTACCAAATATCTCAAGCTGAAAAGGATGCTGTTCCTGAGGAAGTTAAGAGAGCTGCTCGAGAGATGAGTGAAAAGGCCTTTAAACAGAGGTAACATGAAAGTCTTTACTTTCTTTTTCATTTCCCAGAAGAATTTGAAAAAGATGGCTAAAATTTTTTTTCTTAGCTGCGTTTATCAGCTACATTACCCTGTTCATTATCATTTAACAGAGCTTACTAGCACATGTTTAGCTGTAGATGTTAGATGTATAGAATGTTTTATTGAATTAAGCCACACTGTTAAAATGACTGTGATTTGGTAGAGTAAAACATAGCTAGATAGACCAGGAGATTGATGTGAATATTTATCTTTTTAAAAAGGAATAAACTGTGTGAAAATTTTTTTGAATTTTGTTGAATCCAGATTGTATGTTATTGGGAATTTATCACCCAACAAATTTCTTTGAAAATGGACCATTGCAAGCAAATTGCTTCTGCTTGAAAGATCTGTAGCCAAATGGTGAGACGATTAGCTCAGCTGGTTAGAGCATGGTGCTAATAATTGCCAAGGTTGTGGGTTTGATCCCTGTATGGGCAATTCACTTAAGAGTTGGACTTGATGATCTTTGTGGTCCCTTCCAACTCAGAAGATTCTGTGATTCTGTGATTTGAACTATTAAGCCTTAGCAGGTACTTTTATATGAACAACAGGTCTTTCCAGTATGAGTGTAATGCGTGATTACTGATCAACTATTTTCCAGAATGTGCACAGAGGTTCAGATCTCTTCCACCAACTGAACTCTCAAGTCATCTCTGGTATTTTGCATTAAAAAAAGCATCCCCCCCTCTTCAAAATTGCTTCTGAGCTGCTTCATAATATCATACATTGATATGTATGGTCTTGGATACTGTACATCTCTTTGTGCATATGTCCATATACACACCTGGTGTGCTTTGATGAATTCGTACCTGTCTCTGTGGTGATTTAATAAATTAATGCTAAGGGAAATTCCTGGCTACTGCTACACACTGTGGGAACACTGAAGCTGTTTCCTGTAAAACCTGAATATCTGTACATGAGGTAACAATTCCTGTCCTGCAAAACCCAAGTGCGCTGCATGTACCTGCTGCAAATGTAGCCTGTTGTGAAACCATGTTTGACTTGGATCATTATTCTGTACCACTTGGATAGCTGTGGGAACTAACAGATAAAAATTAAGAATAGGGAGGTTGGAGTCCTCAGGCTATTGAAAAAAAATAAGGGAAACCTTAGATTTCACTGCTTTGTTTATACAGGATTATCTGGAAGGGAGAATTTTCACATAAAAGTTATTGATGCTTTCCTGGCTAGATAGTATTCCTAGTGGTAAACATTTTAAATTGCCGTATTTGACAAGAATGAAATTAACTGCTCTGGGATAGATGCAATATTTTTCATGGTATTTTTCTGAAGTACCTTTCACTGTGGATTGATGTAGAGTGTAACAAAGTAAACCGCTTGAAAGGTTCTTTTTGTTTGAAACAAAATGTTTCTTTCATAGATCTGAAGATACTGAACTCTGTTGGCAGGATCCATGAAATTAAATGTGCAGCAGTGAAAGTTACCTTTTCCTACCTCTAGTGAATAATACTTGGCTATAATGACTATGTGTATGCAAAATTTCAAATAGAAAAAGACATAATCATAATAAAGACAACAAAGATTTCATATTTGATTTTAATATTATCTTTAAAGGATTAGTCTAAACAGCAGTTTTCAGGTATACTTTATGAACCAGGCAAGTAACTTGTGATAGTGTTCAAAAAACTTGCCATTAGAAATATGATTAGCCTATACATATTTTGGAATCCATTTATAGTTCGGTTAATAAAATCAGTATTTTCAAGACACTGAGTGGTTTTACGCTGTTATGAAGTGCTGCTTGAAATGGGCACAGATAAGCCAATGTATTTTAGCTCAGGACTGAACCCAGACACATGGTGGGTGGCGAGGTGGGCAGATACACAACTCCTGCCTCGCTGCATGAGGTTGGGTCATGGTAAATACTGAATGGTGCACACTCCAGGCATATCCACCTGTGCCCTAGCTTGTTTTTCACCATTGGACCTCTGTAATTACATTGCAATTGTGAATTTCACCAGTTTAAGAGTATCTGCTTAGCTATGATGTTAAAAAGAGTGATACAAAACTTGAAATGGGCGCATCTTTGCTTATAAAGAACGTATATGTCTATTTTCATGGTGCAGGTGTTGTCCTCTCTGTTAGAGGCCTCTGGACTGGATAGTGTTCACTGACATGACTTTTTCTATGTGGGGAAGCACATTTTTGTTAACGTTCATTTAAAACTTCTTTGTTGCAAGGTTTCTTCATTTAATGAAGCACAAAGATAGATAAGTATTTGAGACAGTTACTATTTGTAGGTCTTCAAGGACAGATTTTGTAGTGTGTCTTTACTTAACCTTTGTGTTAAGGCATGAATCAGGATATGTTTAAAATACTCTGACAATGAGATAATGAGTAGACACTCGTTATGAGTGATCCTTTTATATACAGATAGCAACACGTGAGCCAACAAAACTTTTCAAATTTGCTTGCATTTTTCCAAACCTCTGATTGACTTCTCAAACTTTAAAGCAGATTAGAAGAGAGTCATAGGATTAGTAACTTTAATAAGTTCTAATGTAATGCAATCCCTGTACACATTGGTGAATATCTGCTTTGTCAAAAATTCACAAGAGCAGCTGCCACTTCTCAGATTTGCCTCTTCTATGTGCTTGTTGCAGTCTGAATTTCCCTGTTGCCAAGTAAATAAACTTTTAATTTACATGGGTAAATGTAAGACATGCTTGTTTCCTAAACTGTTCTTAGCTCCCTGTTCTTTGCTTTAGATTGAAAGAGATTCAGATGAGTGAATATGATGCATCAACTTACGAAAGGTTCTCTGGAGCAGTCCGACGTCAAGTTCAGTCGCTCCGCATCATCTTGGACAATCTGCAGGTAATCTTAGATTCTGTGATAAAGGAACACAGGGAGGTCATTACATTAGGCACTAAATACTATCCTGCTAATATCCTGTTAACATCTGGTGGTCATTCCTTTGAGGGCTGAAAGCAGAATCAGGTTATAATCATGGTTAGGAAAAACAGTTTCATGCTACTATTTCAAGGCAGTCTGTAAGTGCAACCCAGTGTGCATCTCTTCAAGTTACAGTATTCCCATACAACATCTTACAGAGTTTATTTATTCAGGAGCACAATTTTGTGAAAGAAAATACTACTATACATTATGAAAAGCATTTGTGAAGGTGTGTAGAGCACAGTCTTTGTCTTTACCTCCAATCCAAAAGATTGTTTTTTTAGCTGAAAAGTGGGAATTCTATGGATGTTAAAAGAGGCACCCACTCCAGGTGAGAGCTTTACTGTATATGCAGCTGAAAACATGGATTTTTCTCAGGTTTGTTTTTAACTCTTGCTAATAAAAATAGGTATAGCCCAAATCTCGTAAGTGGAAACTGACCAAAACCACCAGTTTGCCTTTCTTCTGGTAACTGGCATGCTGGTTGTTCTGGGTTTTTTTAATACTGGTGTTCATATATAGGGTAAATAAAATGGGAAGTACATTGTTTCTAGGAGAAATCTGCTAATCTTCAGTGGCAATTAAAGGAAAATTAATTTATACCTTAGAAGACATATTTGATTGTAAATATTTCTGTTGGAGGCTACTAACCACAAGTGTATATATACACCGTAGTGTATTAGTCACTGTGCTATGTCTTAAGCAAGAAAACAGAAATACAGAAAGAAATTACTTTGTATGATAAACAGACTCCTCCTGGGCAAAGAAATCCAATCCCCTGGTACTGCAAGTAAGAAGGGTAATATTTCTTTGCCTTACGTATATCCTTAAGCCTTTGTAGCTACAATAGGCATTGCTATAATCGCATGTATACACAGAGAACCATTAGCAGGTTTTATTATGAATGTACCAATTCGTATAATGAACATTTAAGATGGGTGTGATTGGGTGATTTTCTGCACTTAATTTTTGTCTCAGTTCAGGAGAAAGGCTTTTGGTTTGTAAAGACAGGTTTCTGTTGAAAAAAAATCTGGATGTAAATCTCAGATTTTTTCTACATCATTTATATCTAGGTGGGTGTTTTGCCATGTTTCTAGAACACATGCTATTGGAAGCACAGTCTGGGTATGAAATGAGTAAGTGGATCTTCAGTTTGAAGTCTTTTTTTTTTGAGTCTGCCTTATCTGTCCTTTGGAGCCAAAATTCTTACATTCAGGGATCATGTTAATCATAGTAAAAATATAACAGATTTTAATATAAGGAGGAATATTCTCTTGCTTTGTAAAAAAAGGTCATTTTAATATCAAGGCAAAGTCTTATATGCCTCAGTATTTTATGAGACTTTGGTAACTTCCTGCCAAAACCTGTAACAGCTGACCACAGAGCTAGGAAATGTAATTTATAATGAAAAAAACAAACTACTAAATTTGGAAAACCTAGATCATACAATAAGAGTATTAGTGAAAGCAAATTTTTAACTATCAATTTTTATATAGATTTTGGTAGGGATTTTATTGGAACATGAACTAGTAAAATGAAGATAAATGATAACAGGAGTTACATAGTTGCAAAATGCCTTTTGTTAATAAGGAACAAGCACATTTCATGTGATCTTTTTAAGAGGAATTTATTTGAATTCTTCAGCATGGTAATTCATCCAGCCCTGATGAAGAACTGTGCCTCTGTCTCCCATTTTTTTCTGTCTAGTCCTATGTACACCATGGGTTGTCAACTAGAACAGTTTTCTGTCCAAAATTCCTCATACCATTCTTCATAAGAAATCAATGGCACAGTTCATTGCAGTAAAATTTGCAGCTCAGATGTCTATGTGTTTTCAACTTCATGAAAATCTCAAATTATCTTCTCAGTAGAGAACATTTGGCTTTTTAAAAATGTTTGAATTTGCTTTGTTTCAAACTCAGTGTGTTCACATGATCAAAATATGTTGCCCATGTTTATTTAACCTGGATTTTCTCTTCAACATATGCCTTTTTATTGTTAGTTTTGTGGGTTTGTTTAAAATATATTCCTTTGATTAAATTTTACCTCCCTAGAATCAAGGGGCTGGGATTCACGTCCAGTTGTCAATGGCTCGCCAAAAGTTAGTAGCAGCAGAAAGAGATTTTTGGAATAGTCAGATCCTTGAAAGTGATACATAAACAGTCTGAGAATGTAATTTCATTGTTCGTTTTGCTTTTTATAACTCACTGATCTCTGTCAGCTCTTTGAACAACATTATCAAAACATTATGAGTTTTTGTTTATCTTCTGTAGAAGTAGCAAAACCAGAAGTCCAGGAAATCCTGTCACTGATGAGCTTTCTTCTCTCTCCTAAAGCTTGTCTGTCTGAACTTCAAATTCAAAAGGTTATAGTCAGTCAGTCACTCAGAAAAGCCTTCTTAAATGTTAGGTGACTTGCTTTCCAGAAAGTACGTCTCTCTGTGTTGATTATTACAGAGAGAATCAGGAGCAACTGTAGCTTTTGAGCACCATTTAGGCCCCTACATTTAAACTGGGCAAACCTGGGCCTGAGTTACTGAACCTGCTGGGCTCTGACTGATTTAGACCATGTGGGAACTGTCTGGTCATAGCAGCAAGAATAAAACAGCAGCAGTCCTGTAATAAACAAGGCTCAGAGAGCTGAAAATATGAAAAGCCCTGTGCCCTGTCAGTAGTGGTTTTGTGATTTCAGCAGCTTAGGGAACATTTGTGTAATGTTTTCCCAGACCACAACTGACATCCTCTACCATTATGAGTTACATATTTAGATGTGATCACATGCACAACTTTTCCTCTGACATTTACAGACAACTGTATTTATATTTTGCCTGTGACATCTTCTGCTGCAGTGGTGCACTATGATCAGCCACTGCCATACTGATAAGATGCAGTATCTAGTTTTTCGAATTTCAAAAGCAGCAAAATGAATATTTTTTCATCAATATGGTTGCAGTATATTGAAATAGTAATGTGTTGTATGCCCATTCTAATCAGATATCAGAGCAAGGTATATATGATTAGTTCTGGTTTTCTCTTAAAATTGTAAATGCTTTTAAACATAGGTTGATTGTAAACATATGAAAATTATATGTTAGAAAGGATTTGAAGTTTCTCTCTAATATGTAGTATGTGTGCAGTGTACAATACACATGCTTAAGG
The DNA here is from genome assembly GCA_013397565.1 of Ptilonorhynchus violaceus. Lineage (NCBI taxonomy): Eukaryota > Metazoa > Chordata > Aves > Passeriformes > Ptilonorhynchidae > Ptilonorhynchus > Ptilonorhynchus violaceus. Next base: position 1,388,118 of record VZRJ01008648.1, on the reverse strand, counting down.
GGATTATTTTTTTCAGCTTTTATGAAAGGAAATAAATTCTTAGTAATTCTGCATGGAACAGGCAGATGCTAAGTAGCCTGAGTAATTTTAGCATTATTCTGGAAAGAGGTTAGATCAGATTTTGTTGTCATTCTTTCCTATTTTAGGAGAGAATATTGACTCTATGTTCCTCCAATAAAATTTCAGCTCAAATGCTGGCTTTTGTTGTATCGCTTCAAGAGGTATTAAACTTTTTTTAAGTATGCCCATAATTAAAAGCCTTTTTTTTCTCACACTGCTGTTCTTTGAACATCAAATAGCCACAAAGCTAAAATGTTGTCAATGGAAAGAACAGTTAAACTAATTGACAGTTTGCTCAATGAAGCTGAAACTTTATTGTCTTCTGTTGTTTGTCCCTCCTGCCTACTGAAAGGAAGCAAATGACAAAAATTTGACAAAACACCGGTGCTGAGGAAGAGTTAAGGATCTACCTCTGTTCCACTACTTAGAATGGCTAAGATGACTAGGGACAAAGTCATCTCACCTGCATTACCCTGGAAGGTGCATGACTCAATTTTGACAGGCTTTACTTACTCAGCAGCGTGTTTTCTCCGGGAGTACTTTTTTAATGGTTAATTGAAGTGTTGAATTTTGCTGCTGGGCTTTTCATAGCAGGAAGACTGCTACCGTGTGAGCTTTTGGTGGGACATATAGAGGTCACTGGGATGCGCAGGTGTCTCTTTGTGATGTTAAACAACTCTGAAGGCAACAAAGGCATCAATGATCCAAGGGACTTAACTTTCATCCCAGATGTATTTAATGATAGTGAAAACTACTGTTTGGTGGTACAAACTCATGCATGCCCCACTGCCAAAGTGGGTTAAAGCTAGGTTGACTGTAGCACCATGGAAATGTATCAGAGAACACAATTGGCTGAATTCACAACCTAAGAAGTCTTTTTCATTTTCCTCTTCTGTGATTTCCTGAAAGACTGAGGTTTCCATGTATCAGCATTGGTTTTGCCTCCCATCAAGAAGCATCTGTAAAGCTTTTGACACTACCTAGCTAAAAAAACTGTTTGTCACAGCTATTTTAATTTTTTACCATAAAATTAGTTAATCAAAACATTTCTCTGTAGCTTTGTAGTCTTTCTGACCACTTATTTTCATGGACAAGTAATCCATTCGTCTCAAGTAATTATAGGCAACAGACTGTAGTCCAGAACTCCTTGTCTACAACCAAAACAAAGAACTCATACGTTTTGTTGAAAGCAAAATCAAAGATTCTCTGAACCTGAAGAAGTCATTATCTGCCTGCTCAGACTATACAAAACTATAAAGATTCATCCTTTCACATCCCAGGCCTGCAGTTTACTGAGGATTTGTAATGTAAGACTTCTCACTTATCAGAGAAGAATTGATTTTCATTCCTGAAAATCAATGTTTAAGGCAGTTTGTGTCCTGCTGGCTATTTGATTTTCCTCCAATTGCTGACCAGCAATTACTGAGAGGACAAAAGCATTATATGTATATAAATTCAAAATTGTCTTTCCTTGCTGGGCTTACTTCTAGGATGAGCAATTTCAACATGAAGATTTAAAAAGAAATTAAATATAGCATAAACCCCATATATACAGACTTTGCTGTCTGTAGATGGATCTTATGTATTATGAACCATGATGAAGCTATCCTTTACCAATATGCTTAAATATATTGCTTATAATATTGTAACACTTGAGTCTTCAGTCTTAACTGTATGCTCTATGTGCAGGAGTTCCATGAATATTTGAGTTCATGGATTGTAATCTATTTTCATCAAGTCAGGCTGTAGATAACCAGTGTCCTTTTAACCAAAAAAAATAAGTGACTAATGGATTGTCTCTTCAGTATCATGATTTTAAAAGTAGAGTTTTAAAATATATAATTAGTTTATACTGTTAATACTGTTTTTAAAACAACCATTTACCATTGCCTAAAGTGAATGCTGCTTGGTTTTACCTTTAAGTCACCCAATGACTTTTTCTTCTTCTGTGTGGATTGAAAACACATAACAAATGGTCAGTTATGTGTGTCCCTTCAGTTGTATGTATTTCTGAAGAGGCTTGCCACACAGATTTTCAGCATATTTGCAAGAAGATAACATTTCTGCAGTCCACAGTTAAACTCCCATAGATGAAATTACTTTAAAAAGACCAAGTTACAGAGGGAACATGTTCTTTGTCAGTGTTAATTTTTCTTTCAGAGAAGAAGAACAGGACAGCTGTGTACAGGTGTTTGGATTTCTTTGACTTACGTCAAAACTATCACATCATTAGAAAAAAATTAGTGCTTATGTCATGTGCGGTAGGTCTTAAATTGTCTAACACACACACACACATCCCTGAGTAAGATTTTTTTTCTGTTGCAGGCCAAGGGTAAGGAAAGACAATGGCTGAGACACCAAGCTGTTGGAGAGCTAGATGATGCCAAAATCATTGATGGGCTGACAGGAGAGAAAGCCATATATAAACGACGGGGAGAACTTGAGCCACAAGTAAGTATCCAACAAGCAACAGGGAAAGGCAGAGAAGAGTTTAACTGGTTTGCTGATTTCACAGTGGCTGTACAGTATCTGTGTCTGGAGTTTGCGTAAGTTATATGGATGAGAAACTCAGAAGAATCATCTCTGGCTTAGGATATCCCTGACAAAAAGTCAACCACAGGATGGAAAATTTGCTTTGCCTCTTCATATAGTCTTACATACATGTTTCCTGTTGGCCACCCTCAGAGAGAGGACATTGATCTAGACAGTGCTTAGTTCTGGTCCAGTGCAACAGTTTTTATGTTCTTATTCTGTATTTTAACGATCAGAAGATAATTAGCAGAAAACATTTATTTTGTTTGGGTTTTTTTATGAAAAGGGAAAATATTTTCTCACTTGTTTAATTTTTGTTAACAAATATGCTGATACCCCAGGCAGTTAAAAAAAAAGTGTATTTACAAATCTTTTTCCTTATTCCATGGTATGCAAATAATGTCAACTTCCACAGATACTTGGATTTACAAAAATAAAGAATATGATGGGGGAAAGAAAAGTGTGAGGAAAAGCCATTAAGATATGATGAAGTTGATTTCCTATGGCTCAATTCAGCCATTCCTTAGAAGGCTCACCTTCTTTAGACCTATGTGGGTCAGCCACAGAGAAACCACTTGAATCAGACCAACAAAACTTGGCCAAAACTAGTAGGGCTAGTCCATAATATTTAACAGTAATACTTAATGACAGATTGCAGTTTTTAGCTACACCAAGTATTTTTTTTAATAGCTCAGTACAGCATCTTTTTGCATGTCAGCTACCCATATTTGAGGAATCCCTGGAATTATTTTTTTATGCTATTTGGTCCTTATGTCTGTTGCTTTGAAGGATTTATGGAATTTGGCACTGCCTGTGTGAAAGATCAATAAGAGAAAAGTGATTGAATCCTCAATTGTCATTTGTTTCAAAATGTGTTTACTCAATGTATCAATATTGTATCAATATCAAAGCCTTTTACTCAAGGCTTTGTAAAAACAATCAATTAGGAAAAAAAAGGACACCTTTAAGTGTGCATAAAAACCAGAATAAATGCAGAATTGAATGAGCTTTCTCTGCTTTTGTTTCTGGGAGGGGAGGGATGCCACAGTCTATTAAAAATAATTAAAAGAATAAAGCACACAAATCCTTTGTAGGTAAAAGAATTACTTTAGTTATTTGTTTATATTGTGACTGGTTTTTTGTCAGATCATCTTTAATAGCCTCATACTTGAATCCAGACACATCTCGTTGCATGCTAAATAAAACACCTCCCTTGAATGTACTGTGCCAAAAATTGTTAAAACAGATGGGGTTTGTTTTCAAGAAAAAAATAATGATTTCAGCATTAGAATGAAGATGAAACTGGTAGTTAATCAAAACAAGATTTCAAACATTTCTGGAATGTTATTAACGTCAACAGACAGGTTTTTACAGTTATATAGGAGTCTCTGTTAGTACTGGATGCCACGGAAAAGCATTTCCATTATGAGCCTTGGCAGAAAGAGCAAATTTGAGAGTCTCTTTACTGAAATAAAATGTTAAGAATCAAAACTGAAACAAAAGGTATTTTCCTGACAAGCATGTGTGGAACTTTTTGAGGTATTTTGTTTCCAGTCATGGAAAGTGAGGGAAAAGAATGAGTTATCTCTCAAGGAACTGGTTTGAAATAGAAAAAGGGGTTAAAATGGTTTTGTTCTGTAAAACAAAAACAACAAAATAATCAGTGTTTGCTGGGTAACATTTTCTTGATTAGCGAAGTGCATTGGGTTCTCTTTCTGAAGTGTTTTGTCTTTACTGATGTTGAGCTTTCCCATTTCTGTTGGGTTTTGTTTTGCTCTGTTTCACTGTCAGCTGGGGAGCCCCCAGCAGAAGCCCAAGCGCCTGCGCCTGGTGGTGGATGTTTCCGGCAGCATGTACCGCTTCAACGGGGTGGATGGGCGGCTGGAGCGCTCCATGGAGGCCGTCTGCATGGTCATGGAAGCTTTTGAGAATTATGAGCACAAATTCAAGGTAATTGCAGCTGGGCTAGGAGCTCTGTGGTTACTGCACAGGCTGCGTGGAGCAGTGGAAAAAGTGTTTCAGCAGTCAGTCTAGCCAAAGAATATTATTCATTCCCACAAGGAAATAAAGACATTAATCTATTTCTAGCAACATGAAAAATAATACTAGTGAAAGGATGAGAAACATTACACATTTCAGCAGGGGAGTATTCAATCTAAGACTTTGATTTAGTGAGATTTGCTGCATTTTTTATGGTTTTATCTGTTTCTTTGAGCAGAAACGCTCAAGCCTACAGAACCCAAGTAAATATGAACTTCAGGTCTTGCAGAGATACCATGCCCTTCCATCTGCCCAGAGTGCACACAGCAGTACTTGGTCATGGGAAAAGAGCAAACTTCTTTACCCCTTGTCTCTTCTAGTTCACTGAAAGCAAGAAAATAATTTCTTGTACTGAAACATATTAGGTTGCAAATGGTATTTAATGGTAGCCTGCAAAGCAAATGCAAATAAATGTAGTACTCTTTTTGTCTCAGTAAGCCTAAGCAAGAACTAGGTTATGTTTCTTTAACCATAAGGAAGACAAGAGTGGCCAGTCTCCTGTGGGGGAGTGTGCCCCTCCTGTGGGGCACATCCTGTGTTTAATGGGAGAATAGAGACATTTAATACCTTTGCTGAATGGCTTTAATTCTTTAATATGAATTAAAATACATCTGAACAAAATGTGAAATCTCCTAAACAAAGTTGATAGAAACCTAGTCCAGATAAATTTAGCCAAGTTTGCTTCATATTGTTCTCCAATAACATAATTCTACAGGTTTCTGTTCTTCCACAGAATCTCATGTACAAAATCAGGCCATACAGAAGCATGTGCTTGTAGTATGTCTTCTAAAGTACAATCATGCAGACTTCTGTTTTTCAAGAGAAAAGGCTATAAAAGTAGAGAGGCATTTTGTTTCTAGGCTATTTTCCTAAGAAAACAAGACATATGCTACCATCTTCTCTGGTAATAATGCTTGCTTGCCCTTAAACTTGCTTAAACAGAGCATGTTGCAGAATTTCAAGCAAATTTGAAACTGTAGTTTTGTTCCCAAAGTCACTACATTCCTGAAAATGTAATGAAAATAGGCTAGGTAGAGAGTGATGCTTTGTAATCCTGGTGGAGGAAAATGCTGTAACCATAAACTTAGGCCTTAGCCCAGAGAAGCCATGTGGGAACTCAAATGTAATTTAAAAAAAAATTGGAAATCTGGGCTTTATTGGTTCAGCTGCTTGTGTATCTCCCGCTCACTGATAATGGAAAAGTTAAGGACAAATATTTACAGTGACAGTGTAATTATGCAGTGTGTTTTGTGTAGCTTGGTAAATCAGGCATATCTGAGCAACACAGATGTTAGTATGGCAAAATGCAAGATTATCCACACAGAAAAGTAGTGGATTTAAGGATAAATATCATATACCGGGGTATAGTCAACATGGCTTTTGTAAAGGGAAGTAAGGTATCTCTGTATGTGGCAAGGAAGCCTGGTTGATAAGAATCTCCTTAGCCAAAGCTATTGACGAAGTCCCTCACCAGAGGCTTGTGAAGAACTGGTAGAATTTTGTGGATAAAAGGGAAAGCCTTTAGATAAACAAAATACTGTTAAAAATATAGGAAATGGACTAAGAGGTCATTTTTTAGAGGGTCACTGGTGGAATTGTGTTGGGATCTGTGTCAGAGCCCATGCTGTTATGTTGTTCTGTATATTCATAAGTGATCTGTTAAAGAAGATGAATAATGAGGTGACAAAAGTTGCTAGTTACATGAAGTTATTTAGGAAAATGAAAAGGGAAATCCAGCTGCAAGAATCTGGAGAAAGACCTAGCCATAAGTGGTGACTGGGAAATAAAATGGTAGGTGGTGTTCAGTGCTTTTAGTAAAGTGCTGCAGATGGAAGAAAAGGGTTGTGATTTTAAATACACAGTGAGGAAGTCTCAGCTTTCTGTTAGTCCTCAGTCCCAGCTATATACTGGTGCCCAACTAAGATATCTTGTAGTTATGTTGTGTGGTTCTTTGAACACTCAGTGCTCACCAGCTGTCAGAAAAGCTAATTGGATGTTCGAAACTATTGGCAAAGGAAGAGAGAATAATGGAGAATACATGAGAATGTTGCTGTAAACATCCATAGTGCATTCACATTAGAAGTAATCTGAGCAATTTTGGTCCCACATCTCACAAAAGTTCTTGTAGAGCTGAAAAAGAAGAGACGGTGACAGAGATTGCAAGGGGTATGGAAGTGTCCCCTACAAGAAATGGCTAAGTAACTAAGCAAGTTACTTAGCAAGAACTGCTCAGTTTGGAAGACATAAAAATCAAGGAGCTGATAAAATCTTGACTAAAACAGAAATGGTGACCAGGGTACCGTTGTTCATTCTGTTCTACTACAGCCATTCTGCTCTTGTTTTGAAAAATGAATTATTTTACATTCACACAGCAGAGGACAGTGGCTTAGAAAGTGATAACACTGGAAAAAGGTGTAACACGGTGATAGATAATGAACCATCCTTATTTCCATTGTGGCTCCAAAGCTGAGAACCCAGACATGACCCTCAAGTGCATGGTAAAGGAAGGACATGTAGAACTAGGCATGCAGCCAGCACACTGTGGAGAATTAAAGATCATTATGAACTCTCTTCAGTTCTGTGATTTTAAAATCTATGGGTCAGTCTCCAGACAGTAGGAGAGACAGTGAGTGTTTTAAAATATCACTGACTCCATTTTGCAAAACTCGTGACACTTTGCAAGATGCTGCTGATTTTTCTCAGGACAAAGCTGAACTTTTGGTATATCTGCAAAAATAGCATGCATTTCTCATATCTAAAAGAGGAACCATTTGAAAAAGATAGAATAACACACAACTGTGTAGTGTGCAATGAGAAATCTGCAGTTTATCGCTTTTTTCTTTCTTTCTTTTCCTTATCCTCTTATTGCCAGGTTTTATAAAAATAGACTTTTTTGGCCTTCAGATATGCCTGCTGTTATCTGTTCCTGTTGTAGCCCCATCTGTAAGGCTCACAACAACATATGCTGCAAATTTGAGGGGTTTCTTGTACAACATGTGTTGAACCAAGGTGATCATCAGGCTTGTTGAGCAAAGGAGTTTACGTAGTATAGTTCCTTCTGCTATCTAACTGCAGTGCAAACTTTGGAAAGCAATTCCTGGCTTTTGCTCAAGATCACTTTTCTGATGGTGCTTGGTTTACTTCTCTGCTAAATGTGGTTTTGAATTAATCAGATGGGCTTTTCCTTGGCTGTTTTATCCCACCAGCTGAACTTTCCCCATGACTGGTACCCCTTGGTATCAGGGATGATGTTGATTGTCTGATTGGTCTTAATAGCACTGAGTGAAGGTATAAAATGCTTTCTCCCTGCCTTCCTATACAGAAGAGATAAGTATTGGGTATGTGACTGTACCAAGCAGGTAATGAAGTCACCCTTCATAAAAAGTCAGACAAGTGCCAGCAGGTATTTGTCAGCTTTTTATGTTTGTGTGGGACATCCTCCCTATCTGTATTTCTCATAAGTGCAGGCAGGGAATCTTTTCTTGTCAAGGGGCAAACAGGAGGCCCATCTTTTGAACATCCCATTTTAGGTGCCAATTGTTTGAAAATGCAATGAAGGGCAATTTGTCCTCTCTTTTATCTGAGGTAGTACTATGTCTGTCACAAACTGTATGGTTTTATATTACCCCTGATTACCGTGATTTGCACACATGATGGTGGATTAAGGAGGCATGTCCAGTAAATTATCCAACAGCAGTTTTATGAAGCCTTAAAAATATTGTAAGTGACTCAATAAATAGCATATTATGTAACTGCTAGGAAGAGCCTGAATTGTTATTTATAGCTGTATTAAAAGGATATTGCTGATTTTATATGCCTGTTTTAGCATTCCGTGTTTGTAAAATTTACTGTGGAGGCAGCACTGCTAATTCAGGAAAAGAAGAAACGGTACACGTTTGGCAGAATAGTTTCTTTTAAATAATAAACAAAAGGTTTGAAATAAATTCAGAAAAATAAGAATGTTCAGTGTTGTCCAAAGAAGAGACGAATTTATAAAGATCTAGCCCTCCAGCAGAGTCTAATTCACATTGCCTTTTACATTCAGCACACATCTTCTTTCAGCTTTTTAAACGCCTTCAGAAATTAAACCTTTTGGCATGGCAGCTGCAGAAGACAAAGTCTTCCATTTTACCCATTTTAGGCAGCAGCAACCATCCATTCAGTGCAAAATGTGGCAGTGGGATAGAGATTGTTTTAACTTTTCCTTATGGAAAGAAACCAACAAAATGATGCTATTTCAAGATGCCTGTTTACATGTTGTGTACTCACAGCCCTGAATAGAGCAGTCCTTGTCTCAGTGTACCTGAGGCTATTGGAAAACAAGCTGCTGTGTACCACAATAATATATTAATTCAATTAAGCTGCACTATGGCAAATGTATTTTGCTGCTGGATTCGTTCTGAGAGCCTTTGCTTGCAATCTATTTTGTAAAACAAAACAAAGTCAGTTCTTCTCTCACTTGTGACTCCATCCACATAAATTCTCCTTGGGAATTAACGGGGGAAAAGCATCACATTGGATCCTTGCTTTTCAAAGGCCCTTCTGTGCTTGTCTTTACATACTGCAAAGGAAGGAAACTGGTTTTGACAAAGCCTGCATGTGCCTGCATGTGTTGGGTTTCCCAGTTGACCAGGACTATGGAGCTGTCTGCACCTTTTCTTTACAATGAGTGCACCAAAGTGTTATGAAATTACTAAGGGTTCATTTACTAGAACACAAATGAGGAGGAGGTAATAATTTGCTGCAAGAAAACCTGGGTGAGAGATTTAAATTCTTTGCCCTTTCAGAGTGAGCTTCTTTGCTCCAGTTTTACTCCTCTCCCGAACTCCATATTGCTAAATTGTGACAGATTTCATACATTCCCCTGGGCAAACATCTCCCTTCTGTCACCTCTAAAGCTTTGCTGTGAGCCTACTCCCATCCCCCCTCCCAGGGAGGGTCTCCCAGCCTGCAGTCCTGTGTTGACTTAATTCAAGTCAGTGCAGCTACATTCCCTTGCTAGGGCACATGCACTCATCCAATCTCACGATTTGGGGAGTTGAGCTTCCCAAAAGCAAACTCACACACATTAGATTTTGGCTATTCCTGGTCCTTGTCTTGACTTCCAGAGCCATCAGAGGACCATGAGGACTGGCACGCACAGGCTGGTGACCACAGCTCTTCTCTTCCACAGCACTCTGTTTTTCAGGAGGCCCTACTTGACCCAAAGTGCAGCAGTCAGGATGAATCAAATAGACACTTCTTCCCTGCTGCCTCACCAAACATTTTTAAATCACAAATAGCCTAGTAAGCTGTCAGCAAAGAAACGAGGAAACTGATAACATCTGTTAAAGATAAGCACACCTATCAGGTGCATGCATGGGCACACACAAGAATAATAAGCAGCTAGCTGAGCGGGGAGCAGACACGACATGATGTTCCCAGGTGGCTGCCTTTCCATGCCTGCAATAGTTTGCTCAGATCATTTCAGCCTCGCCTTGCCCGTACCCAAGTTGTCTGTCCCCGCCTTGTGCAAGAATTTGGAGGGGGCCCAATTGTAGGGTCAGCATCTAGTGTTTCATCTGGGAGCTGCAGCAGTTCCCCTTACATAGACTGTCACACTGAGTTTCAACTCAGACAGTTTAAGATGAAAGCTTGGTCTGTTACTGGTGTACGTCAAGAACCACAATGATATTCCCAAACAGCAGAGTTTGGCCTATTCCCATGAACTCAGTATGGCAGAGCTGATACGAAGACACCCAGTGGGAGACATCCGGGAAGGCAGGAAGGAGCCTTCTACGAAGGGATCGCCCTTTTTAAACAGGAGAACAACAGCCTTTTGCTATACATAGTTAGGTTGTTGATTTAAAAGTGATACCGAATACAAAACTGGTCAGCAGAGGACGTGCAAGATTTCGTAATGAAGAGCCTGCCCTGAAGATGTGTGGGCATTTCTGACATTGCATAAGAACCACGAGTGCTGTATATTTTCTGCACCATTAAACCACTGCTTTATTTAGTTCCTCTGATTTGAATATTCTCTAGTTTTTAAAACAATATTCATGCACACATTCCATGTGTGTGGTTCAGGTTTTATTAAACAGGATTTATTTCTCTTTTAATTAGGAAGTATGCTGAACTCAGCATTATTCTCAAAATTTGTATATTTTCATTTGCTATGTCTTCATATTCATCAAGAAGGAGAGAGTCTGAAGAATGCATTATTGGTGATAAGAAATAGGTTTTGAAGAGAAAGCATGTGGCAAACTGAAAGCTTTACATGAGGCTGGGTAGCAAATACTAGACATGGAAGAGCTGAGGAGAACAGGAATGGTAAAAACCAACTGAGCAGAAGGAAATGGGATCCAGTGGGGACTAGATTATATAAAGATTTCCCAGGGATAGGAAGTCTGGCTTATGTGGGGCTGTCATAAAATGGTCTGACCTTGGGTGAAATAATCTATAGTATATGGCACGTTTGTTCTTTTACAGAGGGAGGTGTCACCTTTAAAAGTGTGTTCCAGCTGATCTAGCTTTCTTTTGATATATTTTTAAGCAAATTAGTGATCTGGAAACAAAAAGAGCTTTGTCTGTAAAGAATGTCATTTCTCCATTCTCTATGACCTGACTTACATCAAATAAAGTTTCTTTCAATAGGAAAGAAAAGACAGAAAACCTTTGAGGAATAGACCTGCCTTTTACCAAATGATTATGTGGGAATTAGGGATGGTGAACCCAGCAGGGACCCGTAACAGTACTTGAAGAAAAGAAAACAGAAAGGTAAAATACTGCATAAGGGCTCCCTGTCAACTAAGGGCAGGTCTGTGCCAGCTAGACAGGGAAATACAGGCATGTTCGTGCTGAGGAATTGCCAGCTCAGGTCTCTTTGGGCTCAGGATCTGTACTTTATTGCTTGGTGTAGACAGCTCTTAAATCCATTTTTGTGCTGCTCATGAATTCTCCCTGGGGTGACTGCCACATCCACAACACAAAGGGCAGGTCAGGACCTTGCCATAACTCAGCTTGTCTTGGTTTTCATGTAACAACAATGAAGCTCTCACATAAAACAAAGGCCTTCCCAATACTGTGTTATTTGTTCAACAAGATATTTGAACTATTACAGTTCCACATGTCATTTTTGCAGCATCTTTAACAGGAGAATGATGTGCACAACACCTCCTTTGAAAACATACACAGGCTCTTGAAATTTGCTTTTCTACATACTGTCAGCAATGGCTTTGATCTGTTATGCACAAAAATAAGGAGTGCTGATTTTCAAAAAAGGGGACTTGTAATCCTTTTATTTTCAGAGCAGAATGAGGTCATGAAAAAGATTCATCAAACATAGGAGCTGGTCTCAAACAATGTGCTTCTTGTTTGTCAGACTCAAGAGGATGAAAATTGCTGCTTAAAAAAAATACATGGACAATGTGAGAGGGCAAGGTCTTGATCTTATGCATCACCGCTCTGCCGTTGGTGGGATGATGTGAAGAACAGACCATGGAAATAAGGAACTGTTCTTTAATTTCATTATTTAGCAATTCTCTTCCATGTTTTCATCTCGATGAGAAATTGCAAGTACTTCCCTTAAGCAGCTCATAAGCAGAAACAGGGAACAGAATTTGGGTTTTCTTGTTGAAAGCAAGTTGCCTCAGTTCCGTCTTATGTCATTATGAGCCAAGGGCCATTCATGACTAACGGGTGACTGATGACATTTCTTTCTTGTAGTATGACATTGTTGGACATTCAGGAGATGGCTTCAACATCGCCTTGGTTGGGAGTGACAAAGTTCCCAAGAACAATAAGCAAAGATTAGAGATACTTAAGGTAAATCCTACTGATAAGTGATGCTGGATAATTAAGGACCTTATGACTGCAAAGATAAAATTGTAGGTGGGTCACAGAATGCAAAACATGAGGAGAGTAAAATAAAAGACAAGAGAACAAAATATGTTTATTTGCATAAAATTGAAACAGGACCTTTCAGAGACATGGCAGGAAACAAACTGTGCCAAAATAGTCGAAGCTATTTCTGGACTGCCGTGTCATAAGCGTGTAGTTTTGACTACCTGTCAAAGGATAGGGGATGTTCCAAGCATTATACAGTGATACAGATAGCTCTGCCCAAATCATGTGATATTATTAGTGCATAAGTGACTAATTTATACTGTAGAGAGATCCCAAGTCTTGATTTAGCCTGTTACCTTCAAGAAGTTATGCATCACAGTAGCACTGGGAAAATGTGTCAGTGCTAGATTGGAAACGTGTTAAATCACAATTGCAGAGCAAGTGTATTCACCAAATGTTTTCTGTAGTAGGATGAAGAAAAATTGAGTATATTGTAGTATTTACCTGGTTGGCAGCTTGATAGGTTAGAAGTGTGTATTTGAGCTTCCTTCAAAAACTTTTTTTAAAAGACTGGGAGCTACTTCCATTAGAAAGACTGGATTTAGTAATGTCTAAAATTCTTTGCCTTCTACATAGGGAACAGCTTCATCAATGAAAATGGTGTATTTATTTTGTAACAGCTCAAACAAAATGTTTTATCATTTTTAAATCTGACTGCCACTGTCAGGAATCAGATATTTGATAGTAACTGAGACACTACTAGGATTTGGAAGTCTAGTGCAAATTATGAACAGCCATTAAGAAACTAAGCCCTGTTTTCTTCCTTGAATGAAATTCAATTGAATGAATTCCTACATAGGAATGTAGCTACTCAAACTGCAGCTGACCAAAGTATTTCACCTTCCCTAAGGCCCAGTCTAATTAGGTCCCTGTGTGAGTTTTGACTGATCAACTGTGTTTTTAAGAAGTGCTGCCTGTCTTAAAATATGACATATTAGGTACAAAGAGTTTCATCTTCTGTTGTATCTGGAGCACTGTCCTTTCTGCATTTCTGATACATGCCCTAAAACAGCAGTACTGAATATTTACTCTCCTGTGCTAGCTGTCATGAATGCTTGTTCCTAAAGTCACCTGACATGTTTCCATGTGGTTGTGCTGTGCACACAGACCATGCATGCCCATGCTCAGTTCTGCATGAGTGGAGACCACACCTTGGAAGGGGCAGAACATGCCATTCGGGAAATCGCCAAGGAGGAGGCTGACGAGTATTTTGTTATTGTCTTAAGTGATGCAAATCTCGAGCGGTACGGAATTCAGCCATCGAGGTTTGCCCAGGTCTTGACCACCAATACTCAGGTCAATGCTTTCGCCATATTTATAGGATCCTTGGGAGACCAGGCAGATAGGTAAGTGTGTTTGTTTTATGCCTGATACTGTTTGCTTTCATTCCTCATAAGTCTAAACTATGCTTTTATTGCAGTGAAGTTGTTCTGTTCTGTTTTTCTGCATTAAGGTTTTGATCATAGTATCATAAAATCATAGAACAGTTTGGGTTGGAAGGGACCTCTAAACACCATCTATTCCAATCATCCTGACATGAGCAGGGACATCTTTCACTAGATCACATTGCTCAAAGCCCCATCCAATTCAATTTTGAACACTTCCAGAAATAGGGCATCCACAACTTCTCTGGATAACCTGTGCCAGTGCATCATCACTCTCATTGTAAAAATTTCTTCCGTATCTCCAGTCTAAATCCACCCTCTTCCAGTTTAAAACTGCTGCACCTTATCCTATCGTTACAGGCCCTGGTGAAAAGTCTCACTATGTCCTTTATGAGCCCCCTGTATTTATTGAAAGGCATCAGTAAGGTCTCCCTGGACTTTTTTCTTCTCCAGGCTAAACAACCCCAATTCTCAGCCTATCTTCATAGGAGAGATGTTCCATCCCACTGACCCATTTTTGTGGCTCTCCTCTGGACCTGGTCCAACAGATCCATGTCTTTCCTGAGCTGGGGACCCCAGAGCTGTACACAGCACTCCCAGTGGGGTCTCACAAGAGTGGAGTAGGGAGGCAGAATCACCTCCCTCCACACTGCTTTTGATGAAAGAAAGACAGGGTACAATTGGCTTTCTGGGCTGCAAGTGCACATTGCCAGGTCATGTCAAAGTTTTCACCTATCTATTAATAATAATAATAATAATGTACTAGCAAGAAGCTGCAGCTTCTGAATTGTGTCAGGGAGGAGACTGGCTTGTGGATCCTGCAGACGTCCCTTATCGCCAGCTAGTTCAGATCATTCTGTGCATCCAAAGGGAGCAACTGAAGCCATCCTCCTGCTGCAGGATGTGCATTATCCCCTTATGTCATAGCATTATGTAATCATAACAGAGACATGATGCCTTTGTCATTGCCCAGTATATGGTTCCAATGTGTGTAGGCCTAATAAAAGAGATTAAAACAAAAGAAACTGGAGTTTAATTGTCTTCAAAACAGCCAAAAATTTGACTTGGATACTCCCCTTGTGTTAGACGCAGAAATTCTTTGGAGAGTCCGAGCCAAAATGCCTGGTTTTACTTCTACTAGGTAATTTCACTTTAAATTATTTGGACACAAGGGGTAAAAAACTAAATTCTGTCCCAGGTGTTCTTTCAGGTTCTACATCCACTGAGAACCAGTACATGCAGCAAAGAAGCTGGTATAGCCACAAATATCAACAGTGTCTTTTCTGCTTCTGTTGGAGTCTTCAACTAGAGCAGAATGAAAAAAATCTGAAAGGGAGTTGGCCCTCATTAGATAATTTTAATCAGTAAAGGGTTGAAAGGTACAGCTGCGCAGCCACCATGAGTTGTGGCTGCAGGTCTGTACATCAGAGCTGCATTGTGCATCAAAAGAGAATTCATTCTGAAAGATTATAATTACAGAAAGCCCCTTTACTTTTTCTAGGAATTAGGAAAAAAAAAATCATTGCCCGTATCCCGCTGTGTAAGAGGAGATCTTATAATGGCCTAGTTCACTGGGTATGGAAAATGCACACAATGCTGTCACTGAAATGCATTTCTATGTATGTGGAAGTGCAGAATTAGACAAAGCCTTCCTGTATCTGCTGTGGGGGAAGGAGAAGGGAATTCTCTGTTGCAGCTTTTTTTAAAACAAATTTTTAAAGTGAGAGTTTACTTAGCATTGGAGGAATAGTATGGAGCATAAGCTCATTTAAAAAGCGGTGAAAAAAAAAATCCCAAGCCTGCTGACTGGTCATGAGGGAGATGGGGTTTGTACCATGCATCTAGTCTAACTTATACGTGGGGGTTAAGCTGTGAATAAAAATGTGTCAGGTTAATATTGGCAAAAAAAATACATTTCCATGTCATCTGCTGTCATCTCAAAGAAGAAATACAAAGAGCACATTTAGAATCACTGGACACTGAACTGAAAGAGCTGTGGCTGCATGGCAGTCGATTTAGAGTAAGTATCTTCATTTCCAGTGTAAATCTCTAGCTGCCTTCAGCAAACCACTTGTGGTGACACCTGATGTGGTCACCGATACCTTGATCAAAATGGACTTTTGGCATATGAGACGAGGATGGTAATCTCAGGAAACACTCTTGTTTGTCTTGATGAAAGGAACTTTGTGCCCTAGTGCTCTCAGCATCTCCTCCCACTGCTGCTTTCCCAAGCCTTTAATTGCATGGTGACAGCAAGGTGAACAGCATGGATTGGGAAGGTGTTCAGGAGGAACCCTGACTTGTGGTAGGGAAGATAATTTGAATTATAATTGTGTCTTGTTCCTCATTCTGCTCCTTAGGCTGCAGAGGACGCTACCAGCAGGTCGGTCTTTCATTGCCATGGATACCAAAGAGATCCCCCAGATTTTGCAGCAGATCTTCACATCTACCATGTTGTCAAGTGCCTGAGCATCACTGGTGTCACGGGGTGTGAACTCAAAGAGGAAACCCACTCCTGCTGGAGATATAAACCCTAAAGCTGAGGATAAACACATTTATTAATAAAATACATACTGCTCTCTAATCACCAAAGCAACCTAAATCTACATGATGGCCGAGCTGTAAATTTTTCCTCAAAATCTCTCAACCAACTTAGCACATTCAAAGAACTGCATGGGGGCAGAGGATGGCAACAGAATGAATGTTTTTCCAGAGGGACAAACAAATAAAGGACA
Organism: Ptilonorhynchus violaceus; assembly: GCA_013397565.1. Classification (NCBI taxonomy): domain Eukaryota; kingdom Metazoa; phylum Chordata; class Aves; order Passeriformes; family Ptilonorhynchidae; genus Ptilonorhynchus; species Ptilonorhynchus violaceus. The sequence goes on along the minus strand of VZRJ01008648.1, from coordinate 1,371,479 downwards.
GTTTGTGATCATTCCTCTGCCTGCAGTGTTGCCAGCACTATGGTATCATCTCACCCTGTTTTATTAAACACGGTTCAGTGGGATTTGATAATTCTGTGCAAGGCAGATCCAGGCAATCTGTTTCAGTGTTTTGCATGCATATGTTTGAATGGGTGGTTAACTCTATCTCTGATGTAAACAGGAGTGCTCTTGCCAGTCAGGAAATCCTTCCTTCCTCTCCTATTGCTTTCTTGTCTTGACGAGCATCAGGACTTCACCCCGATGCTGGAAACAATGGAGCCGTTTGGGAACACTGACCGTCACATGTAAACATTCATTATCTGATCAGGCACAGTGCTCCGAGTTGTCAGATCTAGGAAAAGTGCCTGCTAAGAAGTAAAACAAAACAAAAATAGATTGGTTCAGTTCTGCCTGTGAAAAGTAAGGGGAAAGGGTCAAAACCGTCTTAAGAACCCAATAGGCAGCGTTTCCAAGGAGGGAATTCCTGCTGTGTCTCCTTTGCATGGCCGATGATGCTGTAGCACTGCACTCTTACACAGAATCCATGTGATGGCCTCAGCACATGGGGGTGGCTTTTCAGTCCGGAGATGAAAATGTTACTAGTGCTTTGCCAGAGCTCATTCATGGTCTGTTTTTCTTGAGTTTTTTGAAGGTGAAACTGGAGGAGAGATTTAGGCATGAAAAAATAAGTTATTTTAGCGAGATATCTGTGTTAGAGTGTATTTAATATCCAAGTTAGTTATAAAGATTTACTTTATAATTCAATCAGCTGATGTTTGACTTGTCCCATGAGGCGATAATTCCTGTTTATCTACTAAAGAAGAGATATTTTATAGTTCTTTGGGAACAGTAGAATACTTGATGAATTGAATGTATGATTTAATTAAGCTGATGCGGGGGCTGTGCATCATCACTGATAGTCTGCTGATACTAATTAGAGAGTGGCTGAATAGAAGAATGTTCAGGAAGAGTACTTACAAAAATCTGAAGGAGGAATTGCAATTCTTCTAATACTTCTCTTGGTCCTGCAGTTGCTCAAGCTGCACCTTGAGCAGTATATTTGGGAGGGAGGCGGCAAATTAAATTGATCTTCTGAAATACAACCATTGGTGTTTTAAAGGGTCCAGCTTATGGTGGTCGTTCTCTACTCCATCAATCCTGCAGCAAAAGTCTTTACCAGAGCATCAAAAAATGTCCCCTATTTAGGATGAGTCGAAGTCTGGCCAGCGTTCAACTCTTTATGACAAGAGAGGACGGAAGACATTTTTCAAAGGCTTGTTAGTATTGTTATGATAACTCTATATGTGAAAACAAAGAGATTGAAGATGCAATTCCTGTTTGGAGAGAAGGGAATTGGGAGGAGAAGGTTATCCCTGGTTGGGACAAACGTATGCACAGACACACAGATGCTGCTACTAAGGGTAAATGCGCTTCAAAATAAAAATATCTTGATCCTGTAAACATATGACGAGATACTAAATGCAATAAAGAATTGATATATTAATATGGTTGTTAATAAATGTGTTCTTACATGGAAGTTCTTCAGCACTTCTGCTTCTATTGCCAGCAGTCCTGAGAAAAAGAAGCATTTTCTTGCAGTTAATAAGCAAGCTCACTATACACTTTCTAGATGACTTGAGTGCATAAACTTTCTCACCTCAGATTTACTTGCAGTAAAATACTGTTGTCTTTGTCATTAAAAAAATAGTGCTATTTAAGGGAAAAACTCTATGATAACCCAATTTTTAATCTTTTGTTTGATTATCCCTGTAAATTATATTTCCTGTAATGCTATTTAGAGTTACCTTTCTGTAGTGTTTGATTTTACTTTTTTGTTTCAGGATTTGTCTGTTGTGTTTCAGTTCATGTTCCACAGGCCCATAGGATACAGCCATATCCATGGCCAGGCCTGGCTGTGAGGGTGGGCAGAAGAGGATGGAAGCAGCTCTAAACCTACCCTTGTTCAGTTTAAAGCCATTCCCCCTTGTCCTATCGCTACATGCTCTTGTAAAAGCCCCTCTCCAGCTTTCCTGTAGCCCCCTTTAGGTACAGGAAGGTGCTCTAAGGCCTCCCCAGAGCCTTCTCTTCTCCAGGCTGAACAACCCCAACTCACTCAGTCGTCTTCACAGGAAAGGTGCTCCAGCCCTCTGACCATCTTAGTGTCCCTCCTCTGGACTCACTCACACAGGTCCCTGTCCTTGCTGTGCTGGGGCCCCAGAGCTGGATGCAGCACTGCAGATTGAGTTTGTCAAGAGTGGAGTGGAGGTGAAGAGGTACTTCGGTAGATTTTGAGAGAAAGGGAGAAGAAAAGAGTGAATATTTTTTTAAATTTTCAGTTCAGAAGGAGAGGTTTTGGGGTTTGGCTTTAATAGCATTTCATTGCAGAGCATATTTGACCTGACAGCGTCTCTCTAAATTGTAAAAATTCAGGGCAAAATTTTCCCCAGGCCATACATCTCTCACCTGCTTTAATGCCCATTGCTACCCCGGGGAGATCAAAGCAGCAACTGTGCTTTTCCCTGTCTCACTGGACTCGCAGTGTTATTTCACTGCTCAGAAATTCAGGAAACACTCATCTTTCATGTCCCAGGGATTTGCAGAGCTTTCTAATATGCATTTATTTTTAATTAGTGGAGTGCTTAAGAGTAGCATGGCTTTGTCTGGCTAACAGCAGCACCAGTGGCTGCTCTCATTGCAATGCATGCATCAGCTTTGTGTGTCACTCATCCCCTCGGAAAGCGTGTTAAGGTATTTTTCATCTCTTCTCACAGTTTAATAAGGCACTTCTGCACTCATCAGTTTTTATGGAAAGGCACTGTTTTGGGGAATGAATAGAGCTGCCAGTTGGAGCAGGTCCTGACCTATCACTAGTGCTTTAATAGCATTAGTCACATCAGCAGTAGTGATTTTAATTACCTCTTTTAATGCAGATTTTGGTCTAATTCTGTTTCTGTATGTAATGCATTCATACCCAGTGGGCAGTTAGTAACAGTACACATTCATTTAGGATTATGATTTAACTGAGGTGTAAAAAAAGAAAACCACAGAAAGCCCAGGGAGACTTGGTTTCAGTCAGAGTGAATGCAGGTGATCTCTCACTCAAGAATGTGTGATTGTTTACGACGATTTGTAGCAAACAAATTCCCCTACAGAAAAATACGCTTGCAAAGCAAACTGTCCAGCTGAAGGGTTTCATCTTCTAGGAGACAGGCTTTACACCATCGAAATAAACAGGTAACAAATTGCCTAACTCAGAAGTGGTTTTGTTTTTGAGATAGTTGTGTCAATGTGAGTGGCATTGTCACTGAATAAAATGTTTTAAAGTCAACTAAATTTTCTGGGAAATAAGTGTGTGTGGGCAGATTGCAGAAGAGATTCAGCATTCTTCAGGATGAAGGTGATGGTGGTTTTTTTCAAAGACAAGGACAGAATTATAGAATTTAAATAACTTCATTTTCATGGCCATTTATTCTCCAACATTTGACAGGACAAATAAGCATATGAAAATCTACTTTAAAAACCAAACAGATACCTTTAACATTACTCACAACATCCTTAGTCTGAACATCTGGCATGATTGCATGCAGAAGAATTCTGTGTCCTCCATGCTACACTTGCAGTGTGATCCTCATCAAGAAAAACCTCATCGCAGTAAGTGATACAACTTACTGATAGTTGGAAATGTAAAAAAAAAAGTCTCAGATTTTGACCCTGGTTTTCCCAGCCATCACATGCAGTTTTGCTTTGGACAGGCTGAGCTCTGCAAATCCAGGTGGGGCTGGAAACCAGACCCAGACTCCAGTTGCCTGAGGCTGTGGATGCTTACCAGCTGGGTAAAATCTGGCACCAGAGTTCTCCCGGTTCCAAAAGAAACATAAGGAAAGTGGGATGCTGCCGTGTCCTGGCCAAGACCTGCTGTGGGGACCCAGCAGCACAAAACCATCCTAGCTCAGGTCAGGCAGGCTGAGAGATGGATCTCAGCTGCCAAAGTGGGCACCACATCAGAGCCTTGAGCTTCAGCCCTTCACCTCTTGTGACTAAGCTTCCTCATCAGCAACAGGCATAAAATAAACTTCCCAGGCATGTGCTCAGAATGAATTGAGGCTTGTTAACCTCATGAAGCAGTGGCATGGGGACTAGAATAAAACATCCATGTTCCCTGAATACAAATTTCATGAGCTTGCTTTCTTTTTAAATACATACAAGTTCATTCTAGCAGAAGCCAAAATTTACAAGTCCCTGGAACCCCTTACTGAGGGTGGAAATATTCACTGAGCACCTATAAACTAAACACATCTCACAAATATGAAGAAAAAAAAGTTCTTTTTTATACCAGGACTTGATACAAACTCTGTGCTTAGCAACAGCCTTTTCAGTTCAAATCATTAAATGAATATTTTATATAAACTTCTCTGGCCAGGCTGAGTAAGATGACAATATTATATGCAGACTGCGGTTTGGAAAAAGTCCACAAATAACATTCATGGTCAGGAAAATGTGTTATACTGGAGAGTGATATGAGGAATGGTGTCGCACATATTTTTGCTGTCATCATGACTAAATCATGCTCCGTGCCATCTGCACCAACATCTGCATTTCAGCTTGGATTGGTTCACATCTGGAAGGTCACCTACTTTAGTTTCCAAATTGATAATTATAAATAAGTTTGAGGTTTTTAAAGAAATGCATTTGGTTAGGAGCAGGGTTGCTTCCCTGCCATTACTTGTGGAAGCAAGGAACTCCCTGTTACAATAGTGCTGCATGTGCTCTCCCAATCCCAAAAATATTTGGTGGTAGCAAAGGAGCAACCTTAGCATTGCCTCCTCCCATCCTCCTTCTTGAGCAGGAGGGATGTAGTGGAGGGACAGATTTTGCAGCGACAAAGACATCCAAAGACATCCAGGCATTGCCGCTGGTGTGTTCAGCACACAGTCCTCCATCCGAGCTGGTGAGGCCACTGGCTGCTCCCCTCTTGTCCTTTCCTTCCCCCTGGCTGAGGGTTGCATCTCTCCAAGACTCTGCCAGCCTAAGTTGCTGCTTCTGGCTCATGGGAAAGCCCAAATTCCATTGTAATTAAAAGCCTGTGAGTGCTGCATTGAGCAGCAGAAAGTGCAGCAGAATTTTGATGCACCAAAATGACCATTTATTTTTTTTCCATCGGAATTACCTGAAACTGCTCTGCAGCTCCCTCACCACTCCCTTGGTGTTCCCGAGGAAGGTGAACAGGAAACACTGAAACTCTGTGTCCTCCTTCTCTGCTGTACTGAGGACTGAGTACCTCACTGCATCCCTTTAGAAAGGAGTCACATAATGTGACCAAAATATGCAAAATCAGAACAGTGATACAGCTGCCATAGTCCTCCTCACTCCTTCAGTTTTCTGACATGACCCACTTTCAATGTGGCACAGTTCCCAGAGGGCAAGCCAGACGCAAGGGGAAAAGGGACCTTACGTTCGTCAATGTACTTGCTATTAAGACCCTGGCTTAAGGACTGTATTTATGTTTAAGCACAGATTTCATGGTACAAGGGCTGAGCAGGCAGGCACGGACTGGCAAGCAAGCCCCTAGTGAGGAGACGTGCTAAACTGGCTGTAAGCTTGGTATCTGAGGGCAGCAATCGTATTAGGAAGAGCAAACACTGGAAGAGGCCCCTGCCTCGGAGTTCATGCTCGCCCAGGGCCATGCTGACCTGGTGCACATGGGTCTGCCACACTGCAGCTGCTCCCCGTGGCATCACTGACTTCTCCTCTGCTGTTACCTTCTCATTTGAAGAGGAGAGAGATTGTTTCCTGCTCCTGTTGATGTAGTTTGTGACAGGGAAGAACAACACCAATTCACTGTGATTTCAAAAATCTGCTGCAGAGGTTGTAGCTGAGCACTGAACAGGCACGGACTGATGGGGCAGTGAAGTGGGGGCAGTCACTGAAAGTACCAATGAGAGAATTTTTTAAGAAGTCACCTTATTCTCTCTCATTCTTACATTTTTAAGCCCTCTCAATCTGCCATTGCACTCAAGAAGTTCTCCATGCCCATGACACAGCAGGTTTCCCTCTGTTACGGTGCATTTAAGAACTCAAAGCTCTCCTCTCCTTTAGTGCCAGCTCACAAAAAAATCTCATCATGCCCTCAAATCACTCCTCTCTCTGCTGCAAATAGTACCATCAGATCAAGGAGCCTCTGTAGGGTCTGATCTTTTGCAGGCAAGACAGGTTGGAAGCAGAAGGTCTCAAAATACACAAGATCTGGTTGAACACAGCAGAAAGCCCACACCACAACACTCAGGAGCCAAGCCCTGAACTGCAGCATCCATACCCAGATGTGGCCCAGCATTAATGCTGCTTCTGCACTGGGTGCAGGGAAGTATGAATTCTTTTATTAAGGCTTTAATCATGTGGTATTATAGTTCTGAAGTCACTAATGAGTTTATAATGCAATGGAAACATGGAGCGTCCTTTCTCCTCTGCTTTTTAATTCATCAACTATGAGTTTTTATCCACATGCATGTGAGTAGATAAATCATTCAGTGAGAGCTAGACAGTGACAAAGGTCAAAATATAATTTAAAAGTAGCATTTTACAGTGCTAATACAATACTTGGAGTCACAAAATACAAGCAAAATATTTCCATAAAGGCATCTCAATGAATTACAAAGCAGTTGAAAGATTCTGGTGCTTGGTCAAAAGCCTATTAGCCTTTTTTTTTTTTCAATCGTCCTTTGTCTTTAGTGCACCTCCTAAAGAGTGTCTGAGAATTGATGGGCAGATGGACAGTCACTTAACACAAGTTAAATCTCAGTCACCAGTATGTGTAACTCCCCTACATGAGACCCTCCACTCCTTTCTCAGCCTCGTCCAGATGGTTTGACTAGAAGATTTCACAAGTGATTTGCTAAGGCAAGACAGTATAATGTACACTAAGCATCTGCAGCAAGTCACTGCATTAACACCTAAGCATGACCCTTGCAGAGCACTGCCACGTGAGCCTTTTGAGGCGTTGTTTGCATCCTCCACATGGCACACCTGCCATAAAATCCGTTACACAAATTGGAGCCAGCGTGTGGGTTTTGAAAGCTTCCTACTTCTCGAGCACTGGAGTGTACCCTCGTTAGTGTGTCTCATTTGTAGGGTGAAAAAAAAAAAAGGAAGCAGAATGATTCTCTGTAAAAACAAAAAGTGAGAAGATACTTCCCTTCATCACAACCACCAAAAATGAAGAAGAGGGAAACCATCTTTCTTGGAGGCTAGTTTCCAAGAGAGAAGTTATTTTTCTAAAATAAATGAGAGCAGAAATAGATGTGAGTGGACTGGCTAGAAAGAGGCAGGAAACAAGCCAAAGCCCAGCTGAGACAAACAAAAGTAAATGGCCAGGAATAAGTGTGCCCAGGCATAGATTGAGACAGAAGAGACCCTAAAAAGAGCTCTTTTCTACCTCTGTTTATTCCTCTCGAGTGCTGTGGAGAGTGGCTCTGAGTAGGTGTCAGCCTCCAGACTTGGTGTCTCCTCATCCCACCCAGCGGCTCTTCCCCAGCCGCCCTCACGCTTTGGAGCCAGGGCTTTGCAGGGCAGCGTCTCCCTGGGCTTTTGGCTGAGAGCTGCCCAGTGCACGCCTCAGAAACAAACACACCTCGTCAGAGGGCTTGAGGCCTCTTGTCTGTCAGCTCACAGCCTGCAAAGCCCAGCCTAGCTTGAGATAATGAGAGACAGCAAACCAAAAGGGCACTGAGCTCTTTCCGTGCCGTGAAGGGCTCTGAAAGCAGCATTATTTAGCTCAGCCGGCAGCTCTTAACAAAAGGCACGTTGTTCCTCTGGATGACTTCTTCTAGGAAAAGCATGTGTGTGGATGTGGGAATACTCAGACTGGCAAGGCAATGAAGGTCAAAGTTTATTCATTTTTCCTCAAAACGGGAATTCAATACTTCACAAGTTTTAAAAAAAACCTAACCAACCCCCTTTGGATCACTCAAGTTTCACACTCTGTCCAAAACTGTGTAAGTGTCATTTGTTTGGTCCTTAAATTTTTTTTTTAACCTCCAGAGTTTCGGATGGATCTGGACCCAAACTATAAGGGACCAGTCTCCAGGCACCAATACGCACTGCTGCTGGCTTTTCACCATGGACCTAAAGAGTGGTGCAGCCACTAACATTGTCCTCCACTGTCTTAGGGTATTAGCTCCCATCATACACCATTTCTTCCCATTTCTTATCTCCTGCTTCCATAGGATCACTGCGACTGGGAAGAATCTGCTGGTTTCAACCTTATTGTCTGGGATGTTTTCACGTGGATGCTAATCAGTCAGCCTTGTCCATGCCAAGGAGGATATGCCAGTGTGCTCCCAAGGCCCTGTAAGGCAGACATGCCTCCTACTGGAAACAATGGGGGAAAATGGAACAAGCAGAGGCTTTCTCAGCATTAAAGTATTATGGCACAGGATTACATTAGGTCAAGACAGGAATTAAGATTCTTGCAACAAACCCATGATTAAGACAGCTTTAATGTAACAAGGGCTAATGCATACAAATATTTGAGTATTTGAGTATCCCTTTCTAGTAACTGAAATTCCAAGTATCCATCAGTCATGGAGCCTTGGTTAACACTGAAAGATGCCAAGATGAAGCAAACTCTTCAGGGAAGCAAGGACAGAGAAAATTTAGAAAAGTAACTAGTTCCATTACACATAGTTGGATTTGAACATTTTTTTTTTTCAGTTCAGATGTTGTGGTGTTTGTGAAGACACAGCTGGTAGTGTGGTTTAACCCTTTTCTGAAAAGCCAGTTATTTTATTAATATTTATTTGATCTCTTGGTGATTACTGCAAAGCATGCCAAGAGATTTGCAATGATCATTTGCTTATGGAAAAAACTTAAAGCCATGAGACATCCTACGAATCACATTAACCCTTGCACAGCCAGATGTGATGGTACGTGTGTGGGCCAGGTTTGACACAATCTAATTGCAACAAAGTGCTTTAGGAAAAGTCCAGCTCCATCTTGCAGGCCCACCCGAAGATAACTCTCTTCATTTAGGCTGATGGGCTCTGTTAATTTATGCTATTTATATCTCATGCATATTTAAAAAAAAAAAAAAAAAGAAGAGAGCAATCAGAGGATTTTGAGGGGCTAACTTCCCCCTCCTGGTGGGCATGGCAAACATGTTGGCTTCCAGACTCCAGGGCCACCAGGCTCCAAAGGGCAGCAGGATGGCAGACCTCTGGGTCAGATCTGGGAGGGTCAGCTCCAGCCCCCAGCATGCAGATAAGTAGGAGGAACCTAAGGGCACAGACAAATAAGAAGCTCAACAAAATGACTAATCCATCATCATCCAAGGTCCTGCTGGCTGTTCAGCAGGGTGCCAGCACACACTGGCCGTTTCTGCTTGGACTTAGACCCCACAGTCCATGGTCAATCATTTTTAGGCAATCCTCCATCTTTTTAGCACGACACTGTCAGAAAACCCCTAAAATGAAAAAAAATTTCTGTACAGCTTCTCCAAATGCAAGGACAGAGTTTGGCATTAAAACTGCAGAAGTTACAATTTGCAAGCAGACACCCCATTGTGCTCTTGTGGTCACTGGCTGCGTTTTTTGAGTTTTGTCCCTGAAAAAAAACAAGCTTCTTTGTCCAAACAACTGAAAAAACAAGGAATATAATAAAAATAGCCAAAAGACCCCCTGCCTTGGAGGTAACTCCATCCTCCTCTGGGTGCAGACCACCAGCTGCTGCCCCGTGTCTGTCAAGTGCCACACCTAATGGGGAACTCACACGTCCCTTGGCTGCAGGGACACCAAAGTGACACAGATTCTTTCAGGCAGACCCTTCTGCAGGGCACTGGGCCGAGGGGGGCTGGTTACGGGCACAGAGCAGTCCCTGCACCCACTTCCCCAAGGCCAGCCTTCCACATCCGTGTTTCTAGTATTTCCTAAGCCTCGGGAGTCCAGGAAATCCCAATCACTAACCAATCTCTCATTATCTTAAAACCAAAAATCCTGTTAATGGCTTTACCTCATACTCTGCAGCTCTGGAAACCTGCCCAGCTCCTTCTTGAGTTACTTACTTCAGCTGATGGTTTTGGCAGGTTTTTCCCCAGACCTTGGCTACTGTTCCTTGGTGAAACTGTGCCTAACCCTCTTGTTTTGAGGTTGTCTGTCCTCAAGCTTGACTCCACGGGGCACTCATTCCTGCACCCGTTCACAGACTAAAAGCTGAGCAGGCAATTAATCAGTGCAATGCACACAGGCTCTCAGGCACCTATAATCAATTAATGACTTCACCATGTGTTCATTAGTTAAGAAAATGTTTCCATGCATACACATGTAATAAAATCACTGACAGTGCTTAAACCTGCTTTCTATAGCTTAATTTAAAAACTAAGCTTTATTGCAGTGGTTCTCCCATGGCAAGGCTGAAAGGGGCAGCCCTTGCTCCTGAGACTCCTTTAATAAAGTTTAATAAAGTTCCCGTTTACAAGCATCTCTTGTGCATCTGGCATGATGTACATGAGACAGAACCCTTCAGAGCCAGCACCTTTATTAAATATATTGTTAGGGTTTCATTTGGGGCTCTTTTGAAGGTCAGTGGGATTTAATGACCGTCCTTGCTTTCAACACTGAAAGCTGAACAGGGGCTGTGCAAAGCTGAGGCACAGTAGAGACACCATCCATCCAGAAAGCAGACAGGGGTGTAGGATGGGGTCTCAATCCCCCAAAGCCATTTGCACCAGAAAAAACATAATGGGCTTCTACAGTTGACTTGTGTGTTTGGGCTCAGTTCAACCATCTCTTATTAGGGGAGTTGCATCCAGTCAGAGTACCCCATGATTTGCCCTCGGGGTATATCCGTGGAGAGGTTTCAGTCAGGTTCAGGACTAACCCCATCAGTGCCTGTTGCTTTCTGAGCTGCATTTTAAGCCAAGCAGCTCAAACAGGGCACTGGAATGCTGTTTGCAGGAGGCGTGGGCAACCTACAGGTGGGTGCTCATGTCAGCTGCCACCATCCCCAATACAAAACCCGTCCACTGGCGTAGGTGACAAGGACATTGGAAACTAAGCTGTATCTCCTAAAAGAAAGAACTGGGATTTTTTTATCCCTCCTAAGACAAAAGAGAAACAATTCTCTCAAATTGTCTGAGGAAATTTTTTTTGCAGACCTGTTCTTTGCCAATACCACGTATACCCTTAGAAGGCCATTGCCCTATTGAGCCAGGTGGCTTTGAAGGACTTAGAACTCTCTTGGCCACCAATTCCAGGCAGTCACTGCCTCTTCTTTGTCCTGAGTTGGCAGCACAAGCAAATCTGGGAGTCGTGCTCAGCGCAGGCCAGCTGCTGCATAACGACATCCGGACAAAGGAGACCCCTGTTCCCAGGCCTGGCCTCTCCCACCAGAACAGTCTCCTCTTTGTGGCTTCAAAGAGCCCAGCACTATTTATGGCACTTCAGTTTCTGTTCTTCAGCAATTTCATGTTCATTGAAAAACAACTTTCTAAATTTGTAATGCCACACAAAAAGCACAGACGGGATGGATTTGTCAGCTGCTCCTGCCTGTAAAAAAATAATAATTTTACCACCAAATCTTCCATCATCAGACTCTTCCCCCCCTTTCCCAATACAGCTCTCTCTCCCACCAAGAACTTTTTCAGCCTCTACTTTGCAGGTGGACAAGTCCCTGGCCTCTGGCAAAGCACTTCGTCAAGGCAATGGTAACACTGCGAAAGAATGCACAGGGCAGCACTCCCGGAAGGTCATTTTACATTTTCCAGCCTGGAAAGAGCTGTGGAGCCTCATTAACAGATTAATATATCTGGGTGCTCATGTGAGATGACCTCCTGACCTTCTGGGAAGCTTGTGAGAAGCATTGGTTTGTATTTATGGTGAATGCAAGAAGGGACTGTGTGTGATTTGCAGTATAGAACCATAGGTTTTGGGTTAGAAGTGACCAATCCCCTGCCATGGGCGGGGACACCTTCCACTAAACCAGGTTGCTCAAAGCCCCATCCAGCCTGGCCTTGAACACTGCCAGGAATGCAGCATCCACAGCTTCTCCAGACCACATATTGCCAGTATCTCACCACCCTCAGAGTGAAGAATTTCTTCCTAATATCTAATCTAAATCATGAGCCCAAAACTAGTGTCTCATCGTTGGGAAATATTTGAGGGAAGTTGAGAATTGTCTCATAATGCTGTGAAAAAGCTACAAAGGGGCAACAAATATCGCTGGAAATATCTGTATGACTGTCATTGCTTACCATGGACTTACATATCTGTCATAACACCTGCTTAAGAGAAGTCTAAGCTGAAATCAAAGGCTTACTAGAAATCTGGAATTACTTACTGTCCAGTTCCTTAAATCTTGGGGTAAAAGAGAGCAAACTGAGAAGTTTCTACCTGATTTAACAGCATTTCAGAAAGAAACCTGTCTAGATAGTGAAGGCCAACAAAGACAGAACACAGAACCCCTGGCAAAAGTCATAGCCACCATGCTTAACCCGGTTATAACTGAAGAAACACTTTTTTTCCCACTTCTAAGCTCAAACTTAACAATTTTGGAGCCCTTACTTTTTATTCAGAGTTCTGTTTGGAGATCACATTAGGTGGAATTTCCCACTTCTTTTTAAATGAATTTTTCAGCCCATCTGGATTCAGGAAAATAAAAATATGACACAAGTCAAGCAAAGGATTAAAATACCGTAATAATTTCTGATGTCTGCCCTGAAATCAGGTTTGAGACAGCTTGGAGTCTCCTTGATGTGTTTTGAATATTTGTCGGAGCTTTAGTTTTAGCTTCCTAAAATGTTCTTGTCTAAGCAAGGCAGACAAACACGTAGATGACTGTTTGACCTGAGCACATCAGATACACCATTTTGAAAGAGAACATGGCTTTGGCTCAGTGTGTGTGTCCTCAGCAGTTTGCTGTTTGATCTTTCTTAACAAACAGTACTTCAGTGGTAGGATTGGGAGCTATTCCCCAGGCAATGCTTTGAGCCACTTTGTTATTATTAAATATTTAAATATCCTTTTAAAATTCTCTCCAGATTTCATATTCTCCACCATAAAGTGTTTGCACCTTCTTCACGCTGGGCGTGTCCTCAAAGGCTCCCAGCTGCACGAGTCTCCTTACCACAGAGGGGCAAAAAAAGAATCACAGCTGGAGACTGCACCCAAAGATGGAGGAGGCAAACCTCCAGTGAGTCACATTCTTCTGGAAGAAGGATGTATGCTTGCAAGGCATCTTTATTTCGGGCAAAGTCAGTCACTCCTGAGTCATGCCAAAGCAACACCACCCAGATGACCAGGTGGAGAAAAATGTCCACATTGCCTTTCCCAAGCAGAGCAGGTGGCAGACGCCATGCAGAGGAGTGACAATGTCCATCTGCAGCCCTGGTCCCTTTCAGAGAGCCTTTCCACCCCTCTGAATCCTAAAACCCAAAAGTGGATGGGAAAGGGGCCTGGAGTTCAAACCAGATCAGTTCAGCTCCCCAGGAGGGATGTGGTTGCCCTCCTGCAGTGAGTCAGGGGCCTGGAGGGCACCCAAATTGCACCACCCCGGCTCTTGTGCAGTTGCCAAGGCCAATCCCTCTGGCCACAGAAGAGCCCGCCAGCCCCGATTCCTGGGAGCAGGAGTAATTTGTCAGGAGTGAGGGGGAAGAGGGGGAGAGAGGGGGCTGGGGGCAGCAAGGGAGGAGCATGGGAGGTAGGAGAGGAGAAAATGAATCGGGGGGAGAGTGGAGAGAGGACATCTCCAAGGAAGGCAGAAGGCACCTACACATAGTACATAAATAAGTACTGTTTTCCTGTCCCTAGTCTTGACACATGTGAAAATAGACCTTTTTGCTGTGCCTGCTGACGGATCTGGGGGTGGATCTCAGCACCTGCAAGGGGAGCACACACTCCTCAGTGATTCCCTTCATGTCAGGATGGAGGCAAGGAGAGACCTGCAGACATCCACCCACTACTCCTTCCCACAGATCCTGCAGACCTACCAGTCAAAAAGCCCCAGATATTGGGCAACTTTAGCATCTCCAAGGATAAGGCAGGATTCCTCCCCACGCACACCTCAAAGCTCTCTATTTGCTTTCAGTGAAGGGTTCCAACTTGTACCCCTCGAGGCTGGAAGCTTAACAAAGAACTATAAGTGGGTTCTACAGTTTCTGCGTGTTTTACAAAGAGAGAACTCCTGTGTGCATGTAGGAGGAAAAACCATCCGCTCAAGCTCCTGCTCCCAGGAAAAGGATCCGTGTCAAACCCATTATTTCTAGCCAACATAATTTTCCTAGAACTGGTAGGAACTTGGGTTATTTGGCTTGGTGATGGGGTGAGGCTCTCACATGGGGTCAGGCACAGGAGCTCAGTGTCTTTTGAACAGACAGTAAGTCTGAGCATGATGCTGGCAGAGTCACATCAGCTTCTTGTCCGGGTGGCTGAGGTTTCACAGTACGGAGTCAGCAGCTTTCTCAGCTCCGGTTAAAGCACGGAGTGAGCTAAATATGAAAAAGCAGCCCAAAGCCAAGCCTCTAAAAGCTGAAAATACATAATTTGATGCTAAAGTAGGTCTTGATTTTCATTGAGCTGGCTCTCTGGTGCACATTCCTGCATCAGCTGCTTCAAATTGCATCAGGTGGGAGCATCCCACCACAGCTTGTTCACAGCTTGGACTGCAGCTTGGTTTCTGAAGGAGTGAGCCAACAAGATTCAGGTAGATTCAAACTTGCCACGCAGAGTCTTGTGTCAGTATTTGGGTGTTGTTTGGGCAAGCTTCCATTAAAAGCAGTTTATTTTCCCCAAAGCTTTGGCAAGGAAGTAAATATGCTAAAAGGGCCAAGACACACATGGCCTATCCATCAGCTTCTTTCCTCTGGATGAATAGCATTAACACTATAATCCATCTATCCAGCACATCTGAACATGATTCAGGATCAATTTCTATCAGCCCACCTCGGATGGTTCCAAATGAGGGTACCCAAGCCAAAGGGCATGAGTCTTTTAGTGGGTTTTCATTCTACCAGCCCTACCATCTCCTGAACCTCCCTTCACCTGCCAGATGGAGGAGGAATGGTTCACTTCAGACCATTGAATTTAGAGTCACCATTCCTTTAAACCAACAAGTTAACCCCCAAAGGGACTGGAGACTGTACCAAACAACTTCAGCAAAACTTAGAAATCATTACTAATACCAGCTTGTGTCTGCAGGGAGCTTGACGCAGCAGAGGGTTGCTGTAGGGTACCAAAACAACAGCAGTTTAGCTCCCTTTGGGGAAACACCCAGCATCTTGGGGTCTTTTCTTCACACAGCCCAGGTGGCAGAGGCAAGGCCTCATGGGGGTTTCAAACAGAAGCAGCAGAGGAAAACCGACATGATGAACATGTATACATGCACATACCACATAAACACATACTTTTTTTTTTTATTTCTCCTCTGGTTTAATGAAACTAGATGAAGGCATCACACTAGGCTCTACATAAAGGCTAGGAAATCACTCACCACATGAACTGGGGCCGTCTGGAGATGTTACATCTTTTTTTCCACTGGGAACAAGAGATTGTTGTAATTCTGGCACTGAGATGAGCTGAGGGCATCAGTTTCCATGCAAAGCCCTGTGACATCAGTCTGATTGTGGAGGAAAAGAAAAGTTCAGCAACACAGGGGTTAGAGAAAAGCCAAAGAATAGACAAAATAAGAGGCTGAGCCCTTGTCTGAGGAAAGCTGAGGTCAGTTCTCCTGCCTTCTCCCTTTAGCATGGTCGGTTTGCAAGCACACATTGCTACCAAGTACTAGTGTTCCTTCTTGATGAAAAATCTACATTTACACGGCTGGCAGGTCTGTCATCCTGCCATTTGGTTCTCACAAAAGCCAGGAAAATTTAATTATCTTGAAAGTATTTATTACTTCAAAAGATACAACAGAACTGGGTTGGCTTTAAGAAATGGTCTGTAAACTCTAGAGGAAACATCTGAAATTATATCAGTGATTTAACAGACACATATTGTAAATGCACTTTTACATACAGATGTAAAGCAGGAATTGCACTTTTGGGATCCCAGTTTCCAGTCTATCAGCACTGTACTGCATGCAGACACACCAGCTTGTGTAACTCTGCCTCTGAAAGTGATTCAGAGAACTCTGTTGTATGGCAGATACTGAGAAAGCAAACAGTGAGAGCCTGGCACCCTCAAAATCCTACCTTGCCCTTTCCCTGCTTCTGCAGCTTCACCTCTGCTACTCAGTTCTTCTTTCAAGGGCCAATACCATCCTGCTTCAGACCAGGCTTTCATATATATGCATGTCTATGCATGTCAAACCCCAAGAGGAAAGGCTTTCCTCGAGGAACTGGCTCAGTTCAGAGTCTGTTTCCCATTTTGGACATCGTCATCACCACACCAACTGCTCGCCCCAAGTGGAAAGGGAGAAGAAACCTGAGAAATAAGAGCTGCCTAAAAAATTTTCCATCAAAGTCTAGACACGTCATTACGGGGAAACAGTCTGAAACAGAGGCGCTCTCAAAGTAAAAATTCCTGAATGAAAAAATAAGTCAGAGAAGGTTTCCAGAAATGTTTGGGTGTTTTTATTCTCCCTTCCCTTCATTTCATGAGGTGCTAATGATTTCATGTCACACGATAGCACAGAAGCTCAACTGTCCTATTGTATTTTGAATATCAGCCAATACTCAGAACCAATTTAAAACACCTTTTTTTTTGACGTCAGGCTTTTGTTACATGGGAGCCAAGAGACATTTCAAAACAAAGATGTTATTCAAAATACATAGGGAAGTCTGCCTCTTTGGCTTGGTAATGTAAAATTTATTTTTAGTCCAAAAGAAGTCAGTTTTTTGAAAGGTCACTGGAAAAACACAATTGGCAGATGCTGAATGGCTCCTTATTTAACCACTCAGTCATGAGGACTGGGGAAGAGTGGCAGATGGTCCAGCCATCACTGTGAGAAAAGCTTGTTTTAGTCTTAAACATGAATCCACAGACTCTGGAAATTAATGTGAGCCATTGTACATGTGTCATATTAAAGAAACACTAAAACATATCTGACAATTTAAACATTTAAATGTTTTTCAGTAAAGATTGTCCATTGTTTGGGTGCTCATTTCCTTCCCCTCCATTCCTGTCCCTGATAGGGATAAATAAAGTAACACATACACCACGACCCATCCTCTGAAGTTGAACCATTTAATCACAAAGAAAAGAAAAATCCAACAGCAGATGTCAAATTCCAATAACTTTGTGTCAGTGCCCTTAAATGTAGAAATCTGTGTGGGAGAAAATCCTCCCAAAGATGAAGACTGAGCTGCTGATACTGCTGATTTTTTTTTTTCCTAAGGGTTAAGGAAAACAAAGAGCCTAATAAGAATAAAATCTGGCTGTCTTTAGGTGCATGTTCAAGGTAACTACGTCTCACAAGAGGAGAACTTAAAGATCAGGGGAGAAAAGTACAGTTTTTCCCTGCCACACAGTTCCTATGGAGTTTTTTGAGTGGTTTTATGTGACTATCCTTATGTATGTTGAATGTTCAAAACGAGTTCCTCCATCCCCACTCTGCTCAAGACCATCACCATCCTACACCCATTCTGAACCACAGGCAATGCCTTGATTCTCATCTTCAGACTTGAGGAATGGTTGCATCTGAGCCTGAGCATTTCACAAAGAAGCAGAACTGAAGTGTTTTGCTAAATGCAGACATTGAACAGACATGATTTGACACTTCCCCCCTAAAAAAGGGGAGAAGACCATGGCAAAGAAGGATGCAAGAGCCTCCTTGGGAGACTGTGCCAGCTCCAGCAGAGCTCTCAGACTGCAATGATTGGGAGATACAGCAAGAAGTGAGTTTGAAAGCACCTGTGGTTGATATTTAAACTGACATGCAGCAGGCCAAAACGCTGCCAAAAATTATATTAGCACTGAAAGCAATAAAATGTAAACAGATAGAATTTGGGATATGTGTAGATCGGCTTATATCTGTCACTGCATATTCAACATAAACAGCTAGGAGGATATTCAGCTGGACCATGAGAGGATTTGCTGAGTATTAAACAAAACAGAGATGGCACTTTGACATCTGAAAGCCAACACAAGTGCGACCAGAAGCTCCAAGCAGGTCTGTGAAAATCCAGAAACCCTTGGCTGTCACAAGGCAAAAACGTTACTTCTCTGAGTGCCACAAACACGGTTTACTTGTGAGGTTAAACTCAACAAGCAGTGCAAAAAGGTGGCTGAGAGGATGGGGTGGTGCCACTGCACACCTCACTCAAGGGGTGAGGCACTTTTTGCAATCAGTTTTGTGCTCATTAATTCTGACACAGGTGCTTGGGAAATTGGAAAAGCTGTCAAGATCTGCCTGATTCCCACGTGGATGTGCTGCTTTAAAAAGCAGGTGAACTTCCAGAAGAAACAGTGGAATCCAGAGACAACTTGTCAGCTCAGCAGCTGGCCAATTCCAGGCAACCACGTCATGGACCAGCCTTTGGATGGAATGACTGTGATCACTTCATAGAGGAGTCGTAGAAGAGTCAGGAAGTCATGGAGTCATAATGGAGTCAGAGGGTCCTGGAAACATAGAATCATATAATGGTTTGGTTTGAGATTCTTAAAGATCCTCTAGTCCAACCTCCCTGCCATGGACAGGGACATCTTTCACTAACTCACGTTGCTCAAAGCCCCATCCAACCTGACCTTGAACTATTCCAGGGGTGGGGCATTCACAACTTCTTTGGACAACTTGTGACATTGTCTCACCACCCTTGCAGTACAGAATTTCTTCCTAATGCCTCATCTAAACTCACCCTCTTTAGTTTAAAGCCATTACCCCTTGTCCTATCACTACATGCCCTGCTAAAAAGTCCCTCTCCAGCATTCTTGCAGCCCTCGTTTAGGTACTGGAAGGCACTGTAAGGTCTTCCCAGAGCTTTCTCTTCTCCAGGTTGAATGACCCCAGCTCTCTCAGCCTGTCTTCATAGGAGAGGTGCTCCAGCCATTTGATCATTGTTATGGCCCTCCTCTGGACTCCCTGCCCAAGGTCTATGTCCTTCTTATAATGGGGATTCCAGGTGGGGTTTCACAAGAGCAGAGTTGGGGGGCAGAATCACGTCCCATGCCCTGCTGGCCACACTGCTTTTGGTGTAGCCCAGGATACACTTGGCTTTTCGAGTTGCAGTCGCACAGCGCCGGCTCTTGTTGATCTTCTTGTCCACCAACACCCCCAAATCCTTCTCCTCAGGGTTGGTCTCACTCCATTCTCTGCCCAGCTCTGTGTTTGTGCTTGGGATTGCCTCGACCCTGGTGCAGCACCATGAATTTGGTCTTGTTGAACTTAGTGAGGTTCACACAGGCTCAGTTCTTGAGATGGTCGAGGTACCTCTGGGTGGCATCCCTTCCCTCCAGTGCGTCATACGGAATCACAGAGGAGTCAGCATAACTACACTCACATTATGAAGCCTCACAAAAATAATATTTTTGGGCCAACTACCAAATTTTGCTACCTAGAAACCTAAAAACTGTGTTTGGTGAAGCTGAGAGGATTCTCATAGTGAACACAGGTAAATCACCAGAAAGTATTATTTAATTTACACATAAACTTAAAAATATTAACAAGTTAGAATGGCTCCTGGATGCATCTTTCAGCAGCTCAAGTTCTCTGATGGCAAAAGCCGACATTTTTATCAAATGCACTAAACAAAGCCTGCACAAGTGGACATGCCAAGATTTCCTCCCTCTAACACAAGAGCCAAGTGTAAACCTAAACCTTTTCTCATCAGAGTGAAAGAACATTAATTAAAAAATCCAGAAGTTAAAACACCCTGATAAGCAGACAGGGGAAACAGAAAACTACATGAGCCAGGAGAGAAAGTGTGAAATTCGATCTCAGAAAACCCTTACACATAAAGCCTCTTTCTTATATCATTGTGTTTCAGTGCTTGCTGCTGCTCTAGCACAGCCAAGGCATGTGCAGGGCTGTAGCTGAGCCAGACAGGCCAGCGGGGGTTAGGAGCAGGGTCACCCCCCAGCCTCATTCAGCCACGGAGAAGGGATTGGATGAGGGACCTGCTGTCTCTTGATACACAACAAGGCGCTGATGAGGCTGGGGAAGGCCAGGGTCCAAGAAACACGAGTCTAAATTCTTGTTATTACCTATGCACATTTACTTTTACACTTACCCTATTGCTCCATAACTCAGGAGCATGCAGGAGATTTAGAAATCTGGAGAGAGGAGCAGGGTCTCATTTCGCTCAGCTCTGGCTCTGCCTGCTTTCTACCTCTGAGGCTCCAGGCAAGGGGCTCACATCTCCCACAGAAGACCATGTGAATTTTGAGCCACAAAGGGAGATGAAGGAGGAAAAGAATTCTGCAACCTCTGGCTGTGTCTCTCTCCTTTCCTTTTGCCTTTCTGTGGATGGACCAGCTGTCAGACAGGTTGTGATCCTCATCTTTTGGTCTAATTTGAGAAGGGGGCACAGTAAGAAGGGTTTTTGCTAGATTAAAAAAAGTAGAGGCAAGAGAAGAGTTCAGGGGAAGCGTTTTGTGTTAAGAGGTACCTTCACAGCTGGTGAAGGAACATTTCAGTAATGCATTTTATAAGGGACGATGTGTTTCTTTATTCCTTCGTGGTTGGTGAAGGTGTAAAGAAACACATGGTCCCTGATGAAACGATTTACTGAAAACACTAACAAGGATACTAATGGATTTCTGACGAGTTTCTGGAAACTCTGTAACTTTCCTCTACAAACAACTGGGGTGGAGTTACCCAGGAGCAAGCTCAGGAAAAAACAGAGTTGGTTCTCTTAATTTTGATCGACAAGGGCTCAGGAATATCAGAGACACTTTTTACGGCAAGACATTTCCTATGAGATTATTTAAAAATGAAGTGTTGTGATCAAGAAGCCCTAATCCTAAATTCAGCATTAATGCAGGCTTTGGATCACTGATGAACATGACCAGCCTTCTCTGGCCAATAACCAAACTTTTACCTCTCCCTCCAAATTGGGGCTGCTGCATGCTGGAGACATCTGCCCTGAGCTTTAAAGTGGAATTTATTTATTAGAGCATGCCAAAGTGCTTTGAGACAGCCGATGTATAGCTGCTAATGTGCAATAACTGCTGTTGTACTAGCAACACATTGTACCAGCTGCCAACAAAATAAATTATCTGGGATGCTCTTTGGAGAGTGAGACCTGAGCTGTTTGGTCTGACCTCTGAGAAAAACATGTATTTTGTTTCACGTCATAAACTCTACACATAAACAAACATAAAGCTACTGTTCATACATCAGTTTTCCAAGAGAAAAAAACTACTGAACTATACACAGTCTTGAGAATCAGTCTATGGACACAGACTGCCAAGATAAGAGCTTAATGTTGCATGAGAGTACACTGATGTCATAGCTTGAAAGTGCAAAATGTCTGTGGGTATAAATTCTTAGCACCACCCCGTTGCCAAATCCCATGGGGGGAACAGCAACAAGTCCCATCCACCCTCATGAATCACTCTATTTCTCAGAAAGATGGAGAGAAAGCAGAGGACAGCACAGTCACTCACTCAATTTTAACCTAGATACTAGGCTAAAGGTCTCCTGAGATGTTTTAAATGGTGTTCAGAAACTCCTGTTTGTGTCGCACAAGGAAGCTGACACCCCCCAAATTTGTAGACTTTCTGGAGCACTGAGGGAGCCATCAGCCCAGCTACATTCTGACACACAGTTAAATTCCAGCCCACCTGCAAATTTTGCTGTGGACTTCAGTGGCATCTGCTCAGTCCTCAGCCATTAAGCCACACATTATGGATAATTAACCTAGAAATTGTCTGCAGCTGAGATAGCCACTGGCATCATCCTGGAATGCTTTTTAAAAAAAAAAAAAACCAACACACCAAAAAAGCAAACAAACAAAAAACCACCAAAACCCCAAAATAAACAACAACAACGCCACAGACAAACCAACCAACTGAAACCAAAAGCACCACAAAACCCAGAGGCTGGGCTGCAGGCACAGAGCACTGGGGGAGAGAGGTGAAAGAAGAGAGTGTGAGAATGTGCTCTGAGGGTGCAGAAAGCCAAAGGGCACAGGCCTGGAGGTCAGCACTGTGAGACCCAAGCACCAGCCTGAGACTCCCCGTTATTTCCTCGGTGCCGGCCAAGGAGGTGATTGGAGCTTCCCTCCGTGCTTGACACGGTGGGAAGCAGCAGGCAGTGCACTGGCAGCCGTGAGGATGAGGAGTGCACTCCTCCTCCAGCTTGTTCTGGCAACTCTTCTTCATACCACAGAGTTCCCGTGGGTTTATCCTGTGACATCTCACGTGGGCTTAGTGCCCAGGCTGTGGTCCCAGCCCATCCTCACACGGCCCAGCAGTGCCGTGCCCCAAGCCCCAGGGCTGAAGCAAGCTGCTGTGCTTGCACAACGCCATGCAGAGTCCCAAACACAGGGAGCCCTGGCCACCTGGGTAGTTTTGCCCCTACTCTTCCAGCCCCACAAGCTGTTACACTCTTAAGGCCAGTTGTAGCCAGATTTATTTTGACTCATACACTTTTTTTCAGCCAGTGGATTAAGAATGCCTAGTGAAAAATCTGCTTAACTGTAGTATTTTACAACATTCACGGTAGCAAAGGACCATCATTAGGGGATAATTCACCCTCTCTCTCCTTCCTGTAATGCCTATTGAAGGAGCCAAGGGCAACATCCTAACTTCAGTGTTTTACGTAAGTGCTTAATTCATGCTAAATTGGTCCTGACCTGATTTGATACAGTAGCAAGATTTTTTTTTTTTTAAACCTGACCACTGCATACATATCATAATATTTTAATTGGTTTGAGACTAGGGCAACGTTTTTAATAAAAACTAGTGATCTGAAATACTTTATCAACAGAACTGAAGGATGGCAATCAGTGTTACAGCAATCAGTGTTACAGCCATTGGCTATGGAGAAGGCAACGCTCACTTCCAGCTTGAAGCTCACTTAAGCATCCTCAGGCCTCCCAGGGAATCCAGTGAACTCTGATGCCTTGGGAGGATGGAGGCACAAGGCCTCCAGGCTGTAGCTTCTAGAAGCTGAACTGATAAACATTTTAGCTTTCAAAACATAGGTGTGAGAGAGCAGAAGCAACCAAAGCACTAGAGTCCCTTTGTAATGACTGGCCTATTTTAATCACACAGGTCAATCCACAGCATTTAACTGATAGCTTTTAACCTGTAAGAAAGAAAAGGACCTCGAAAAGTTCTGGTTTACAGATCTGGTTTACAGTTTAGAATCTAAACTGATGAGGTATAGCAGCCAGGATCATCTTACATTATTGTGAAGTTATTTAGACAGCTAGAGCTGTTGGCCAGGCTGCAGTGAAGTCAGTGATGTAGCAAGTAACACAGAAAACAGGAGTTTTCCCCGCTGAGAATATGGAGTTCGTGCTGTCAGTATGCAGAGCTGGATTTAGTTCAAGAGCTGCTACAGTCATATCGGCTTTGCTTCCAAACACCACAACATTGGAAGTTTCTCTCGAACAGTCTAGCATATGTCATGTCTAGCACACTTGGGTGCCTTCAGACAAATTAAATCTCCCATAAAATGGGCTCCAGTGTGGTGCAACTATCACCTGTTATGGTCAGCTGTGTCCACCTGAGCCATCAGAGATGAGCTCCAGAACTCCTCTATAAAGACCAATGCTGGGTAGACCTTTCCCACTGGTGAATTCCTTTCACTTCAAGCAGGACAATGATCTAAAAGGAAAAAATTAATGATATGAACTAAAAAAACAAAAATTACAGCTGTGTTTGCTGACATGAATGTTTCCCAGCAGGCAGAAGTGCTCTCTGTGGGTTTTCTTTGCAAGCATCCACTACTGAAACCAAGGCTTAAATGAATCTGTGAAGCTCTGAACATGGATTCTCCTGCCCTCTTTGACCCTTCAGATCAGGCAACCCTGCTGAAAATCAGTTCCACACCCAGTGTGTACTGAAAAGCATATAACAGTAACAAAGAAGGGGAGAAGGCACCAGGACAAGGACTGTGGGTTGAGGCCTTCCCTATCATCAAGTTCCATCACTGCAGCTGTTTTCCTCCCTCCCAAAAAGTCACCTGGCTGTCAGTAGTGGTTACAGATGCACATGCAGCCAGAGAAAAACATAAATCCCCGCTTTGTCTAATCTCTCTCGCTAATTAAGGTTACCAAGCATAATGTGTTACCACGTACCAGCTGAGCCTGGGCCATGCACCAAGGACACACAGAGTCAACAGCAAACCCAAGATAAGATACATTAGCTCAAGCCTCGGTGCTGGAGGTTTAAACTAATCCATTTAACCTTGAATTTGCAGTAGGTAAAGCGCACACGTGCAAGTAATTGTTGCAACTCACCTTACACAGGTTAAGCTGTGGCCATACAACTGCTTAGTCTAAGCTGCTCGTTTCCATTTCTGGATGCATGGTGTTGGCACAACAGTTCTGAGACTCTTCTGAATTCAAATTCAGCATCACTGCATGAGAGCAAGGTCAAAGCAAGGATTAAAAAGTCGGCCAGGCCCATAAGGACAGTGCAGCCTCCAGCAGTGTTCACTGGGGATAGAGGATCACAGGAACTTTTTTCCAGAGATGCATTTTTCTGTGCCATATGTAATCAGATGATGAACTTAAGTCATAAGCACACTCCAGTGAAATAACATCTACATTAGTGCCTTCCTTCTGACATGTTCAAAACTGAACATAAACTGGCAGGAATTCAGACAAACAGCTCCACAGAAGATACTCCCAAGATTTTGCAGCTGATGATTTCCAGATCTGCCGTATAAGCAAGAAGGCTCCACCTGTTCATACATAAATAAGATTAAAAAACCCAAACAGATGGTGACTTAATCCACAACTCCATCAGCACTGACGTTAGACAAAATGAGGAACACGCCTTCCTTAAAACCTTTGCTCATACTGGAAAAATCTTCAAAACTGGGGGTCTGTAAGGACAAAGTACTGCCATTCCAAAGTACCGTGCTAATTTGGCCATTTCACTCTACCAAGGGAAACATCCAACTTTAAATACTGATTATAGCACAGAGCATTCAACTGGATCAAGCAACAACTGAACATGGAGAAATGAAGTGGAAAACTCATGTCCAGTGCCTCAAACAATCCAACCTGAGGAGCAAACAGCCATCCATCTCCCTCACCTTATGATCACATGAAGTGGCCTCCTGTGAAACTTAAGGCTTACTTAACACACACAAAGTCAGGGTATTCTGCCTTCAGGATTGTATCACTCACCTCTCACTGTCACCCCGTAGTTAACGCTATCAACAAGCATTAAAATGGAGAAAAACAGCCAAAACTGCTGCTGCTATTCCAGCAAGTTTAAAAACATGCCTCATGCTAATGATGTTTCTTAAAAGGAAAGCACAAGCTTGTCTCTCTCCTGTCCTGGTTCCCTTTCCCTCAGCATCTGCTGAAAGGCACAGAATCTCCACCTTTAACAGCAAGTCCTACACCAGCCAAAGGAATCCCCCTTGCTGGGTTTGCAGAGCAACACATCCCTTCACATCTGGGATGGGGGAGGAGGGGCAGGCTCCCCTCTCAGTTCCACAGGCAGCAAAAGGAATAACTGCTCCTGTATGTTTATAGTGTAGTAGCAGTGAATTTTACATTGCTAATAATGGGGTCCCTGCAATGCAGGAGCCTCTGAGAAAGTGCCAGATTAAGGAGAAGCACATTACTGGCTCAATTCTGAATCATAACACATTCCTTCACAGATCTGAAAGTTAACCTACAGCAAACGTGAAACTTTACCCTCCCAAATTAATTTATTCTTTTCTATACTAAGGGACAATTTACCAATGGAATCTGCAGTAGGAAATGCTGAAAGGAATGAGTCCTCTTCAGGAACACACTCCACCACACGCTACTCCACTTTACATTGCCCTTCTCCCTGAAAGAAGGAAAAAATCCATACGGTGTTTAATAAGACCCAAATGTTTTGGTCAATTGTTAGGAAATCTAAAAACCAGGGAGATGGATCTGCACCATCCTTATGGAGTTGCCATTAGGAAATACACAGTAGGTTTTCCCCAAGCTGCAGAAGGCAGGTCCCAATCCATCCTTTACAGTCCCATAAGCAACAGGCTGATAGCTGTGCCACAGGCACACACACACTCCAGACACACTCAAAGATAACAGATCAGTGGGGCACAACAGCTGAACAACTCAAGCAACTACTCACAAGATGGTTTTGGTCAAAATTAGAGCTGGAGCTCAAACCAGCCCAGCCCCAGCACACTTGGTCTGAACAGACTGGAGAGCACAGCTCAGGCAGCAGAGCCAGGTGTAACGCCTGCAGCAGCTGCAAGAGAGCTCATATAATGACATTCCCAGTACCTAATGCATATGGAAAAAAATCAGGTTCCTTGTAAAAATACAAGTTCACCTTTCCTCTTTCAGCACAACAGTGATGGCCAGGAAGTCTTTTCAGAGTGGTTGATTATTCTGGACCCAAGAGTCTGGTATCAGAAACATCCAGACAAGTATTTTCTTGGTGCTACAGGACCTCCATACCTTTAAACTAATGGGCCTAAATGTCTGACCTTCCAACTAGTGAGTGTTTCATGTCAAATGGTCTGAGAGTTCAAAACCAGCTTTTACATAGGGTTTAAAATAGGTGTTATTGTTCAAATCTCAAATAAGTCAGTGTTATTTCATTTTATTAAAGAAAACATGAAATAACAGTTTGACCATATTTATTATTTTCCTTATTGTATTAATTTTACATAGTACAAAGTTCTCTTATTTAAGCAATCACATTAAACCAGCATAACAAATTTTGCCTAACAGGAAATACACCTTTATCAAGATATTTTAAAGCATGTTATTTCCAATAAGTTTAACTTGTACTTAAGTTTCAGAGTTCACATGTTCATAGGAAGCTTCTGGACATCTAGATTCCAGTTCAGTATTTATTTGCATACAAAAATATATTATAGTGGAAAAAAGCATTAAAGTTTTCAACTATATAAAATTACAAATATATTTGCATAAAAGCAACTTTAAATTAAAATTAAAATTCAAGCTATATTTTAAAGCAAAATACAGCTCTAACATTTAAGTTATCCCATCTGCTGCAAAGTTAAAAAAAAAAAAACAACCACAAAAATCGATGTTGCCAGTTAAATACTTGCAGGAGTTTACAAAGGTTATGTTCAGAGGGTGATCATCCTGGGGAGCAAAGTTATCAGACAAGGGCAGCAGTTCTCGGGGATTGATGTCACTTATGTCCTTTCAGAGGACTTTCACAAGCAAGCACAATGCTGAAAATTGATTTCACATACCTGAAAATACAGAACAAGAGAGATCATTAAGTTCTCTATTAAATGAGATGGCATGCTATTGACACACCAGACATTCACCTACGCCTAGCTTGCTAGACTGCCTAGCAGGCCAAATTATGTATTTTTTTAAATTAACATGAATGCTGAAATGCTAGCACGCAAAAGAGATGAGGCAAGTACTGTTCCACCAAGTGCAAGAGGCTTGAAAAGGTATCTGTACCGAGTTCTGTGTAACCTCAAGCATAGAAATACAACCCCTCAAAAATGTGATGATAAATACCAGATGGAAGTTGGACTTCTTCCTCACTGTACAGTGACACTGTAAAAACAAAACTCTGCTGACATCACTAGAGACTGGTCTAGTTGGGATTAAAAAAAAAAAAAAAAAGGTAAAATCACTAGAGCAGGTGGTAGTTTCTGTCTTCATCTTTGATGTACCTTACAAAGGAAAAATGAAACCTATGTACTATAGGCAGCCCCTTTAGTGTTAGTTGCAAGATGGCTGTGCAAGATACAGCAATGTAAAAATTTGCTGGTTTGAGCTTTCATTGTGCTACACAAACCTTGAAAATCTCAGATTTTTTTGAGAAGAGTGGTCAATTAAGTTTCAGTGGTAAAGATGGAGTTAGTTCAAGCATACAGCCATGACAGAAGACAGGAAACTAGAAAATATATTTTAAGTACGAGAAGTGAAACCAGGATTAAGATACAAATGAGACACCAGGGAAGCAGGAAGCTTATAAGGGCAGCTGTCTTGAGTTAAATCCACACGTTCAAGAAACACCGGGAAGGGAAAATACCTAATGAATACACAAAACTCTCAGTTCTTAGTTTGAGAGGGCTTTGTTTATGCTGCTATTTAGATCTAGTCCTACAATTTGTTGGTTTGGGCTCTGTAGCCTAGTTCCACAAAAACCCCCCGCCAACCTGAAACACGAAAGAAACAATATTATGTCCACAACAGCAGAGGAAGAAGCAAAAGGAATAGGCAGAGTACATGGTTGGCAATAGGTGGCCAGTTTTTTTGGTATTTTTTTGTAAAAATCATAATGAAGAATTCATCACTGTAGCTGAAAGACAATTTCTATATAGTGGCAAAAAAAAAGTTCTCTAAAGTCCATTCCTGGAAAAGACAAGCACAAACAGGATTTTGACATTTAGTTTAAGTCAACAGATACAGATATCTTCTCCTTAATTCTTTCATAAAGCAAAGTCTAGAACAAAAAGGTTTTCCTTGCCTATGGATACTCCTCCAGGTTCTTAGCTGTATAATGAAGAAAAAGATCACCACTTTTTAGCTGAGTTTTGAGTATTTAAGAAACTGATGTTTATTTGCACTATCCATTGTCAAGGAAGGGTGAATTGCAGCTGACTCAGAGGTGAGGACAGGGGTTCATTGAGTTCAGCCTTTGTCACACAGGCTAGACTGCATGCCTTGAACATTCAGGAAAAGATTAGAATTTAGTCTACTTTACCTTCTTATCCATATAATGATCCATAGGACTAGCAAACTAAAAGGAAACCACTTGATAGAAACTATATTTTTCCCTTCCCTCTCTCCCCATACATTGGCTTTCAACATTCTTTGTATTGAGTACCAAGTGAGATGCAACCTCCTAATTAAAAACTACTTACTTGCTAGTGTTCTGTCAAGATCAGCAATGAAGTCCTCCAGTTCTTTTGTGTCTCCAAGCTTTGCTGCAAAATAAGTGTCAATACTGCTTAGACACGGCTTGTTTCTCTGGCTAGAAGAAACACTAGAAACACACCACTCTCCAAGTCATTTTCAGCAGTACCAAACGTGCTGTGGATTATTGTCAGCAAAGTTGAACAGGGCTGCTGCAATGTCCAAAAGCACTTAGAGGACAGGGGAGACTGAATTGAAATTCTAGCTTTTACAGTGTTCTATTTGACAGAAGCAACACAAACCAATACTTGGCTTAGTTTCCTTAAAAAGAAGTGGTTGAAGTGAAGAATAAAAGATGCATGTCAACTAATCTATGTCCTTGCTACCAGCCATCTTCTTTGTTTCACCTGTTCAGGTACCAAATGCATGGCCCTAATCAAATCCTACCCAATGAGCTCCCAGTCCTACTCAAATCTCAGCCTCTTAAAATCATGTCAGTATCTCAGGTTTGCTGCGCTGTCAGATCCTTTGATCTTGGTCCATACACTATAAACTTGGAACCAAACATCCACCTAAGTTTCCACTCCTGACATCACTGGTTCTACTCAATCTAGTTTCACTGCAAGTATCTTCCTTATCTCATTTCTGTGATCTGTTCCAAGCCAGTTCCAACTCTATTTCTGTCTTTCTGTCTTCTCATCAGGAGGAGCATCTTGACCTTTAGTGTACTTCCTTGCCAAATATTTCCTGTCAGTTTAACTGAACACTTTTTTGCTACTTCATAGTAACTATTACTCATTTTTTCTCCTAGTGTCACACAAATTGACAAGACTGGTCACTGTGGAAAAGATAGGAAAACATGAAAGGCTATTGAACATGTACCTGAGAAGACCAGTTGTAACAAAAGCACCACATAGTACATATGTATGAGTGTTCACATTTATTGATATGTCTGCTCCAGAGTTAATCCAAGTTAACCTGAATGAAACACTGTTCTGGGAAGTCAGATCAGCTGCAAGACAGAAGCCACTTTGAAACAGCATAGCTTCCAAGGAGGAAGGAGTTGCTAATACATGGCTTGTATCAGCAGTGCAAGGTCCATATGGATCTGAGCAATTGTGTTAACTTAAATGGCAGCACATGTCTTCTGAGAAGTCTCTCTACCCCTGCATTCAGGACAAATATTTTTATAGAGAGATGGGACACTCAAGCTACTTGGTTGCTTCAGTAAAGAAGTAACACAAGTTAATAATTAGTCTTTATCAGCCAGAAAACTGTAATTTTTTTTTTGCTCAGTGTTTCAAAATCAAAAGAGTTGCCAGGCTGCCTGCAAAATGGAAATACAGCATGCTATTGCCATTTATACTCAAGACAATAATACTTGGATCTATAGGGTGCTAAACAGTAATCCTTAGGTTTGTTGTCATTAAAAAAAAAAAAACAACAAGGGAAAAAAAAGAGTCCATGCAAGCATGAGAATCCTAGCTCCCAGCAAGAAGTCCATACAGGTGATGATTAGGAATTAATGCCAACAGTTAAAATTAAGTGTATCTAACATACCTTTACATGGAGTTACGGATGGAGATGGCAAGCTTGGAGTGGATGCAGTTGGAGAGTTGAGCTTCTCATCACTGAGACTGAAACTATTTCTGTAGAGTGAATCTGCACCTGTAAAACAAGTAACATTATAAAGTAAATTTAACACCTTCTGCGAGTTTGCAATATAATTGAAACCAGAAATGCAGCCTTTTCTATATGGACTTCAAAGCCTGTAGAACTCAAATTTACAGAATTCAAAACCAGAGGAATAAATTAATAAACCCTCTATTGTATGAAGGCTGTGGCTCCCACTCCTACTGTTGAAAAGAAGGCAGTTCTGAGCTAAATCCTCATCCCCAGTGAAGAAAGTGTTAGTTTTCCCTGAAGTCAGCATGATTTGAAAAATTATACAGGAATGACAACTATCACACATCAGATAAATTAGACCTGGTAGGACCTGCCTAACTCACAATATTCTGGGAAATTCTGTTACTTAAATTTTTCAAAAGCTACAAAAAAATCCTGAATAGAGAGCTCCCGGACAAGGACAGCTACCCAGAATAAACAATACATTTAGGTTTTTCCTTTATCCCTAAAGCAAATGCACCCATTTCCCCATACATTACTCTGCTGCTTTAGGTCTTGTGTTCTAGCATGACATCTTTTCATTTTATTTTATTCTGTGAGTCTCTGGAGTTCATGAAGTAGTACATTGGTACACAAAATATCCTGCAATCTTTATAGGTGATCTTTCAAAGAAAGCCTTATATGCCCTGGAAAGGAACAGAAAAGGTTCCAATACTATTTTGATGTTTTTGTATTTCAGACTAGGCCTTAAGCTCTGAAGGTATCAAAAAGTATCTTTATCTTGTCTTCTTTCATATAAAAAGTTCCAGGATGTACAGAGCACACGAAGTATCAGTCATGGCTCCACTGGAAAGAAGCACTGTCATTGTTCGAGAGACACTCAAACTGCTGGTCCTGCAGTTTTGAGCCAGTGACCTGAAAACTGTAGCTCTACAAAAAGAAACCATTGTGATACAAACGTGTCTATGGTCTCCATTTATTGGGCACATTTCCTAGGACATAAATGTATGTCTCATTATATGGGGTGGTGACTACCACTGCTCGCCATTGAGTCCAGCAATTCTGCCACCCTGCAGCACACACAGCATTTGTCCCTGGAGCCACAGCCTAGGAGGTGGCTACACTGCAGCATCAAGTCCATCCAAGTGAGAACTGTCACATTTCCTTGGACACCTGTCCCACTTGCTGTGCCAGGAGAGGACTGCCTTAGTTAAATTAAGGGTGTCTTGATGAATTGGCAAAAGGAGGCAGGACCACAGCTTGCCTTGCCAAGATCTGCACATCTACATCTCCACTGAACATTGCCCTGATGTCTCTGGACAGCAAAGATTGAGACCATCCTCTTGCAGACTACTCCTTTGCCTCAAGTTCAGCCATCTTTGGGAAGAAGAGTGTGTCCACATCCCTCCTCCTCTAGCCTGCTGTCCTTTCCAGCACAAAAGCACCTTCCACAGGAGCATACAGGCAGAGTGACAAGTCAGACCAGACGACTGCACTACAAAGCCTCTCAGATATTTCCTCGGCTGAAAGAGCTGATTTGTTTCTTCTGTGCTGGCTTCCAAGCCTACCTCTGCTACAATACACACTGAGAAGGCTTGGATGAAAAGCTTCAACCTGGAATACTTTCCTCTTTCACATGCCTTTTGGCCCACCACTCTGCTGTATCTTTCAGTTTGCTGTGCCATCAGCTCGGATCCAGCTCCAGCAAACACACATTACCCACAGCATCACGCAAACACGAGCGATGACGTGACTGGCATCTGTTACCTGGGGCTGCTGCCACCAGGTCAGCCAGTTGGTATTTCTCATTTATAGAGATGGGTGTGTTTCTTCCTGCTGTCCTTTAAGTGCAATTTCTTCACCTTCACTCTTAAAAAGTGCCTGTTCTCTCCAAACTTGAGCAGATCAAAACCAATCTACTCGAAACTTCAGATACAAGGAAGACTACATGAACACAATGCAGAATTGAGATAATTTTAGATAGAAAAATGGGGGGGGGGGGGGAGGGGAGGGGAAGCCATTTTAAAGGTATTTCCTAAAAACAAACAAACAAAACAACTTAAGGGTGAAAAAAAATCTAGTAGTGCTCTGCAATGACGTGTGTCACCAGTGCTGTACTATACAACATGAATCCTGTACATTAACTGCTACTTTCTCTCCATTAAAGGTATGACAAATTTCCTCCTGAATTCAGCTTACAGAACAATTTCCTGCTAAGGCCACATTTTTTTCAGCCAAGATGCAAACCCCAGCGACCAAGAAATACAGAACGGAAAATTCTAGCTGTTCAGGACAAAACCCCTACCATCACCAAAAAGCCAAGTAACTTGTAACAGCTCACACAAACAGTGCTATAGCCAAGACTGTAATTCACTGAAACACTGACAGAACAGACCAAAGATAAAACACTTTCCAGGCTATTTATTTGAAAAGAGGAGAACAAGAATTTCCAAATTTATATTTTAAAGATTTTACAGCTCATTGAATTAATAAAATATACAGAGAACTATGGCTACAAATCTGACTATACTTCGAACACGGAATCTATGCTACCAGTATCCAGATACCAAATGTAGCAAGGCTGGGAATTTATATTGCCAACCAATCCTTCTCACAGACAAAATCCAAAGCTCTAGTTGCTCTTATTCACAGATGGATTAAAACATTCTTTTTGTGCTTCTGAGGACAACTCAAGTTGCATAACATTTACTAAACCATTAAAATTGGCTACAAACTATTCACATAATTCTTTTTGTATATCCCTGTGCACATCCAAGCTAGCAGTCACTTTTGAGTCTTTTTGTGTTTTTCTCTTCATAGTCCCTCTATAAGTAGTTTAAAGTACTAACTGCCCACTTTGCAATGTATTGGCACCAGAAAATGTCATTTCGTAGTGGCTTCCACAAACCTTATGCTGGGAAATATTTACAACTGGGCAAAGATAAAATATGACAAAACTGTTGCTTTAAATATCTGAACGTTTTTCTTCCAGTTTCAAAAGGTGAAATGTTTTCACATAGCAGTGTTATCTTCTGATGGGTTGTAACAGTTTCAGGAAAATATCAACATTTATCTTTCTCAAAGCAAAAATATACTTAAGCTACTGACTGCGGCTTATTCATGTCACCAAGCATCAGAAATTCTGGTGATATAAGGAGGAATGCATTGACTCCACCGGCAAGGTCACCATAACTGCTGAAAAGAATGTACTGTTAAAAAGTACTTGTGACATCCATTGCAGAAAAGTATCCGCTTTGGCAAAGTGTGGCTGTAGGGCAGAAAACTCTGGGAAAAGGACACTTCAGTCTTTGCTCTCTACCAGCTGCCACAGCCAAGGCTTGCTCATTCACCTCCAATAATGGCCCTTGGAAGAGTTCCAGTGCCAGACAAATACAACATCCTCTGCAACCCAATAACCAGAGCCTGACGCCAAGGATCTCATTGCTGCTGTCCTTCCTCATCCAGCCCCTTCTTTCCCACTTCAAGTTCATAATTCATTACTTATTTTTCACTTTGTACATTGATTCTAGTGCCTGTGGATACATATAAACTATGCCCCTTCAGCTGTTTAAAAAAACCCCCCACACTGTCTCTTTAAAAAAAAGCCTTAAAATCTGAGAGTTAAGTTAGTGAGTTGATTTACATCAGTCAAACTAAGCTGCAAAATTAGGGGGTAGGAATAAATATGGATGTATTTTACCTTGGCAAAGTAATCTGTAGTTAGTATGACTTTGCTGTTCCAGTACATGGTTAAACCACAAAGAACCCAGAGCAATACCATGTAAATATAGAATGTCCCCACAAAATGAGCAATTGAAAGGTTCTCGGCAGTAATTAACTGAAGGAGGAAAACCTCAAACTTTTCATTTTAAAGCAGACTACGGAAAAGTTCAGCTTTCTAGCTTCTGTAATACCATGCTCTTTCTACTTCCATAGTTCAAGATACAATTTTGAAGAGCACTGGAATTGGTAAAATTTTTACTGCAGTTTCCAGTTGGAAAAGTTTTAGGGGGAAAAATTAATGCACACCCCTAAAGCTTTCAGAGGGAAGCTTTACAATTCCAGTCAAGCGTCTACAAACCATGAATTTATTATAAAACAGTAGCTCAGCACTTAATAAACAGACTGCACAACCAATTCCTAGCAGAACATAGCCTACTTGCTAAAAAAATAAGAAAAAAACCCTGGAAATTGTAATGCCACCAGTAGAAGTGAGAAATATTCTTGATACAAAAAGCTTGTTTCACAATACATATGCTTCAGCCCTCAAGGACAATGTTTATTTTTATCATCACAGTTACACTTGGCTGCATTGTTTATTTTTGTGGGGATTTTGCCTAGGTAACAAACATCTGTTCTAAGAGTGACAAAAAAAGACACATTTTCACTATTGACACATCTAAGCATCATTATTTCAAGGATTTCAAATCACACAGCAACAAGGAAGTGTTCTAGGAAGCCTCAAATCCAGATGTACAAGCATGTTTTCTCTTTATATACACAGCTTACCTTTCCACTCCCCCTCCATGCTCACGATCTTCAAGGCAGTTTCCAACTCCAGCCTTCCCCTTTACTAATCTTCCTTTCTAATGAGTAAGAGCAATGGGTATGCTGGAGTAGCAAGAACAGGAAATCTTACAAAAAGTGCATTTCTCAGTACACTGAAAGAGAAGGCTATGCACCTAAAACTTCCAATTTTTCTTCCCTTTGAACATATCAGTAATGTAATAAAACTTTATTTTTCAGATCATTTAATAAGAGACTATTTATCCAAGAGAGTCGCACTTCAGGTTTTTTTCATTATAAATAGGGTATTGCCTTCTTGTTTAAGAGAGGCCATTTAGAAGTTCACCGACACAATCTACCACCTCTTCATGTGACAAGACTGGCATTTGCTGCAAAGACCAAAGGCTCATCTGCTTCACATCCTGTCTCTCACAACAACTCACAGCAGATGTCTGCAGAAGAGCTTAAGAGTGGTGCAGCCATGCTGACAGTTTCAAGATAAACTCTACCAAGTTCTTGCAATGCACATATCAGTATCTTTTCTGAGACAGCAGTGGCATCAGCCCAAGCAGTCCTCAATGGCCCCATTCCTCCTGCTGTGGTTTTATCAAGTTATTTTTGAGTATGTGATCTTTTAATATCCACAATACCCTAAAGCAATAGATTTTACAGTTTAACTGTTCACCCTGAAAGAAATAACATCACTTATTTATTTGAAACATGCTAATTTGACTTGATTTCCCCATAGTGATGAGGTAGCAGTCACTTTCCTAATGTCACTTAGGATTTTCTCGAAGACTGTCTTGTCCCTGCCCAAAATATCTCTTTTTTAGCCTGACAGTCCCAGTGCATTTAAACATTTGGAAACTATTTCATGTTTTCAATCATTTCTGTCGCCTTCTTTTTTACCTTCTTTACAGTCACTTATTACACAATTGACAATGTAAGCAGACTTTTCGGGATGAGTGCTGCAGTATTATCAGTGGCTGATGCTTCATCTTTGGAGAGCCTAGGCATTAGCATCAGCACATTGTAAACATAACACACTTCTGTGTTATGTTTAAAAGCCAGGAAGCATTGCTCAGAAACAATTTACTTACCCCTAAAAAATAACAGCAAAGATACATTGTAAGCTGTATGAGCACAAGAACTGAATTGATGCATAATTTTGCAATGCTTTTAACAGAAAGGCTGGAAGCTGAACCTGTCTCAAGAAAGCATGGAGCTACAAGTGTCAAACATTTCTGAGAGCATGACAAGAGATCACGATTTAGCTTTTCAGTGTCATCGTAAACTTGGCCCAAGAAACACTAGAGCACTTCCCTTCTCAACCTCTTGTAAAGTCCAGCTTCCCATTCATTATCCTAAGCCTAAACTTGGAAGACTGTCCTGACACCGCCATGTACTGTACTAGCACAATGCTCTGACTGGACATGCAGTTTACTCAGGCAAGCCTGCACTTTTCTTTGCAAGCTTATTCCAACACAAGAAGAAAATGCTATCTGTAAGTTCATTAATACAGCTGCATCTACACTAGTGGATTTTGCCAGAACAGCACTCTCTAGCACAAATCCTATTTTATAGGATTTTACTATCACAGCCAACATATGCTGTAAATAGCAAAGAGCTATAAAGTATTCCTCAACTTAGAAGTTCCAGCATGATTAATAACCTAAAGAACGATGCTGCTACACTTCGACTTGTTTGAATACACCAAGTTGAAACATAACTGGTACTCACTCACAGTCCAGCAGCTCAGGAATGCTGGAGTAACTCAGCAGTTGCATCATGATTTCCAGCACTGACCCAATCAGCTGTGGTGGTTAATGTAATACTTGTGGGCCAAGATCATCACGAACATCTGCACACACAAGCCTCTCTGTTACTGTAAGGTCTAGAGTCCATTGTGCTACGTACAATGCTTAACCACAGCCAAGCCAGACCTTGTCCAAAGATCACTCAGTCAAATGACAGGACAAGATGTTGGAGAATAAAGTACTATCACACCCATTTTCCACAGCAGTCTGTGGAAACCAAAATCCTAGTTTTTCTTAAGAGCCTGAAATATGTAATATAAAAATTTAAATTAGTATTTTTGGAGATAGCTCCTGCTGGAGATTTTAAGGATAAAAGAATATTTACAGGATTAACTACATTGATAGAGATGTTTCATAAATTTTCTGTTAAATCAAATGGGCTCATCGTCATGGCAGAAACCCCAGAAGAGGAAAGTCTTTCCTTGCCCTACTAAACACTATTGTTCAAGTACAACCACTTGACATCTCTTGCTAGCTTCTCATAAAGCTGAATTAAAGGTTGATTCAGGGGCACCTAAACAAACAGTTGCAACAGTTTAAAATGTTTCCTCCCCTTACAGTTCCATCCCTGACTGAAAAGTATCACTGCAGGAGTGGCCTAACGATACATATGCCTAACCTTCAGCCACACCACATCAGTTAGGAGGATTAGATTAAACAACAAACAACAGATAGTGTTAAAACACAATAGTCTGAACTGTTCTATGCACACATGACAAGGCGTACTTGCAATAGTCTTGGCACTGGATAACAAGACTTTGCAAAGATGTAAAGAGTCTTCATGAACAAGAGGAGCATTCAAACTCTCTGCAGATAATATGGTTGCTAGAGATTCGTGTTATCAGAACTTGCTCGTTCAGACCAGCTACCCCTTCATTCTGCAGTAGTATTTTAACCTAAGCCTTACCATGGGAAGAGCAAGGTCATGAAGTCAGTCCTACACTGGCTAACACTAAATGACAGTAATCAAAGGGAAAATGAACCTAGGAGGAAAAATACTTGAGTTTGAACAGAAAGAACCTGGGTAAGCAGGCAACTCCCTACATCTATTCTGAAAATAGATGTAGGGAGTGTAGCTGGATTGCAGCGGACAACAGAGCCTGTTTTATAAAAGGAGAGCTTGACAAATCTGCAATTCCTCTCCAATCCTATTCTAACTGCAAAATAAAAAGTTGTTTGCACTGAATGACTCCTTTAGGAAGAAGTCTTTCACTGGGCCTTTCCTGAGCCATGAGCAGAGCTGGCTATTTTTGTCTCCCCTCCCTTAAACTTATCCTCATAGAATCTGGACCCTCCTGGTCCCATATATACACCAGTGTCCAGGAGACAATGATTTTGGTTTCTTCAGAGCCACCTTTCATATGATGTATCACCAAGGCAGAAACTCAAGCACAGGATGGGATTTGAAAACTTGACAAGTTTCTCATGCAAGATCTTTGAGGACTTTGTATAGAGCCATCAAACCCTGTCTATCCTACTAACCCACTACTCTCTTCAGTTTAAATCAGTGCAGACTTGCAGCATAGATTTTTATGTTCCAGATCTTCCTGAAGATCTGATCTGCCTGTTTACAGGAGCACACTGTTTTCTCACCAGGCCTTCTGCCCTGCCAGAGAACACCATCATCTTCCTCCAAAGATCCTTCCTGTCAATTCTAACCGAGAATTTTAAGCAGTTCTCAAGATTTAAGTTTTTTGAACCACAGCAGATATGCTAAGTAACCACAGATAGCTTTCTCCATGCAAAAGAATAAGTTCTTGATATTGGGTTAGGGTTTTCATTATTTCTCAACGGTAGACTATTTCACTCTATCATTTTAAGTGTCTCAATTGTGAGACACAGTGTATATGAGAGGTTAATATATCACAACGATGAAGACTGCACAAGAAATAGTAACACTATGGTTGTCACTTTGACTGAGTAAAGGCAGATCTTGCCTTACACATCCTCAGCCACCCAAAAGACAAATGTCTAATCTAAATTGGGCACACATTTCCAAATCTTCCTTGGAGGAAGAGAGATACTTAGAAGGAATACTACATCCACTACATTATGAAACAGCAAAATAGCATCTTGATCCATGCACCTCCACTGACTACAGAAAAAACCCAAAGGCAGTGCTAGGTGAGGTATCCAAGTTCAGGGCAGGTAAAACAATACCTGTCAATTTAATGAATCATATCCATGATGATGAAATAAAGGGCTCTGATACTCTGGGGAAGCTATGCTCTCACAGCTCAAGTACTAGAGAGACAGCATTAGTGTTTTAGCGCTAAGTCAACAGAACTGCACCTTCAGTCCCTGAACTGATAAAGAAGCAGAACAGAAACTAGAGGAGCAGTCTTATTATAAACATCTGCAAAACAGGTAAGTTTCATCAAGCTTCCCATATAGTTAGGAACTTAAACTATAACCAGGTTTTGGTATTTTTGTTTTTAGCAGAACTTACTTCTGAGAAAGTAACCTACTGCTCCCAAAGAGAACAGCAGTTTCCAGCCTCACGGTCTGTTAGAGGAACGATGTTTTCTCTCCCTGATTAGAAAAACCAGTAAGAGGGGTTGAAATTTTTTCCAAGTTAACTAGCAAACAATCAGTTCTAATTCTATATTTTCTTGCCCAAAGCAGTTTTCCACCCTTGCTGTTCCACGTTCTGCACACACCATTCATATACATCCAGTGTACTTGGGTGCAAGGTGGCTTAAAATTAGCACCTCTGAAACAGTGATAACTGTCCCTTCCAGCTGCATGGATGGATATTCACTTGGATATCCAAGTAGATTCTTGTCAGATCCAACAAGAAATCTGGATGAGTTTCCACCTGTTGTGGAAAGCACACTTTAGCTCGCTCTCTCCCAACAGGTAATTTCGGCTACCGGGACACAGCGGGCGGTTCCCGTGAACCTAAGGGACATCTTTTACTGCAGCCGCCGGGACGCGTCGGTGTCCCGCAGCCGGCTAGCAGCCCGACTTTCTCCCAGAGAGAGCTCTTCAGGCTCATCTGCAGCCAGTCCTGATGCGGCTCCCCTCCAGCAATTCTCAACACCGCAGAGTAAAACCAGTGAGGCCAGGTTTCGCATCCCTGCGACTTCCAACCCAAAACATAAACGAAAAGCCATTGTTTTCATAGAAACAGACGGGTTACAGCTCCCGGGTCCCTGCCTCTCTCAAAGAGGACGACGTGCTGGTTTAACACCCGCTCTGTAGCGTCGCTTCCCGTCCGCCCCCCGGCCCCGGGTCCGGCACGGACGGACCGACGGACACTCACTCTCGGAGTCGCTGAGGCCGCTGCCGTCGCTGACGCTGGCGCTGCTCCGCCGCTTCATGCGCTCCAGGTGCTCGCCGTAGTAGAAGCGGCGCCGGCCGGCGGGGCAGGAGAACTC
>VZRJ01008648.1:1256145-1331017 GCA_013397565.1 Ptilonorhynchus violaceus | reverse complement strand
GGGGCGGGGCGGGGGCGGCCCGCCCCCGGGCGGTGCAGGTGCACAGGGCCGGCCGGGGGCACGGGCCGAGTGTCCGCGGTCCCGCCAACAACGCCTCCGCCAGCGGGGAGTGTCGGCCCTCGCCCTCCGCCCCAGCAGCGGGATGACGGCTCCTTCGGGATGACCGCTGTGCGCTAACCCCGGCGCCGGGTGTGTGCCGGGCTGCTGCTGCTGCTGCGGAGGATACAGCGAGCGTCAGAGCCGGCTGCAAGGAGAGACTGTGGCGGGAACATGGGACCGGGTCATCCTTGCCCAGCCCCATGGTTGCCGGCGGCCGAGGGCACACAGCAGGACGAGGAGGCAGCAGCTCGCTGGGAGTGAGCCTGTGGCTTTGGATGCAACAGCACTGCTGCTTGCTCGGCCACCCGCGGGATCCTCTTCCTTCCCCATCCACATCCTCATATCATTGTGCTGGCATCTGTCCGTGGTTATTGCCCTGTTCCATACATTGGTGAGCAGTGGACACAGCCACGGGGCTAGCTGCGCCAGTCTGTTCCAGGGGGTGACCCAAGGAGAAGAGCAGGTGGAAGGGAACATGCGGACAATGTCAGGCATAGGGAGCCGTGGCCCCGGGTGTATCAGCCAGGGTGTTCTCCAGTGGAGTGCTGTCCTTGTTCTTAGGAGGAAAGTACTAGCACTTGTCCTCAAGTCAGGTTAACCTGATGTTTATGCATGCCATAGCTACCGAGTGTTGCTCTTGTGCTGTCTCTTGCTCGTTTTAAATGTAAGCTGTCTGAGCAGCTAAAATACCGGTTCTGGTAAATACTCATTGGGGAAGACTCTGTCATATTTAGTTACGTCCAGAAATACAGAAAACAGACACCAGGTGCTATTCCATGAGAATGCGTCAGGAGCTATGATTATGTTTGTGTGTTGATGAAAATATTTAGAATTAGAAGAGTCAGGGAGAGGTAAGAAAAAACATCTCTGAAATTTTTCAACATTTTCAGACATGGTGTCATTGCTCCTGCAAGATACAAAATGAGAAAAACAATATTCTAGACAATAAAGCAGATTTGTTCACCTCTCCTTATCAGCTGATATGGAGGCATTTATTTATTTTTGCAGTGAATCAAAAGAAGTTCTCATGGCAAAGTTCAATTGTTATTTATTCTGTGGCTTCCTCCTCTCTGTGGTCTTCCTCTGTTTTTCTTTCTGCTAATAAAAGTGTCTACAAACAATCCTTTTCAAAGATCATAGTGACACAGATGGAAAGCAAGGTTAAAAAGTAGGGGACAAGGAGATACAAGGGTATGACGTCAATGGCACGAGCAGGATGAAAGACAATGGGTGCAAGGCGGAAAAGGGAACTGTCGATGATGTGACTAAGTACAACTCACAGCCCAAAAAGACAAGGACCTGGCCCTGCAGGTGATGTCAAATCTCTTTTGCTCAAGCACATATGATCGACCCTACCTGTCCACAGACATCCCCATTGAGCACTGATGCTTGGTCTATAGCACAACTTGACTTAGGGGCGAAGATGTTGGAGGTTAGGCTTGAATCTGCCCATTTTGTGAGGAATACAGGCAAAATAACCAAAGGCTAGCAGTCCTCC
The DNA here is from genome assembly GCA_013397565.1 of Ptilonorhynchus violaceus. NCBI lineage: Eukaryota > Metazoa > Chordata > Aves > Passeriformes > Ptilonorhynchidae > Ptilonorhynchus > Ptilonorhynchus violaceus. Next base: position 1,329,420 of record VZRJ01008648.1, on the reverse strand, counting down.
TGCACCCTTCCTGTTATTTCTCATAAAGATAGTCAAGCAATCTCACAGCCTTTCGGGATGGGGTCTGAGGTCACATCACAAAGAAAGAGTACAAAGAGGGATAAAGCTGTACAAGAAGGCTTGGGTTGCTTGGGGACTTGCTGCCACAAAAAGGGGGAATGACCTGCCTACTTCTCCCTTCTTTTGCTCCTGGCCTAGACCTTCTGCATGTCTTTTGAGCAGCTTTTTCTCATCTTCTGCTGAGCCAATTCAACATGCTAGAACAGCAGAAAACCAATCCAGCAAAAAAGTGAGTAATTTTCTGTTGGACTGGGTTGAATGGGCTCAGCTCAGAGAGTTGATAAAAGGAGAGAGTGGATAGGTAGGGGAAAAAACAACTGCTTCCCTGGAGTGATATAAGAACTTATCCTTGGCATTCTCTTTAAATTAGTATTTTACACTCGAATTTACCATTTTCAGAATAATTTCTAGGCATGCTGAAGAAATTATTCCGTAAACTTCCCTTCTTTACAGTTGTGTGTTTGGGAAATCATTCCTTAAGACAACCTGGGCTTAAAAATCCTTGGTCATGTTTACTGCTTCACAGAGAAGTCTCTTAACATTTCTTTCAGTAAATACTCATGTTTTCTCCTAAGCAGCCTTGATTCTGCTAACTGCAACTGAGGCTCAGCTGGTGAATTTTAATTTTCCACATAAACCATTCGCTTATACAGGAGTAAACAGAGATTGACTTTTATGCTTATTGGTTCTATGTCATAGACCATGTAGCCATGCACATCCATAAGTATTTTTGAAAGGCCCCAACATGCTCCAGCTGAACTAGCTGCACTTTTGCCACTGATACCAATAGGAGCAACCCACATCCAGCAAAACGAAGAAGTCACTTTTAAGTGCGATGCCCTGGAATGCTGCAGGCTAACACGCCTGGCTGCTCATGTTTATTGGGAGAAACATCCAACACAACTCCTAATGTAAACCTCAGCTACTGAATCCCTCCCATTTTCTAGGCAGCCATCCAAGCTGTATTTAAAGTGAATTTCTTCTTGACCATTCGACACAGCGTCTCCAGATCCTCCTCAGCTGGTGACATGATGTTTACAGTGGTTTCCTACTGCATTTTTAACCTCACAAATTTGTGAGCCACATAGCTATTTAAATCAACAAATCCTGCCTGTAAATATGCTTCAGGGAAAGGCTTTTAAAACAGGCACTTTGATACAGCCAAGTTGCAAGGCTTGTGAGGTGCTAGTTTTCTAAATGAAACAGGGAGTAATTTGGGACACCACACATTGTGTTGCTACACCAAAGAGAGTCCTAGGACAGGTTTACAAAGGCATTGGTGCTGCAGTTTGAATAATCTAGTGGTTTTCAAACCATGGCCCAGAGATGCCTACAGATCCATGAACAACTCCTGAGGCATTTATGTAAAACGGGGGGAAAAAAACGGGAAGAGAAACTTACTGGAAATAGGTTAAAATCCACAATACATATGCAGCACCATATGCACATACATGGAAACTGGAACTGCAGAAGGGGGAATTTGCAAATCCGAAATAGCTGAAAAGTTTTTGTCTAATGAATCATTTCTTTTCACCACTTCAAAGATCAAGAATACCCCAAAGTATCAATCCTGTTGAGTAAGCACCATGTTCTTACAGATAAAGCAGATGTTTTGTGAAACCTACACCTGTCTTCTCACTGGTATTGGTACTAGACAAAAGCCAGAGTGCCATATCCCTGCCCATGGAAGCAGCCTGGAGCTTTGAATATTTGATTTCCACAAGTCTTTTAATATTTATTAGTCTGTGAAAATAATAATTCTTTACATAAGTAACAATATGAAGTTGTTAAAGTAGATATTTAATTTATACCTGGCAGTGACAAACAACAGCCCACCATCGTCAAACTTCTAGCTGAAGGAAGCAAGGGAACCCAAAATTTATACAGTTGTCAAAGGGAAAAATGAAAACTGCCAGAGGATGAAAAAGCACAGGTGCCAGGCAGACTGACACACAGGGAAACCCAACGCCTTGGGCTGCAGAGCAGGAATAGAGCAAACGTCATGAGTGTAACTTGTCTCCCTGTTCAGCGCATCACAGCCTTACCCTCAGGATGCTCCTTTGAAGGGAGGCAGTGGTTGACACTCCAGCCTATTTTATCCTTCATGCTGCAAGTGGAATTGCCTGTGTGAGTTAATTGCTAAACTTGTTTTGTAATGAGGAGAGCTGCCTAACTAAGACTTGTCTGAGATGAGCCATGCATTTTTCATAGGCTACCTAACTACCATCCAAGGTGTTTTGCTGTGTTTGCTGCCAGCTGGGCTAAATAAAAGCCTATGACCTGTAACTCAACCCACAACAGCATTGGGAAGAGTGAGTGACTTACAGCGATATAATTAATCTTGAAAAACCGTCAAAATAAAAAATCTTTTGCTAGAGATCTTTCACAGGACTTTACTTCCTCTTCTCCCAAAATGTTCTGTAGACCTTAAACTGAAACCTGGATCTACTACAGACTGATGTAATTCCTTTTTCTTTTCTCTCTGTCCTTGATTGATCCACAGTGGATGCAAACTCATGGACCTGCTCACAGCCACTTACAGCCGTGGCCTTGTGAGCAAACCATACATCCTCCTGCTGAATTCTGCTAAAACCTAAACTCACTTTCTCTGACCCATTATCCTTCTAAATTTTCTGCTTGTCAAATTAACCTCCTAAATGTGAACACAATATAGTCTGTGTCTCTACCTCTGTCCTTCAGTAACTAGAGGCATAATCTCTTGGAGTTTTGAATGGATGCCTTTAAATAAGTTATTGACACTGAAACATGTTTATGACAGTTTAGATTTAATCACTATTGTTGCAGCTGGATTAAAAGTAATTTAAACTGATAAAGTGGAAACATAACCTTTATTGACATCACTGGAATATAGAGTTGAGTGTTGAGCTTATGTCCACAGCAGAGATACGCAAAACCACTCAAGACTTCAAATGTTCTGGGTCAAGGGACTTCGGCTGAGCATTGCATGGGAAAGAGAGAGAAGTTCAGGTAAGGAGAGGGATGGCAGTGGGTAAATAAGAGATAAAGAAGTTTAAAATAACTGTTTGGTGCCTTTTTGAGAGAAAATGAAAGGAGTAGTGTCACTTAATGAAAAATATGTTCATATTGCAAATTTGACTTGGGACCATAGTAATTTTGTCTCTGGCTGACTTCTGGTGAATTCAGTTTCTAACCATTTTTCCTGTGCATGAGCTGACTTCTTTCAGAGAAAACTGAACTGGAAGACCAGCCCAAATATACTCCAACTCTGCAAGAGACATGTAGGTCCCAACCAAAGGCTTGGACCTGGAAACACGAATTTTTTTTCTTCTGTACTCAGGAAAATACTCCCTGAACGTGCATTCTTCTTCACATTGGTGTAGCTTAAAGCTATTTTTTGGGTCAAAAGAGACAACTGCTGACAACCTAATTCCTGATCACATTTGCAGAAACACCTCTTATATCAAGCTGCATGATAAGACCTTTTCCTCTTTTCCTCATTGATCAGCAGTTTTTTCCAATGATGCCTATGTTTGTTTAGCTAGTGCCAAACATTGGCTACATACTGAAAACAGAATGTGTAGGAGCAAAGCAAACTGAATGCATTGCATTATAGGAGTTCCAAGAGTTACTGGGCTGTAACATGCTTTTACAGCCAGGTTTGAGGGAAGCTTCTATCTTGAATTCACTACAAGTAACAGCAAAATTTCGTGTCCATCACAAAATCCTCCAAATCCAACTTCACAGAGCATGCACTGACTGTAAAGTACATAGGCAGTAGATAATACAATAGTGGCAATGGGGAGAGGCAAGAAGCTCCTTTTCAGAGGGGAACTGCTTCAGATGTAGGAGAAACCAACCAAAACACCGCCTGAAAGCTGTACTACTGTTTCTGGATCTCAGTTCAAGGAGACAGATGTTGTCGGGTAGTCTTTCCCCTGCAGTGCAAAAGAGCAATCAGAGAACAAGGAGAGAGAAGTGGATAAAAAGCCAAGAAAATGTAAGCAAAGGGACCATGGCAGTAAGACAGGAGAGGGAGAGAGCCTGGTGTTCGGAGTGCTGTGTGGCAACTGGAGGTGAAGAAATTGCCTCTATTCTGGTTCCGTTTTCAGGAAAACAAGGCTGTGCATGGGAAGATTTGCATGGGGAGATTGCACACGAGACTCTGCACAAGGCTGAGTGAAGGAAAGAGTTTGTTCTTCTTCCATGAAGTCCTCCCTCAGCGGAAGTCACCCAAAAGACTCTAGTAGCAGTTTTAAAGGGTAATGTGGAAAAAAAAAAAAAAGGAGAAAGCATATATATGAATGCAATATAAGAAATTTATTTCCTGTCTTAGGCTGTGGGCTCTAGCTCAGGCTAAACCACTGTTTCTACTTCTACTGTTGTTGCTGCTACCATACCAGGGTGTATGTATATTAATGTGCTGGATCAGGAACTGGAGATGCTGAGTTCTTTGCTTTTCTGCCAGTTTTGCTTCAAAACCTTTGATGACTACTACTCCATCAGGAAACTTGTACTATTTCAAATACAAATGAAAAACAGTTGTTTTCCACCTACTTTGGCTCTAATTTGTTGATAAATTGAGGAGTTAAGATTGCTGGATTCTGTACTACTTCAGGAAAAAAATGGTAATTTTGTCCAAGGAGAAATGTTGACTCAACAGTCATTACATACAAGAAAAAAAATGGGAATTTAAGGCTTGAGAGGCTAGTATTTCATGAAAAATACATGACACACAAATCACATTGGAAGCAAATTCACAGTCTCGTGAAGTGAAACATAAAAGGGAGCTCTTCTGTATTAAAATAATAAGATATCTCTCCTAATTTGTCTCCTCCATTAGTAAAATAAAAGGCAGTGAACTTTTATAGATAGATATATTTCACATCAATGCTATTTGCTGAGACTAAAAATTACATATTTTGTATTTTTTCTATTATGTTTTACACACTCACATACACAGAACCTGTTTGGCTCAGTCATCTTGTACTTCATATCCAACACTGTTTGCAGACTGTGTGTTTCCAGACCCTTAAATCTGGCCAGGAAATACAGATTCTAAGTAGATGTAATTAATAACTACAATGACAATAAAAAATATTTGTGGCCAAAATACCTGGCCAAAAAGATACTGACCATATCTAAAGAAATAAAAATGTTCCTTGTCCAAGAAGAATTCTAATTAGATTTTCCTGGAAACACTGAATACCCTCTGGGTTTTGTGGTGTTTTTTGATTTGTTTTTAAAAATGTACATGGGTTTCCATTTGTCTTTCCTATTTGTCCTTGTGTGACTAAACCAATATTTTGGTTTTTCCATGGTGTATTGCACCAATCTCAAGGAAACTTAGACCAGTATAGCCATAAGAAGAGGGGAAGTCAGGAATGGCAGGGTGTGCTGAGTGTTGTTCCCATCCATCCCACTGAAGCAAGCTACCAAAACAGGCTGAAAAAATCAAGCCTTACTTTCCCTGCCATGCTCTGTTGGCTTTAAGGCAGTAGGAGGCAAAGGGAGAAGCCAAGCCAGTTTGTTTGCTGAAGGCATGTGGCTGCAGAAGTTAGAACAGAAATGGAACTCTTCAATTATTTGTGTTGCAGTAGTGCCAATCATGGACCGGGACCCCATTGAGGCAGTCACCATACAAACATGGAACAAAAGCAGTAATCCCTGAGCTTTGGTTACCCAGTAATTCACCCCCCCTTTAAGAGATGGGGATTTGCATACTTATGGTTGGGAAATAACCATGTTTTAGCCCATTGGAGCCTCTCCTGTTACAAGTGCACAGGGGATTGTGTAGATGGGAAGAAAAGAATCAGTGTTACAGTCAGTGACCATGTACTGCATCCAGCCCTTTCCTCTGAGTGAGGCAACTGCACTTCATTTTAGGAATAATTATTAAGAGCCCTGTTTGGGTTTTTTCCCCCATTTTTCTCAGCTTCAAATAATTTTTGTGACAAGCCATAGCAGCATCCTGTCTTCGTCACAAATGAAAGTTAAGTAAACCGTGCTCTAATTCTCCCAGCCAGAGGGAGGATCTGTGACAGCAACTTCTTCCATATGCTCATTTTCTATTTTCAACTCTTATTTCATAAATAACAGGCTTTCAGGATTGCGCAGTCCATACTGCCCAGCACTGACGGATATAGACGGTTGTATGTCTATAGCAGAGGACTTGCATACAAAACTAGAGTCAGAGCATCGAAACAAGAGGGAGGCAGTTTAAAAGAATAAAAGAACATAAAATACTGCTGAAAAACACAGGCTTTGCAACTGTAGACACTTAAAAACCACAGCTCTGCACATCCAGGTTTATCCTGCCTTGGCATTGAAAAACATTTATTATGCCATCGTATCCAGGGTTACTTGGGGCATAGGTCTTCCTGAAAGAACACTTCAAGGAGCACATACCTACTCAACACTTGCACAGCAGGGTGCCAGGCTTGGCACTTGACACGGATATGACTTTCCTGTTATTAGAGCAAGATGACAAGCTCTCAGCCAGTAGGAGGAGACAACAGAGGAAAGGAGGTGGTCACCAGAGACAGAAATAGCTTATGTTTTTTGGAGGATCTCTGCAGCCAATTTATGTCATGGTAGGCCATGTACCTGCTCAGACCTGCCACTGCAGTCCTCCCTCCCCAGGAAGGGCAGGGCTTCTGTCAACATGGTCAATGTTCATGAGAGGGTGTCTAATAATAAAGAGCCAAATGCAGAGACAACTTTCTTCTGATCAGTTATTTGTTGCTGCCAGCTCCACGATGCCCCCTCCCTTCCCCAGTCCTGGCTCATCAGAGATGGCCAGGATTGTGAGATCATCCGTGAAACATGTTAGGAAGAGACAGGCACAATCATAGCAAACCCAGAAGGATCACATTTCCTTCTAGAAAAAACATACTTCCTATGCTGGAAGGTAATTGAGAGGAATTTGTACCTTCTTTGAATGGAAGGTCATGAACAAAATATTCATAGCCTGATACATCTATGTGTGGACTGCTCATCAAATATTTCATTAGGCATTACTGTCTCTTCATTGTCTATCCATCTATAATTGGTAGACAACCAACCTATGCTTGCTAGGTTAGGCTCATTCTAAGCTGTTGACTTGAATCTGTTCACAGAAGCAAATAGCAAGTGCCAGAGCCTGAAGTGGAGAGAGAGACTGGAGAAATACAGTGGGGAGAAGACAAAAAGGTTTTAGCAACCCATTGTCAGATAAGCTCAGGAAATCATATGGATATACATCTTTCAGCAAAACGTGTTGTAGTCTAGATGGCACATCAGAAGCAAAAAGAAAATCAGCCTTGCAGATCTCAGTCCTGCAACAACTATTTTTAGATGTCTGGCATCCTGAGGTGTCTGTAGCTTTGCACTGGATATAGGGGTGCCCTGACAGCAGAGCTGTCCAGCCTTCTGATTTTTTAAGAATCCATCGCTTACTGAAACAGAAAGTCGTCTGTGAAGATGTAGGCTCCCAAAGAGAAGATTGACACCTATTGGTGTCACTACAGGGCTGTTCGTTTTGCATTGCCTGTCCCCTGGAGAATCACCTTATGGGTCCTTCATTGTTAACAAACGACACAGCCAAGTGCCATGGTCCTGAGCAGTGCAGGAACAGCGAGGTGCCCGCTGACATTTCCGTACCACTTCAGGGATGGGTGCCCTGCAGCACCTGACCCAATCACCAGTGCATGGCTCACCACCGCAATTCACTCTCTAACCCTGAGCAAACAGATCACGGCCTCTCTTGCAGATCCCAAATAAATGTATCCATGGCAAACCTAATTGCTTCATCCCAGTGGTTTAAATTTCCCTGGACAGATATTTAGACATTCACGGAATGTGTTACTAATAGAAATAAAAGTTCCTCCAACTTCAGGAACTCTCAGAGCTCATTTTAAATACAATCAAATGCGTGGATCAGCTAAAATTTGATTAAATATCTCCAGTGACAGTTCACAGACTCCTTTGATGCCTGATGCCTTTTGTGGATTCCTGGATGTCTTTTGCACTACTGCTTACAGACCTGGGCCTCAAGCAGGTATAGCTTCTTCACATTTACAGATAGGCTCTATGACAGTTTATTACTTGTGGAATAAACCCTTGTCTTAAACTGATATCTCAAGGAGTTATCTGTGCTAGGCACTGTAAGGAGAACCGGAAGACAGCTCCTGCCCTGGTCCTCATTTCTGCTGTGCTTTAAATACGACCATTTATCATATGAAATCAGTCCTAGAAATACCATGTCTTTCCTTCTTCCATCTTACTGCATACCTAAAATACATCTAGGAACCTCTCAAAACCTGAGCCTCCTCTTGAGTGTTAATAGCACATTCTCAAATACTTTGTCTAGACTTGAAACATGTTTGAGCAGTAAAGTCCAAGTGGGGAACAGACAACATATTTAGTTCATAAATTAACTGGAGTGAAGGCTAATCTTCAAGGCTGATACATTCTGCCTCTCTTCAATAGCCTGAAGGCAGGAACTGGGTTGAGTGACACTTTTTGTACAGGACATGGGATTTCCCAAAAGGCCAATCTAATAATCTGTGGGTTCAGACATCTTGTCCCAGTGTGTCTGTTCTCAGATGGTATAAGTCCAACCAACTGTGCTCTCAACTTCAGATCCTCACATCAATGCCTACAGACAGCTGGGTTATACAAACACGAGTCTAATTCAGACACTTAAGCACATACAAAACAACGAGCTCTCTCCACCGCCTTGAAAGGAAGAATGAAGATAAGCGTTTTCCTATGCCCTTACTACAAAACAACACCTGAAAACATACATACAAGACCTTAGCTTTTTGTTACTATGAAAATATTCTGGATGCAAGACTTCCCTCTAGTGGAAAATCCACGAACTTTTCATTAGCAGCTGCAGTTAAGCCGTGGAAAAACAAATGCAGGAAGTACATACAATGTTGCTGTTGAAACAGTAAGTGGCAAGTACATTCACACATGACAACACGATTATGCTTGAACCTCTTTTGTCACACTTAATGCTTGACCTCTTCCATGCTAAAGCTGAAGAGAAGTGAGAAACTGCCTGACGTTCACCTTTACTGCTAATTCAGGACTAAACTTTCACTGCCCATACATGTATTAGGTCAGGATTTTCCATTAGGGCCTGGGTTTTGGAACAAGCTTGCTCCCTATGATGAGAAGTTTGTCAGTCTTGGGGTACACCTGCCCGCCGTCCTGTGGGAAAGACCGAAGGAAAGAGGGGGTACTTGTGTGAGAGAGCAGGACCCTACGTGAGACTAGATGCTGGGTCAGTGAGTTCTCTTGACATTTATGTTGTTAACATAATTACTCGGTGTGTGCAAGGATCAGCAATAGGGATTTTAAAAAAGACACAAGAAGCCAGCCCCCAGCAAAAGGTTTTCAAAGATCCAGAAAACAAGACAGATAAGTAAAAAAATGTACTGCAATTAACAGCAGTCAAAATCAAGGCATCTATTGTTTCACATCTGGTCTTTGTAAGGAATTCCGAAGGTATTGCTAGGACTGGTAAAGAGTGACTGAGGCTTAAATAACCCATATAGCAAGAGACCATAGCAGAATACTTCACACAATCATAAGGGTTGCTATATGAATGCAAAAGTTGCAGAACATAATCTGTGGCTGGCAGCAAGCCCAAGGTCAAGGCAGAACTGTGTCCATGCCTTGTTGTTGCACACATATCCCAGTGATGTTAGTCCTACATTTGTTATACACTCAGGACCCCTTCCACTAGGCCAAGTTGCTTGAAGCCCCATCCTACCTAGCCTGAAACATGTGCAGGGACAGGGCATCCACAACTTCTCTGGGCAACCTGTTCCACTGTCTCCCACCCTCACAGTTAAGAATTTCTTCCTGTTACCTGATCTAAACCTACTCCAATGCAGTCTGAAGCCATTACTATTTATAGATACACATGTCAATCTGCTAAATAACAATTTTTTTTTCTTAACTACTTCCAGAGTTCACATTAAAGCAGTGAATGTTGCAGCTGGGTAGAAAAAAACCTTAACAAATGATGGGTGGAAGTTTGATGCCCATAAATATGCAAAAATTCCAAACCAAAGGCAAGTGTGTACAAAATAATTTATTACAGCATAACATATGTTGGCAATATTTTACAGTGAATTTTCCATTCAACAATTTTTTAATCTAAACAGATGACACACAAAGGAGAATTTTAATTAGAACAGTTTATTTGTCTTAATAAAATCCCCTCTTCATGAACTGGTATTTGCCTTTGAGGGGCTAGTTAATATTACTGAAATTATTTACATTGCAGTGAAATAAAAACAAACCGAGATTGAATGATTCCATTACAGTTTCCAGAAAACAGATTTTCTGTACAAGCCACAGTATAGTTATGTTTTGATAGCAGTTCTTATAGAATGTAAAGCTGTCATGTGATATGTAGCCATTTTGTCTAGCAATGCTATGCTTTAAATAGGTATATTAGATTTAAACTTCCATTTTGATGTGTTGTATATTTAATAGTTAATGCACCAGAATACAAAGTAAGAAAAAAGTTCATTATGATTTGTAGTCAGCCTCTTTGTGCTCCCTTTAACAGTTTTAAAATGTAAAACATACTTCTCACACACTATTTTGCCTTGCAGCACCTACAGCAATAGTATATAGGCAGGAGAAGTACTGGAGAGTATTGGCCATGAGTAGACAACTAAGACTTTTAATGGAGGCAATACAGCACATCCACCAGTGACTTTTTACGATGTAGAGAAGAACTGTATTCCCCATTATTGTACCTTCTGCATTTGCTCAAAACTGGAGCAGCTTTTTCAACCTAAGTGTCAATAGGTGAACAGATGGGGAGAAACCAGAAGGAAGAAGAGGAAGGGGGAGATGAAACAAAGGAGAAACAAGAGTCTCAAATTCATTATTTTCTCAAGGAATTGCTTCAGGATATTAAAACTTTAAAATTATAAACTGACCATAAAATTAAGGAAACAATAGCTATGGAACACAAGGTAGATGAAATAGTTTTCAAAAAGCCTTAGTTATTTGTCGTTTTGTTTTTTTTACACAAACCCAATCTTCATATCTGTCAACACTGGTTCCATGTAAGACACACACCTGACAAAAACATGCAACCCCCAATGCTTTCATTGTTGCTGTGTTTCAAAAGAAACCAAACTGACCAAAGATTAAAAAAGAAATCCAACCAAAACAACCCAGAAAAAAACCCTAAAGAACAGTAAAGACAAAAAGGGCAATTCAAGCAGCACTTCAGTCTTAATCTGCTAAAAACTCTCAAATGATAAATTATTAACAAGATATGTTCACATATAACTGTATATGTAACAACGCTTAAGTGAAAGCAGTCTTTAATATCCATATTATTGTGAGGGAGGGCTGATGAATTATTAAAAGACTTAAACCTGTACAAGTATAAACATGAAAAATGCTGATTAGAGATAATGTTTACATAAATATTGGCAGTTTTCATTGGGAGGAAAAAAAAAACCTAATAGCATACTCCATTTAACTATTGAAATATTTGTTTTAGATACCTGTTAAAGATATTAAAATACAACCTGGAAAAGTAACCCTGATCTGTATCCAGCCAGCATGTAATGAGAGTCAGAGTTTCATATACACGTGTGCATGTAGGTATACACACACACAGGGGCTTGCACACATTACTTCAGATTTCATTAGACAGCAAATCATGGTTAATGGCTGTGTGATTCACAGATGCAATGCTGCTGTTGTCCTCATTCGTGGCAGGCATGAAGGCAGATGTAAAAGGAAACAGTTTATGACATGCTGCTTGATATTCTTCACATTGAGCATGGCAGCTTCCAAAACTCCCATCAAGCAGTGCCTCAAAAACCTTTGTTAATGTCTAAAAAAACAAAAAGAGTTAATAAATTTACAATTGGTTTATTACTAAAGGTACATACTGTTAAGCAATACTAGTCTAAGCAAACAGGTTTCTCTGTTGGTATTCACATATCTTTTCATTACTTACAGGAAACATTTGAAACCTTGTTCTTTCAAATACTAATTTTTCATGATATATGAAGCACATACATTATCCTACATTAAAGTATACACTATTTAAGATCCCACACATTTGGGGGCTTTATACACCGTATCTTTTACCTTCACATTTTTGTCTCTCATGTTTTTATCCAATCTAGTTGCAACAGCAATTGCCTTTTCTTGTCTTGATTTGTCCAGGAAATACATCATCTTTGCACCTTATCACAAGACAAAAACCACAATGTTCAGTTTTCCTAAATGCCAGACTACATATACAGAAACACAGAACCTGAAAACTTAAAAATAAATGTGAATTAGACTTCTTACAAGTTTTTCTAAACCGTATTTTCCTTCCTTAACTGGAAACTAATGAAACTGAAGCCATTTTGAAATTTATTAAAAGCATAAGGATTGAAAAATACAGATCACCTGCTCCTGCAAAAGTGAAATGTCTCACTTGATTGACAGGTCTTCAGTAAAGAAATATATCACAGAGTACACTGATGACAAAACCCTTCAAATCAGTAGGCTCAATGAAATCCATTCAACCAATGCAGAAGCGATAATTCTCAGAGACACACTGAATTCTTTCCAGAAGTACTGAAGGTAAGTGAACAGTAGTTACTAAACAACAGTGGAACGTGGCCCAGTGAAAATCTGGGCCAGTCCATATGGCAGGACACAGGGCCATGGCCACTAACCTGGACCTGAGTGACACAGCTTGGGTACAAGAAAAGTGCAGTGCAGGTTTGGTGCTTTGCCTGGACTACGCAACATTGGTGAAAAGTAAAACACTGCATTAGGTAACTATACAGCTTCTGGGACCACAAACAGTTTATCAAAACTGGTCCAGGCATCTCTGCAAAATTCCGCTCTTCGTATCATAGCTGCCTTTATTTAAAGTCTCTTATTAGTGCATGTGTAGCCATTTCATACACTTCCCTTTGCCCAAATACAAAGCCCAGACTCACCCCACTTTGTATTCTACTGCAAAACCCAAAAATCTTAAGAAATCATTTTACTGGAAAAGTTAAAACCTCACATTCTGAGTGTTTTGACTCTTCTGTTTTTGCTCATTTCCTCAATTACTAGTTTGCTCAATTAATAAAGTTTCCTAGTTCTTACTGCTTCTTGTACATTTCAGAAAATAAATTGCTAGATTCAAAGTAGAGCCATTATTAGCTAAACCACTCCTATTAGCCTAGTAACTTTTCCTTAAAGTCAGGGAGGATATGGTACAGAAATTAGAAAGAAGTCTGCTTACAGTTTTTTTACTAGTAATTTTAAGCTAATGAAACACTCATTTGTGCTCTCAGATTCAGGGCTTAGGTCTTTCAGACCTTCACATTTGCAAATTTTAATTAAAGGCAACTGTTTGAGAAACTTAAAAATTGTACAGTAGTTAAGTCAATTGGCTCAAACCTGTTTCAGCATAAACAGAAGACTGACACACAGGTAAAGTCCTAAAGCTACCAAGGACCTACCCAGTGACTGTACTGTTTTCCATAATAATGAAGACCAGAAAACAGGACCTGTGAAGCAGCCAGTTAGATGCTCAACAGTGACAGGAGTGGAAGAGCACATCTCTAAGAATCAGGAGCAATTGACTGCTGAGATATGTACTTGACTTCTCAAACCTTGACCCTGTTTGCAGGAAAGGGGTGCAAGTATTTCTCTCAAAATGCTGTCCTGAAACACAGGCCTTATAGAGGTCAAGTAAGTTTGTTGTATTGTACCTAACCTTCCTTTAGGAGAGATGAACAACTGCCTGAAGCTAACTTCTTCCAGTGATTCTAGACAGACCCTGAGTAACTTTTGAAAACCACATGAGGTTAGCACCAAGTACTTTAAATGCCTGATAAAACTACACTTACTTTTGTTTCTTAACTGCAGGAAATGCATTTTGTTTTCTCTACCAGCTTATCAAGTCACATCAATTTTTATTCCAAAACTTTCTGTACTCATTCAATTCCAGCTTCCTTTGACTTAGCTCCAGCAGCTACTTGTGGCTCTTCTATATAAATAGTGTATAAGTGCCATATTTCAACGTTTTCACTGCTGACCATGAAGCAGAGAAAACAAAAACTGTATACAAATTCGTCATGATACTTTTATTGATGCTGTTGCTACATGACAAACTTATGAGTAGGAACAGAGGCACTCCAGCCGAAAAGATAACAGGGAAAAGCACTTGCTAATAGATATGGGATTTTATTTTGTATTTTCTAATACTTTGAAAACTAGAAACTGCAACAGGAGGGATGACAGTGTTCCCTTACTTGAATATCTGTGATGGTATGATTACACTTTTTGAAGTTAAGGAACAGGTTCCTTATGCATCTAATAAAAAAGTGAAATACTTCTTTAAAAAATGGTAAAAGCAGACAGAAAAAAACTCCCAGAACAAGATAAACATCTGAATTTGTGGCTCATTGGAATTTATGTGCAAATTCACAGAGTGGTTTGAATTGGAAGGAACCTTAAATGTCATCTAGTTCTGTCATTGGTAGAGACCCCTTCCACTAGACCAGGTTGCCCAAAGCCCCATCCAACCTAGCCTTACAGACTGCAGACAAAGATTCTGGATTTAGATCACTTAAATCATCTCCTTTTCAAGAGCATGAAAAAGTTAAACAAACCTGACAGCTGGTGCTGAATGGAGGTAGCATTGTGTTTGAGAAATTCTTCATTAAAACTCTCCAAGTTTTTATTAACAAAGATTTTCTGCATTTCTTGAGTTAGGACCTTGCTCACAATTTCTGGGAGGTTACTATGGTCAGATACTAGAAAAGGGAAGGTAAAAAAAAAAATCCAAACATTTAAACAACTGTAGAAAACACTGTGAAACCAGACATCACTGATAAAATTCCCAGTTTTAAAATTTGTGCACAGAAACACAGATATCAGATCAAAATGTGTCAACACAAACATTCCTGATGCATTTATAGATGAAACATTCATAAATGTGCTCTGTCATGTAAACTTTCTATTACAAGTTCACCACATGCTTTCCTTCAGTCAGAATCTTTCTCCTGTATCTGCCACTTATTTTCTTAAAACTTAAGGTTTTCCAGGATCCTTAGAACACTATTCAGTGAAATCTAGCCAAAATGAGTTGTTGGGTCCACCTGGTGGATTAATGGAAGAAGGATTATAATATAATACATACACAGTACACTGGGTAGGGCAACCTGTGTTTTCTTTGGTATTATCATGGAAAAAAAATCCAGATTTTTTATTTTTCTTCAAATCAGTTTGTGTTTCAAGAGTATACATTGCAAAAAATATTTAATTATGACCTTGTAGAATGTATCTTCCTGTATCTTTATAATTACATACTTTCTACACACATACCAGCTTTAGAGAATTTAATCAAGCACTCATGTAGCCATGGGTTATTACTGTTGATAGCAAAAGCTCTTTTGACAGACTGTAACATTAACAGAAACTTTCCTGTGGGAAGGAGAAAAAACAAAAGATTAGGAAACCAAGATTAAGAATACAGAAGTTTTTCTCCTTATATCAACTACTGTTTTCATTAATAAATCTAGTACAAATACTTTGAAACATCACTGTCTACACAGAATTAAAAGGAAATTTATTTTTCTGATTCAAATTGCTTAATAGAACAGGTTCCTGCTGCTTCAACTCTGGCAACACTGCACAGATGACATTACCATCTATTTGCCTTTAGTTTCCCCTAGATAATTAACGACCACACCACAAATACCTTTTCACAGTATTTATTAATATGTACTACAACTTGCTCTGCTCTTAGGTTTGCTTTTTTTTGTTTAAGGCTGACTAAAAAACCCTATTTACCCTCTTACTACTGGATATGATGCAAACATCTGCTTCAGGCAGGTAAGTACTTATTCTAGATAATTTTCCACTCCACTTGGATAACACAGGTTGCACTTAGGGATTAAAATTTTGTAGAGCAAAAATAAAATTAAGCAGTACTTTACCTTTTCTAAAGTATATTTCAAATGCTAATAAATGTGTTTCTATATCATCTCCAATAAGATTCTTAAGTGGTATAAGGAACTTAATGGCTTCTTCTAATGGGTTTTCTACCTGTTTTAATAAAAGAACAGTGAAATTTAAAACTTAAAATAAATGTCATATAACCCCCCCATGATAGTTTCTGTTATTCAGAGCATTTAAATAATCAGAGGTCAAAGGTGAACTGAAGCTAGTTTTCTGAATTAAACTGAACCACAATATTTTTATTTAAACAGCAAGATTTAAAAGTGTTTACTCATCATTTCATATTGACAAAGGCAGCATCTTTGCTAATTCTGGCACTGCTTGCATAATGTACTCAGTGTTGCAATTTAGCATTTAGGAAACCATTAAATACAACCACCTTAGACAACAAGCTTGAAGTTACTGTGATAAAGGAGGTAGTTGGTTGTGCTTAGAGAAATACTGACTCATGTCTTCAAATTTTGCAAACCACAATAATTTCTGTTACTTTTTCCTCTATTCACTGCATGAAAACCACATTTCTTCAGGCAAAACCCATCTTTTTGGTCAGTATCTATTTTAATGAAGTACGGCCTACTGTTTAGAAGAAAACCTCTGAAATTTAATGAAAGTAACAAGATTAATATAGAACTTGGATTTATAGAGGAAAAATACTTTTCTTTAGTGTAAACAGAAGCAGACTACAAAAAGGTACCTCTGCATGTACAAATGATTTTATAAAAACACCTAGAGTATTTTAGGAGAACCTGACAGCAAACCCATACTATAGGCTTTTTATGATGATCACATGAGTTTAACATGAAAGACCATGCTAACCCTTTCCAGTTTTTCAGGAACCAGCTCTTCCCTGGGTCCACTAGTTTCCTCCTCCTCTTCATCTCGCTTTTTCTTTTGATTTTTTTGCTGTCGTTCTCTTTCTGCATGCTTTCTTTCTTCTTCAAGTTTTGCTTTCTTCTGTGCTCTTCTTTGCTTACTAAGCATTTTCTTCAATTCTTTGGCTGAGAGATTTTCTACAGATTAAGGTAACAGACAACATATTTACAGAGCATTTAATTCAAAATCTTGTTTCTCTCAAACAACTCAGGCATGTCATTATACTCCTCCCCATCACAACATGGCAAACTTTTATAGTGATTACCATAAATACCAACACTTGGCAGAGTATCACCTCTACACAGGCCAACATTATGCTGGATTACTACCTACAGCCTAAAAAAGCTTGATCTTGCATATTTTCTCTTACATAGCTGTTACAGAAACCCCAATGATTTCAAAGGTTAGCTACATAAAGTTGTTACATCTGTCAGAGGTTTTACCTTGGATAATGGTAACACTAAGCTCTCATACTGACTGTAGCTCAGCTTGCTTCTAATGCCATCTAGAAACATCCAGATGGATTTACACTCCATCTGAAAACAAGCTTGCTATTTTTCACTGAAGTGTCCGAACAATATACAGCCATGATAACTGCATTGATTTTATGCAAATACTATGGGATAGCTAAATGGAAATGATCAGTTTAGCCAGAAAAATACTGCAGCTTCCACTCTGTTTACTGTGGTATTTCACTGAGAATAGGATTTGTGCTATTTATGTGGGAAGGCACAGAAAAATAGGCTCCTGAGAGACTAACACATCTTTCTTGTGGCTACAGCACCATGACCTCTCTGCTTGGTTCACCAACCATTCCAGCATAGGGAAGCAAGTGTTCTTTTTACCTCATCCACACAGTGCTGCCTTCCCCCACAGATAAGCATACTGAATCCCAACAAACAGCAGGCAAATGAACTAACATGACTTCTTAGCCACCACTCACCTTTATATTTATGATGTATTGCTATCCTCTGCCACACACTGTTCTTACATTATATACAGAAACAAATTAAAGTTGGAAAGAAAAAAGATGCAAGTTGAACTGTTCAAATATGCCTCTTTTTATATGTACTTCATTATACTTACACAGGTATAGAAAAGCTTATTATTCAACTCTGAGTAAAGGTAAGATTCTATTTGCAATATGAAGTGGCATTTTTGGTTTAGCTTCCCTTTTTCCCCCATGTCAGATACTCTTTCTTTTACAAAGAACCAGACATTAAGTTCACTGCTTTAGTCAACAACCACTGCAGTGTTGATAGCAGCTGTCATTTCAGTATAGGAGAAGGAACTATTTATCTTAAAGTAAAAAAACCATCCTAAATAATTTGTCATTGAATCCTCAAGTTTCCAAACCACACCCCACTGGCTTCCTAAGAAAGTCTGCTTTCCATTTAATGCTAGCTTTAAATAACTTCCTAAAAGTATTAATATTGCCAATACACTTATCCATGTATTCTTTGGTCCTGAAGTTATGTGAAAAATGATGAAACTTAATGCAGTGTTAACTAGTATTGCCATGTAATAAATTAAATATGCTAGACCAAAATTCAATTCTTACAATTCAGACTGCTTTTCCACAAAAATGTATCCACTGTTCCATAATTCATCAATTAATAATATTTATCTAGTGGCTGAAGTGAATCTGATTTTCATCTTCTGAAATGCCACTCCTCCCCAAGTACTCCAACTACAGCTAGGTTCATTCATGTACTAGTCCTACAAAATGGTGAGGGGAGAACAGAGAGAAGAAAATTGTATCACATACAATTTAGTGTAATATAGTCTCCTTTCAGTTATTTTGACAGAAAAGAGGAAAAACTTGTGTTCTATTTACTTTATAACATATAACTTACTTAGCTTAATAAGCTTTTACATGTGTCAGACATATAAGCCTCTATTATAGTGTAGATACCTGAATTCACTTCTTGTTCTTTGCTTTCATTGGTAAGAGGATTATCATGGAGCTTCAAGTAGATTTCAATTGCTGATCGAGCAGCCTTGAAGTAGAAAGCATGTTTCCTGAGCACATCTTCTAATCTCAAAAGGTCTACATAGGCACGGAGAGTCATCTTTCTCATGCAGTATGTGTGGAAGTCAAATTGATCATCTGTTATCTCAAAAAAATGCTTCAAGAAAAAAAGAACACTCTCATGTATTTATCCCTTGCTTAGTCTGGTTTTTTTATTAGATAGAGGTGAATAAAATTACAACTGATATTATTTACAGGCAATATTTAATAGGTGTAGAAATATCCTTCTAATACTGACTGTCCAAGAAAACCTATCTGTAGGGAAAAATCTCAGTTAACAAAAACTATAACGTGATTATTCAAAGACTAAGGCACTCTAAGAGCCAACAGAAATGTGATCTGTTGTCAAAAGACAGCATAAAGTTGATGCATGAACAGCTATATATTAGGAGACATGGTATTTTATACCGAAACCTTTTCATTTCAAATAGTCTTTCACATAACTGCTAGAGATCACATCTTATCTGTCACAATAAATCATCAAGTATTAACCTGTTTTTAAAAGCCATTACACTAGAAGCTTTATATGCTTCTAGCATAAAAAAACTGTGCTGTACATCAACAAATATCTTCATTAGTGTATGAGAAATACTGAGGAAGCAATGGATGGTGTTTCCATCTACTTACCCTTTCTACTTCATGACATTTTTTCAAGGCATCACCGTACTTTCCCAGCCTTTGATAAGCTGCAGCGCATTCAGTCTGGAACCACATACACTGCATCTCATTAAGGTTCTCCATAGCAGAAGTTCCTTCCTGGAATAAGCGCCATTATCAGTTTTTGCTATTATAATTTACCAGCTGCGTCTCTCCATTATGGCTGGTTTCAGGCCACTAAAACCACTCAATCCTCCAACTACTTGGAATACAACAGAAAACGGACATAAACACCCAGTGACTGAGAATTATACTTGAGATATTCTGTGCTCAGCAAGATAGAAAAGAATAGATGGAAATTATTTAAAAAAACCCAATTATCTGAAGATTAATGTCTCAACAAGTTTTTAAGATTAAATCAGGCTTGTATACATAGTCTCAGTTTTACAATTCAGGGGCAGCAAACAACGCTATTAAAAAAAATTCCTAAAAGTTCCACAAAAAATTTTAGCTGATTTTTCCCCATCAGGTAAGTGGTATCCACCAGTCTAAAAATCCACCAATATATTCACTGCTTTATCATGTAGTATGAGTAATCATAAGTTTCATAAAACTTGTTTGTCTAAATAGATGAACTTAGATTTATACCTGATATTTTGACAAGAAGAAAATCCTAGGATTGAGACTTAATAGTCTAGACTGAGAATAAGTAAACTAGAAAAATATTCCACATATCATTAATATTAGTAATCAGGATTTCAGAAATCTTTATAGCAGAAACAAGACCCAGTTAAAAGCACAACATTACTTAGGATGAGATTTATCCTATCTTTCCAGATATCTATTATATGCTTTACCACTTCTGACACACATACACGATGAGTTTTAGTAATCAAATTTAAATCATTCCTATCATATCTAGAAAGCTTGAATCCAATTTCAAGTGTTATCACACCTAAAATTAAAAACTGTGAAGGAGCTTAATTAGTTTACGTGCCCCAGGATATCTCACCAAGTAGCTGTCTTCCTGTTTAGTCACATAAATGATACAGAAATCTGGTATTTATGACTCCAAATTTTGTTCAATGTCAAAAACACAGACTTTAAAGTGCTTATTCCACCTTTTAAGGATAGACTTTGCTTTAACAAAATTTTTGTGTGTAATACTAGCTTAAAGGAATGAAGTGTTCAAGTCTAAATTCATTTATGTTATGCTAAATCATAATGAATATAGTACACACTCCTGTGCAGTTAGATCAGATGGTACTAAAGGGAAACAACAAGGTATCCATCAGATGCATTTCAAACAAGGTATTTGGAAGTAAGGCAATAAAAAATACTTCTGGACAACTACCTCTGACCAACCATTTTTCCCAGTATTTATTGGGTCTATGCAGCTGGAATACTGCATCCATCTCTGGGGCCCTCAGCATAAGAGGGACATGGGCCTGTTACAGCAGATTCAAAGAAAGGCCATGAAAAATCGAAAGGCTGGAAACACTTGTCTTGTGACAAAAGGCTGAGAGAGTTGGAGTTGTTCACCCTGGGGAAGAACAGGTTCCAGGGAGATCTTATAGCAGCCTGTCAATATATAAAGGAAGTTCATAAGACAGAAGAAACTTTGCAGCAGCATCAATAGCATGGGGACAGGGAGCAACAGTTTTAAACTGAATGAGGGCAGGTTTAGACTGGATGTAAGGAAAAAAATTTTTACTGTGCGGCTGTGGCAAATACACTTGATTCTAATCACCCAGGGAAGTTATGGATGGCCTGCCCTCGGAAGTGTTCAAGACTGGGCTGGATGCAGCTTTGGGCAACCTGATTTAGTTGAAGATGTCCATACCCACGGCAGTGGCAGATTTGATCTTGAAAAGGCCCTTTGCAATACAAACCATTTTATGATTCTACATAGCTCCTTACCACCAAGTGTCAGAGCATTATTACAAAAATGGACATTAATAAAAAGATACTTGGTCAAAAGTTACAAGTGAAAAACAAACCACCAGAGGCAAGCAAAACATCTCTTAATTAAAGCAATATACTTGCCCTTGTGAATTTAGAGCACATCTCCTCTGCATCCTTCACCATATTTGCTCGCAGCATGTATTTAGCACATTTAGAATTGATAAATCTGTCTGCAGTATCCAAAGACTGTGCTTCATCCATCCATTTGGCAGCTTCCTTGATGTTACCTACATGCTATTAGGAAAATTATATAGTTAACTTACAGTATAAGCCTGCTATTGACCAGCTCCTGAAATCTATAGTAACTGGTATTTCTCCATCAGAGGTAACAAAAGCCAGTGTTATTCTCACTTCCCTCACTTCCAGATTTTTTTCAGTCTGACAATTTCCTATAAGTTGTGACCGGCTTTGCAAAACCCAAACAAAAGGGTTTTTATTTTCTTCCTGACAAAACAGTGCCCAAAAAGAAACCCACATGAAAACTGATGCCCATAACCACTGCTAACTATTACCCATGCATTCATACCCATTTGACGGGTTAATTTTTTTTATAAACTAGGTACTCCACATGTCCAAATTGACTTTTTACCTTGTAAATTTTTGCTTTTAAATAGAATAGTTCTATTAACGTTGGAGTGCTTGCAATTGCAGCATTAATGTAATCCAAGGCCAAAGAACACTGGCCAAGTTTGTCAAAATGCTGTGCCAGGAAATACCGAACCCAAAGCAGTGTTGTTGGGGGCTCTTTCTCTCCGTTTTCTGCAACAAAATGGGAAAGGTTACAACAACTGGTAAGGCTGAAGACTGCACTTGAAAAACAAACACACAAAAAAAAGCTTGGAAATTCAGCAAATACTTCCAGTAATGAGTTCATTTACTAGAACATATTACCTTGTTTTTGCAAAAAGTATTGTCACTTCAACAGTTCTTAATAACTTCTATGAACAGCATTAGTAATTACAGGGTAATTAATATAAGACCATAGAGACTTACCACATGTACTAAAAAGGTCACAAGTTTTCAAAGAGGCTTCATAACCAGTAACAAGTTCCTGGATTGTAGAAACCTACATAAAAAAAAAAAATGTGCTTAAGTTATGCTTTACTATCATTGTAACAGAAAATAACACACTAAAAAGAATACTTGAGCAAATTAGAGAAACTATACAAACAACTATTTTATTTGAAAAAAATTGGACATATCTTCACATAGTTTACTTCACCTTTCACAACCTATTTTTGATCACCCATTTCAACTGGTGATGTGGTAGGGAAACAGGTTAATCTCAGGCAGCTTACAGCAGAAGGTAATCAAGTACACTTGATCAGTATCCTCTTAAGTAAAAATTCCGAAGTACAACTTAAATTATGCTATTAATTTTTAAGCACTGAAACTGAGCCAATTAAAAAAAAGTGCTTTGAAAAAGACTGAACTTCCCATACCAATGAAGAAACAACAGAGACTTCTGTGGTGTTTTAGCAGGTTGATATGTACTATTAATGATTTCTGTTTTGTTTGAAAGGTATTGTTGCCTAGAATGCAGGCTGCATCTTCTGACATAAAAATCTATACACCGACTGACTGAAGGCTAATACTTTCTGAAATCAGATCTTGTCAAGAATATTGTTTTTCATTCCAAGGTTTAGCACTCAAAAGTCACCCATACAGTTTTTAACTCACACTATACAAGTCTGATATTTACAGTAAGTACAAATGTCTGTGCATTTCATAACAGTTAACTATTCCAATTCCAGGTCCATGGCTAACAAATGCCACTTAGTATTTCTAAACATTTTATGAAATGCTCAGCCTGTTTTGTAGCTTCATTCTAAACATGCCTGCCATTTCCAGCAAGTAACCAACCAACCTCTTCAGGTAACAAGAACAATATTACAAAAAGAAATATGGTCTATGTATATACACACCCAGAACACAGAAGGGACTTAAAATATAAGATCTGACTGTAAACATAGCAGGATAATGGCTACATTCACCAATTAGGTGAAACCTCTAGATGGTAAAAATCTAAAGCTTCAATGGTTAGAAGTAAGATGATCCTACACTTAAACAGCTGGTTGCAAGAGTAAAACAATTGTAGGGAGACAGCAAAATTTTAAAAAAGCACAAATTGACAATGCATGCATCCACTTCAAGATACACTTGAAGGAGAGGAAGGAGAAGGGAATAAACCTTGGTCAATAAGACCAAAGCATACAATTTGAAGAGTATTAACTTCATTTGACCTAATTCAGCGCAACAGGCAAGAAATGGCAAACACTGTTTCAAAAAGAGCAGAGAAAGCGACATGCCCAAGTCACACAGCCAGCGTAAATATCTCAAAAGTGTAATAAATGTATAAACACACATTCCGGAAAGCTCTGGGCAAATCTCTTAAGAAATGAGTTTTGGTAGCAAAATCTCATAAAATATAATAAAATGTTACTGGACTTCGAATAACTACAAAGTGATAAAGGAATGAGAAGAAGTCACTAGTAAACAGAAAAAAGGAAAAAAATGCATTAAGTTTTTCTCCGGCCTGCCTCAGACGTGTTCAGTGAAAGAAATCTTCAACACCCTCAGAAAATATTTGAAGACTCTCTTCTCTAAAATGAGTTTAAAAGCGGAAGCATCTGCTTCAGGTAGCAGGCTTGCAGTGTATATATGCAACTGTGTATTATTTCCTTGATGCTTTTCACTGCATCATGCTTTTCACCATGTATTCCCGAA
The DNA here is from genome assembly GCA_013397565.1 of Ptilonorhynchus violaceus. Classification (NCBI taxonomy): domain Eukaryota; kingdom Metazoa; phylum Chordata; class Aves; order Passeriformes; family Ptilonorhynchidae; genus Ptilonorhynchus; species Ptilonorhynchus violaceus. Next base: position 1,305,194 of record VZRJ01008648.1, on the reverse strand, counting down.
GTTATCCTCATCTGGCTGCTACTACCCTCAGAATCCTTTGAGGCTGCAAGTAAATTGTGTGCCTATTTCATTTCTTGAATAAGCACACCCCACCACCAAATCTAACATAGAAATGTTTCCATTATGCACACTCGGGAGTACGGCTTCACATCTGGACAAAGACCACGCTAACACCAAAAAGAACAGCACCACCATCTCTGAGCCACACGTGCCTGGTCCCTGCTTTCGCTGAGTGCTGGTGGCTGCATCCAGGGTTAACAGTGGTTTTCTCCCTGTTCCACCTCAGTGTACCAATGCTCAATTACTCCCATCACCAGGGACACTGGCAGTGGACAGACCTGGGACATCCTTGTAGAAGGGTCTCCAATCAGCTTACATTAACAGTAAAATCAAGCATTCTGAATCTTGAGGAGATGGAGAATACCAAACTGTACTCTGTTTTAAAAGATGCCAAGTTCTTCCAAATTCAGAACACTGCAGTGGTTTTGGCTTTCGCAGTTCAAGAAAATACACTGTAATTGTCATTCTGGAAGCTACAACGAATACATTTGGAAACAAGTATTCAGTGAAAGCAACAGCTAAAAAAATGCAAATGAGATAGCTGGATTATTGCAGACATCATTGATGAAAATGACAGTATTTTTTCCCCCTATTTTTTATGCTTATGCTTCAGTCTCTTGCTAGTAATTTAGGAAAATAATTTCAGGTTCATGGGCTGCTTCAGAGGGCAAATGATCTGCAAATATGAACCCTAATTCCTGTGTCCATATTAACTGCAAATTTAGTTGCAAAATCTCTCTTGAATTTGCTATTATCTGTGTTCTAGAGTCATCACTGCCATCTTAAAGGCAATAATATTTTACTATTTCTAAAAGCTACAGCATTCTTCATAATTTAGTAATTTCTAAAAATTGAGCTGAGCTATCTGGAAATGTCATGATACTGACCACAAGCTAATTTCAAACAGCATTATTCTAGGAAAACAGTGTCAGTTTATTCTCTCACCATGGAATTGAAAAAGCTTAAGGTATCACAACAGCATAGCTGAAGTCATCAACAAATCTCACGTTTCGCTATGAAAAGACTGAATTAATTCCAGAACTAGGATCACCAGCTTCAGAAGCCTCTTCATTAATCAAAATTCAAACCTCAAACCTTTTCACTACCTACACCTTTCATTTCATTATGGAAGAACAATGACCTAAGCCACAAGCATCCAAGAAGGGGTAAACCAGCTGTAGCCTTCCCCATTTGCACAAAAGAGTGAAGTGCTCATCTTTCCTCCTATACCCTAAAGATTAAAATTGTACATGCTCACAAACCATTATATATTATTGTCAAGAATAATAATCCTGAAAGTTAAAAAAGCATCTTCCACACTCTGTAGTACTTGAAGCAAAGACTCCACAAAGTTTAATGCTCTTCCATTCCTGTGCAGTTTAATTCCATTGGAAAGGATAGTTTTGTAAGTCAACTTTGAGTAAATGCCTTAAAATCAATAGTTGAGAAATACAAACAGACTGGAATAAATAAAATGCGCACACACACCTTTTTAAACTAAAAGTAAAAAGAATGCAATTCACTTGAGTTCCAATTCTGAATTACTTTTTTTCTGTGAACATACAAACATTGTTTGCATTTATCTGATTATACTGATATATTTAGTGTCCCCTTTCATAAGGGACAGCCTAAGGGAAAGTTATTGTTTTCCGGGTAAGTGGCTGATGGATAGAATTCTTCTATCATGAGTTGTAGCTATCACAGCTATCTATGGGCCAGTCATGAAATGGAAATCTGTGTTGCATGCTATGCCATACACCAACTGACTACCTGCTACAGAAATTTTTCTTTAGACAAAGAGGCCTATCAAAGGTAAGAACAACAGTATGGGGCTCCAAAATGCAACACTAGGGTTACAGTAGCCTAAACTTCAGTTTGATTTTTTTTTCTATACTCTGTGTGGGAGTAAGCTCAACAAATAGACAAAGGAATAAAAAGTAAGGAGAACAGTAACACAGAAAGGTTTTTAAGAAGCACACGTAAAAGAGATGAGGTGAAATATGTAATGGAAGATGAACTCAACAGCCCACTACTACAAAGCAAGGATGCAAATTTTTCAAATAAAAGGCTTAAATTCTCTGGTTTATTTATGGAAGCTAAATTACTCCATTGATTCTATATCCCATTACTACATCAGTTGGGTAAAATTTTGTAATAGACTTCTGTTTCAATGACAACCTTCCAAACACCAATACAGTATTTCCTTCAATAAAACAACTGCAAGAAAAGGAACTGAATTATTGTAATGTACTATAAAGTGGTTAGACTTAAGCTCTGTCAATAGTCTTTTTTTTAAAAGACTTCAACTTCTTAATTTATCATCAGTTACAAACACTACATTTAAGTTGTTTTTTTCAGTTGCTTCTATTAGAATTCAGTAAGAAGTTACCAGCACTTCCAACGCAAACATAGGTTATAAGCTCTTGTATACAAGCAGTTTGAGAAGCAATCCGTATGTTGACGTTTGGCACATAGTTTGAGTCCCTGCCTTTTGATTTCCTGAGGACACATTTAGTATTATCTGCTCTGTTCTCTAAGTCAAATGACCAAAATGAAAACTTTGAATACTGGTACTGAGATGCAAAGTTTCAAGGTGCATCTATAAAGCTGCCCAAACAAGAAAACATGCTAATGACCTGTAAATACAAATGCAACTGTGGTCTTAAGCTAAGAAAGTTAGTTATGCATTAGTACAGGCAAATCTTCAGGCAAATTCCAGAAATACTTTAAGATGTGTGTTCTAGTATGGGCTTTTATTAAAAAAATTTCACTGTTACCAAGTTCATACGTAATTACACTTCTGATTCAGGCAAGGGGTACATTATTGTGCCTTGAACACCATCAGCAGTGAAAAGGACACACAACAGTGCGTGATACTTAAACCACTGAAATGGTCCATCATCATGCATCAAATGAAGCACTTCTGGGTATTACCACACAGTAGGAGACTGATGCTTTAGAAAACCACTTTGAATGTTTCCTCCTTATGGAATGCCTAATAATCACACACACTAAAAGCTAAACATTTGCATGTTGTGCACTATTTTGGGATTTTTTAAGAGAACTGAAACTTTATAAAGACTAGCTATTCACAGTTCTGTACTACATCCAGAGTAGTTTTAATTGTTCAGTTACTTTAATGAAAGTAACTTTCAAGCACAGTCCACTGCAACCTACTCCTAAACAGTAACCAGTGTCTTTAAGAAGATGACAGTGATGCTGTCTCAGAAAATAGTCTCAGCTCAGTGTCAAGTCTACAAGCTTCTGAAATATCAGTGTCTCATATTGTACCTTGTTCTTCAAAGAATTCAGTGGATGATACAAGTTTGAACTCCCCATGAGCTGGAGACTCTTCCATGTGGGAAAACTTTGGCTAATCCTTTTCATAACCTCCCACAAAGTGCTAGAGGAGAAAAACCAGACAACAGTTCTTCAGTTTTCAGTAGGTGACCTAACAAGGCTTCTCTTAAGAAACTTCTGGGTATTTATTTGGCAGGAATGAGCAGATAGGTACTAGAAAAATAGAAATTTCACAAGAATCTCACTACTCAGATTCATCTGTCTCAGAAAGCTCCTGCACAAAAATGTAAGGGAAGGATGACATAGGAGAATCATTCTATATTCAAAAGCCATCTAGTATCAGACTGGAAAAGACAAAGAGCTGAAAGTCTGGGTGCTTCTTATTCCCCATCTACACAACACAGAACTCGTTTGAGACACCCGATCCTGAAGTAGTACATAAAACCTTCAGTTGAAGGAAAAGGATTTGGAACATTCAGGAATCCAAACTGCCTTGGTATTACCAAGCAGGTATCTTCCAAATAGTTAGCAGCCTGCAAGTTCAAATACTTGTGCCAAAATATGGTTAGTATCACATATACTCTCTGTGGGCAGTCCCTTCATTTCAGAGCCAGTGCTATGTCGAGCATTACCTTTCTGAACTTCAGTTTGCAGAGAATTTTAAAGACAACTGAGGCCCTTCATGAAGAGAGCAATGAGTTCCTGCCAAACTTTTCTCTCTTCTTCAAAATAAGGGAGTAATTTCACAGGAACATCTTATACTTATGAAGCACTTCTACTGTTCTAGCAAAAGGATGTCTAGTGCAAAAGAGCCTGAAAAAGAGATGGAAAACAGCAGATAGAAGGCGATACCCTTCAAAAACTTGCTCATCATCCACAGGATGAAGGTCTTCTGTGCTGGAAATGAAATAGGATGATTCCTAAGACAGATGTTCTCAAACCTGCAATCTGACAATCTGACTCAGATGTCAGACAACTTCTTATGATTCAAAGTGCTGACATGGGTGGTCTTCACCACCGGGAAGCTGGATTTCTCAGATGGTTCTGAAGTTCTAGAGTGGGAGAAGGACTGCAGAAACCAACCTGCAAAGGCAGTATTTCTGCATGTTCCATTTCCAATAAGACAAAACAATGCATACAGGGGGAAAAAAGAGCATGTGTTCTTGCCCTTCACAAAAAGGTTATGTCATTTGTCCTTGAAACTTTGAACAACCTTTCTTCTTAAATAGGGAATTCCCCACAGCAGCTTCCTTCCTGAAGAAAACTTGTTTCTTGCAGATAATGCATGGTGCTGACAACACTGGCCCTGCTGGTCACAAAAACTGATCCCAATGCACCACTTGTTTTGTCATCAGCAAATCAAACACCTTGGAATCACCTGAGTACTTGTTTGAAAAACCAAGCCCTAAAGATGCAAAAATTCCACTTAAATAGCAGAAAAGTATGTCTCAAAGCCAAATAAATTAATCCCTTGGTTTTCATCTTGAAGTGCAATTCGGTTCCAAGAGTGTCTCCCTTCACTGGCACTGTTGTGCAACCTCAAAACAGTCAGCCCGCATCATCTAGAAAGTATGGGATACCTGAAGACTGAATGACAAACGAAGCCTTTCAAGAGCAGTTGACAAAGTGTTGTCCTTGTGCCAGAAAACCATGTTGACATTAACAGATAACTTCCTTGCAACCAAATTAGGAATATCTTTCACAACACAAAGAAACATCCAGTACACGCCCTGAAGCAGTACTCTAAATGCCTCAGGGGAAATGGAGAAGCAACAATAAAAGCAGTCCACAAGAGTAATATGTCAATACTTGAAGTCTTTGTTACAAAGAGAGGTTATCTAAGAGAGTGATAAGAAGGTGCTCACAACATGCAGAAACGGTATCAACAGACCCTGCAAAATATTTATGAGCTTAGTACCAAATAAATTAAGACCAAAAAAATATAATGCAGTTGCTAACTCAGAGCTCTGGAGAAGGCCTTTGATGACAACATTTTGAACAAGGTTTGCAGCTGGTCTGTGGCACAGAGTTACCACCACCAAATCAAGCCTTTCTAGAGTTGTCTTCACTATCAGTGCCATTTCTGAGACAGTGGTAATCATTCACACACACACAAAGCCAGCCAACACAACAGAACTGAAAGCTGAACCCACAAAAAAATGAAGATGCCCACTATAAGAAATTGGTTGTTTTCTTTTGATTCCATGCTCTCCATGCCATTTTGAACAGAACCCTCAATTTAGCTTAGCACTAGAAAAAGCTGTGACACAATGATAGCACAAACAAGAATATCTCCCTCTACTCACAGAGACACTTTCACAACCTCCCTGAAAGGGTTACTTGATTGCTTGTGATGGGTGAGCCAGACACACAGCGTGGCAAGGAACTTGTACCCTCTTCCTGAATCTCTAGCAACTGTGATGAAGGATCCTGGGTTCAAACCCAGTTAAGGTCTGCCCATGTGGCAAATTTGCAATCTGAAGCTCCCACCCCTAAAAACAATCATGTTTAGATGTGAACTTTCAGGGCTGCAAAAATACTTAGTAATGGTAGCAGAGGCACACTTCTAATAATCTCTTTATCCAGCATGGCCCCATCACACAATTAACGGTATTTCAATCCAGGGCATTTTGACCATACCTTTCTGGATGGAAAAGGGAAGGAAGTTTTAAATAAAGAAGCTGCCAGTAGACTCAAAAAGGAAAAAAGCTCATAAATAAAATTAACCACAAGGGGGGAGAAAGGGCAGGAGGAAAAGGGTAGCTGACACATAAGAAAAAGTGTTTTACTACAGCCTAATGAAGACAAGAAGCATCTTCATCTATAGCCAACAGGTGATTGGCATGAATTGAGATCTGCTTTTTATGCAGGCAAAGAACAAAGCATGCCAAACACACGTGCCAGCTGGCACACTCGGACTCCACAAAAGGTCTGAGTTCAGGCTCTTCCACTGTAATCCACACAGGAAGGTGTTTATGGGCAGCCACCTAAAAAGCTGCATTTCCTATGGCTTACTATAATTTTATGTAAATTAATATCTAAGATCACAGCATCTATAATCTTAAGACAGTTCAGAGAAGAACCAAGAAATTTCTGCAGCGAGGCTCAGAAGGACGATTTTCATTTTTTTTAAAGCAACATTTCTCCATTATTTAAGAAATGTCCCATCTACCTACTTTGAAACGCAAGATATTAACATTCAGATTTATCAGTGTAAAAAGGAAAAAGTGTAGGGCATGCAAATGACTGAATATTTCCATTTTTAGTCACCGCAGCTGTACACTAAGTTACTTGCAACTACTTCCTTTGTATCACTTGAAAAGTTTCTGCTCCACAACTTTTTACATAGCTGATGCAGATTTCCCTCACCCAATGAGGTATGAACAAGCCCACAGAGAATATTCAAATACATTATTCCAATTGTGAAAGCCTATTCATACAGACAACTTGCATTGCTTACACTTTAGTATATGGCTAACATCTGAAAGCAATAAAAAAAATTACCATCAAATAAAAACTATTTTACCACCTCTTGCCATGAAAATAAAAACAGGAAAAGCAGACAAGCAGCCTTTTACTTAACACAAGTCACCTTAAATTTCTTCTCTTTGACATATACGGATGTCAAGGACACACCTTTACTGTTTTGTGTAATGCCCAATGAACATGTTGCTTTAAAACTAACAACAATTCAGATGTAGGTACATCTCTATTTTTAAATTTATTCAACCAAGCCATCAATACTCACTTCTGCTTCCCTGAGAAAATAATTTTTGAATGGGAAAGACAAAATCTGTAACCTGCAGTAAAACAGACATCCAGTGGTATCATGGTTAGTCACCAACTTCAGCATTTCTCAGTGTGTGGTGGCTAAGCAGACATTTGTTCTCAGGAATTTCACCACAGAGCTACCAGCTTGTAAGGACTGGCTAGCCACAAAGTACTGACTTTGCAGTACCACATTTAAAGCTGTTGCTGTCCATTACTGCTAGCACTGCTAACAGCTAATCCTGAAATAAAACAAGTGATACTTTTTCTAGTGTCAATGGCACAAATAGACACACAGGCTATTTGAAACACTAAACTCCAGAAGAAAAAAACACTTTCTCCTTTTATCTGAGTCTAGTTTGCATTCGTCATTCAAAAAGTAGCCTGTAACATGTATTCTGTAGGCTTGCTCTGCTGAAGCAGCATGCCCTTAAAAACAATGCTATGTACAAGCATGATCAATTGAAAAGTTTATAGCAACTGTACTACAATACACATACAAATTCAGGGTAAACCAATACCCTAAGATGGCACTGTGGTCATCACATGAATAATTTAATGGGAAACTGGTTTTCTGAGAGCTTTTGGACAAGTCTAGGGACTGCACTAAAGCAAATCATTTCACATGAGCAGAGCATCACAAGGAGCAGAGATAGGGAGAGCATTTCTTGTGGGTTTCCAAACAGAAACTGCTTTGGAGCAGTTAATCCCAATGTAGATCACTCAAACTAAAAAAGTTCTCTTGATAAAGTAGTTCATAAATCAGCTTCTACACCTACCAGCTCTTGGCTTACATACTACCTCACAGACTCAAATTGTCAGCCATTAACATATTTTACACTCCTCATTCTCACTGAAGAGTGGAAGCATCCTATCCTTGCTGTACCTACAGCAAAGTTTGTTATACTTCTCCTTCCTCTACTTATTTTAAAATTTCCTTACTCCTCCTTATGATCCAGTTGTACAGTACAAATGCTAGCTTTCACTACGAATGTACCAATTGTTAGCCAGATCCTGGGTAAGTCCAACTTACCAGACCCCCCCTCCTGGAATTTTAACTCAAAGACACTACTTCCTAACAGCTGAAGTGATGGAGTCAGTATGAAAAAAAGGCTGTCCTTGGCTAATCTCACAGAGCTATTTCTTCTTAAAATGTAGAGTTTCCTAACAGAACTAATGTTTTCTACTTCCTTATGTAATCCACCAATAATTTGCAGAGGACATCTAACTGAAAAAAAAAAAAACACCAAAGAAACCCCCAAACCAACAGTGGCAATGTGCTTTATATTCCTTTAGCTTTCCACAGCAAGGAAGAAATACGCCTTCTTTCCAGAAAGAGTTAAAGAAAGATCTTCACTGAAGACAGCCTACCTTCCTGTGTAGACAGTCTTACACCTTTTTTTGAGACTGTTGTTTCTGATGTTTCTTCCAGCCAGACATTTTCTCTCATCCAGTATTTCCTCACAGTCTCCATGATTTTAGATACTCAGAAAAAGGGCACATGTGCACTAATGTCGAGCTTCAATGGAATCAACCAATGCACCTGCAACACAATCGACGTAAACCTTGATGTTGACTAATTGAAGATCTTCACTCTTTGGATTTTTTATCTCATGGATACAGAGACCAGCATGTATGGGGAACCAAAGAGTATTTTTGAACATTGCTCAAGTACAAAGAGAATTTTCTGGAGAGGAGGTGGGGGTAGCACTCCAAGAGCCATTTCTTGTGAGGAAGAGTAACAAATAAGGCTGTTCACAGATATTTCTAATGTATCTGGACTGTAGCTTATAGAATGTGAAAATTATACATCCCATGTAATTGCTTATACTTCAGGCTTTTGGATTCCAGCAGAAACATTCTGCCAAGAGCCACAGTTGCATTCACTCTGAACAGTAACTTTGCATGAACAACAAAGCTCACAATAACAAAATGGCACTCCTAAGCACTAGTTTCTGCTTCCTGAACATACAAAAAAGCCTTCAGCTTCTTCGTGACAGAGTATTATACCAACTGCGTAAATTTTACTCAAGCAGAAAGGTATCAGTAGGATAAGTGTAGTTTAAATAATCAAGTACTCCTGCTACTGAGAAACTAGACTGATAAAATGATTTAATAATCCTCCATGTTATGCAGTAGGCTTTTTAAATTCAAGGTTTAGCATAACAGAAAACTCAAGGAAAATGGCTATACTTTGTTGATACCAATATTTTAATAATAACAAACTCCAGATACTAAAGCACTAAGCAAAGTATAAAAGCTATGAAACCACCAGTAGCACAAAAGAAAAGCCCAACAGCTAAACAGTAAATCTCTTTCCCTGCATAGGAGACCAAGACACTCATATCCCTGTAGTCTGTGTACACGCAGACTGTATTTCATTGAGACACTTTCTTTGTAAATGCTCCATGTTTCTTAGCACATAAAACCCCCATATATACAGTCACATTTCAAAACCTTTCATTCACATAGTAATAGTTTAAAGTGATTATTCCAAAAAGTCTCCACAAATCATGAAAATTAAATTGTTCATACTATTACAGAAATATCAACCATAAGTTAAAAAATACAGTAATTTGTATTTTTTAAAGCTGTGTTTTGTTTGGGTAACATTTCAAAGTTGTAGAGGAAAGCAGGTTATCTTGTTAATAAAACCCCCAAAACACAACCACACAAGTTTCTTTATGCTGGATGAAGTTTTTTATTACAACCTGCCTGCTATCTTCCCATATATCTCACTTGCTTAGAATTAATTCATTGTACTTAGTCACTTACATTTCTTCCACTTAGTCCTTGGTTAGAAGTCACAAAGACCAGAAATTCACTTTAAAATACAAGTTACCTCCAAGTATGTTTATGAATTGATGATGCAAAACTTTAGTATTTTATGGCAAGATCAAGAACATCAAGTGAATAAGTCTCCAAAGGCAATATGAGAACAACGCGTTTTAAATCTTCTTAAACTACTTTTTTTTCAGAAATAACTACAGTTCTTCAAAACACACTATCACCACTGGCCTCACTACACACAAGCACCTCTCGCAGCATGGAAATTTTTTTGAAATCATGTGTGTGGAATTTCCAAATGAGGACAACTAATTTTTTCCCCCCCCATGTTTAACCCATCCATCTTGTCAAGTTTGACATTGCAGAAATGGTTTGAGCAGCTTCACTTTTAGCTTAATAGCACAACATACTAAGAAAAAATTGAGTACAAATTTAAAGCTGTACAGATTCAGAAACTGGTACTCAAACACTTGCATTGTTCTTTCAGCAAAAACAGCAGGGTGGAATGGACAATTGGGAATGGGAACCACTCTGGTGACAAGTCAGGGCTGTTAGATAATCCATTCTGAATTGCATGAGAGACTCATAAACCAGTTCCCTAAGGAGCATCATCTACTGGAGTCCTATAAATTCTGTGTCTGTTATTCTCACCTTCAACATACACAGTATACAAAGAGCAAGAATTTTTCTGGCACGGAATTGCTATATATTAAAACTCAAAGATGAGGACGACAGCTCATGGGACTTGTGTTATCACCTCCCATAAAGTAAGCTATTTTTGGGTAAAAGGCCATCTTCTCTTTCAACATATGCCATTGTAGTTGTCACTGTAGATCACAGCAAGGCATCAGGTACTGTGCATAGTGAATATAAGTTGTTAAAAATTGAAGTCCTGATCTCCAAAACACAGCACCTCATTTACAACCTTGCACGCGGCATCTGTCGAGCCTTAGACAACCAAGCCACTGAGCACTCCCAACAGCTGTGCATTTACACAGCCCATCAGGGTGGGAGCACAGCACACTGACCGCACCAGTGTCATACCAACAGTCCCTGCTGCATAATGTTACCAACACCAGCAGGTTTGCTACAACAAACTGCCTTCATCAGCAGAAAATTACTCAAAGTGAACATGAGCTACCCAAGAAATAATCTGGAGGCAATTATGACCTTACTAGAATTTTATCAGGATCTTGTCCTCCACTCTTCCTTCACCAACTAGATGAGGGCAAACTCAACTTTACTGAACATCTACATCAAAGCCTGGCCAAATGACTGCTGTTCTAAGCTGTAAGTATTCTTTACACAGCTCTTTTTCTTTAATTGAGACTACAAGCAGATGATCACTGACAAAACACCAAATGCACAACACTGTCTATTAGAATTTGCACTGTGAAGTTTTGCAGAAATAAAGACAGATGCCATATGTGCCACTTAGAGAGCTCCAAAATCAAGACTGATGGAAGGACTGTACAAAAACAATTATTATATCTGTAGACAACATCCTCAGCCTAATTCCCTTTCACTCTTGAATAAACAACCTGTTCTTTGGCAAGTGCCTATCCTGAAGCAGCAGTTACACATGCCTCACGTGACATGGTGAACTGTGCATTTACTCGAATTTAACCTTATCCGAAGGAGAGTCTGCAGTTACTCAGCTGTGTTCTGAAGTTAATCCAGTTCTAAAAGGCAGATTCTTTGACAAGTTTTTCCCTTTGTGAATAGCCTGAAGCAAGACATTCTAGGAAGTGATTAGGAGGGCTCTGCAGGCAAATGGATATAAAAATCACAACTGAAGATTCCAAATCACAGTATCCAGATTAGGGACCTCAATGCTTCTGTATATAGGCACTCACGTATATCAGCCTGTCAGTCTTCATTGTGTCTTTCTACACTGTTTGCTAGAGTGTCTTAGTGGTGCCCCGCAACATGCCTCTGCACTTGCCCTGGTAGTGAAGTACCAGTTCAGATTAGCCTGCCAGCTAGGAGGTAAATGGCTACAAGCTGGTCCTGGACTTGAAAGTGAAAGCCAGTAAGATGAAGAATCATTAAGGTTAGAAAAAACTTCTACAGACTGCCTAGTCCAATCCCTCATTACAGAGCAGAGTCAGCCGAAGCAGATTACTCCTGGCCAGTCACATTTTGACCATTTCCAAGAAGCCAACTCCACTGCCTCTCTGAAAAACCTGTTCCCACATTTGACAACCTCCATGACGAAGTGTCTTTTCTTTTGCTTAAATATTCTCTTGTATTTTCACTTGTGCATATAATACCTTGTCTGTTCACTGGGCACCAACGAGAAGATGATAATTTTGTCATAGAAGGCTATTAAGTTAGTCAGGCATGAATTCCCCTACATAAATCCATCCTACCTACTGTCCTTTGTGTGTCTGGTAATGGTTTCCAGGATTATTTGCCTTATCAGCTTCAAAAAGATTGACATCAAGCTGACTGGCCCATAGCTCCTCAGATCCTTCTTTCTGTACTTCTTGAAAAAGAAGCAAAGTGACATTTGCTTTCCTCCAGACCTCAGGAAACTCCATCCATCACGATGATCTTTCAAAGACTGCACTCCCACTCAGTGACATTGTCTTGCTGCGCCAAGAGCTGGAGATGCATCCCGTTCAAGGTCAATGTGCACATCCAGGATGTTTAGAAGTTGTATAACCTGATCTTCTGCTACCAAGATGTATACATTTAAGAAAGCAATTAAAGTGACACCAAAAATCACAAAAGTGGTATACATTCTCTGCTGCCTTGATATACCAAACTTGATACTTGATCAGCAACTCTTAAAAGACTTCCAGGAGATTTACCACATGTGTTGAGCTTGAAATGAGAACCCTTTTAGGAAAGATGACAAATAGCATTATCACAGAAGGTGCTTTGAATTTTACTGGATTCTGTCTCATGGAGAAGTATGGAATTATGTTTTCATTTGTTTGCCTTTTTTTCAGCATATCAGCAAAAGTTGTCAATGAAGTCACTGACAATTGATATCTTCTGCTTCTCCTTGATACATAACAGGAATCCACTATTAGACATGTAAAAGAATAAGCACAAGTACCATCAAGACAGTGCTAAGGGCACCAGCTTAACTGATGCTAAGGGCATCAGTTGAGCAATCCACTGCCATTCTGGTGCATGCAGTCAATTACAGAATATATTGCAGATGCCTCACTTGAGTCTCCTTCTGATCTAAGAAGTGTCCTATCAGAGGAGCAAAAGATTCCTAGAAAATTGAAGGAAAAACATCACCATATCCAATGTTTGCCTTGGTGCTAGACAGATGTGAGAAGATGCAGGCTGACAAGGTAAAAGAAACTTAAGTACCTGCTTGGGACATGTCTTCCTGCAAGGAAGACAAGGCATGTGCTGTATCTGCCAATCAAAGCCATAGACACAACATATGAGGAGTAAAGTTTAAACTGCAGATTTAGTGTCAACACCACCATGATGTTGTTTAGAGTTCCCTTCCTTTACAGGTAACTCTTACCCCAGAATTCTTCCATTTTATCTTAGAAATTATCCAAATAAAGTTAACATAGTGGGAAACAGTCAGAGAAACAAACAAACATGGAATGACCTTAAAAGAGTTTTGTAGAGCAGCAAGACATTCACAGAGTTCCCTCAGGGTGTCTTAAACAATAGCCAGAACAAGAGGAAGTGTAGGAACAGGCAAAGGCCGGTATTTGAGGTGACTGAATGCAAGATTAGTAGAGAAAAATTCATATCAAGCTCAATATGCAAGTTCCTTAACACTAGTAACCTGTAGAGGAAGGTCTCAGCTCTTGTTCAGATCAGCTATTTCCTTTCCTTTCTCCAAACCTCACAGGTAAGTAGAATCTGCTGACAAGTGTAATGCTTTTTACATTTGTCAACTTTGCCTTTATGTAAACACTCACTTGACCATACTTCATTATGACCAAGAGTTTTCACATTTAAAAAGCCTCAGGCTGCCATATAACAAATAGAAGGAAAGCACAGCCAATTTCTTCACAACAGCAGTGGTTACTTCAAGAATTACCTGAAACAAACAGGCAGTGATGACCATTATACTTCAAGTATTTTTTAAAAATACAATCAAAGCCATCAAGACAGTGTTCCATCAAATGATTTCTCTAATATTTTGTAGCTAAAAAGTGATCTATGACTGAGTATCAGAAAAGGTGTACCACTGAACACACTCTATATGGTATTACAAATTTCCTTTGAATGAGACACTGAAAAATAGTATAAGACTGAGTCTGGCAGTCTCTATCATCCTCCAATTGACCTTGTCTTCTGTTGGAAAGACATAGAATCTGGCTGTGTACCAATGTAGCAAGTTAGGAAGTGATTAGCGCATGCCTTTGGTATCTGCAAACAGGGAGCACAGTAACAATTATCACTTGAGAAATAACTTGAACTCTTTACATCCCAACTCCTTTTACTTCTTATTCATGCACATAATCTGTAGAACACCAGTTACCAATATTATAAAAACAGTAAACAGACATCAACTCAAATGGCCTTTGTCCAACAGTCCATCCTGCAATTCAATGCCCCTCTCCTTATTCCAATATTACAGTAATTTTATGCTACAGTATGGTAGAGAAATGCACTCGGGATACTGAACAACTGGCATGATTTTTTAAGTATGCAGTATTTTTATAACCAAAAGCTCTATCAACAGCACAACTGATCAAGTTAAAACAGCAGTACAGTTTCTATGCAAAAGACAATTGTTAGCTTAATTTCTTATGGCTTCTCACCCTTCAGGCTGAACTACTTATGTCTCCTCCAGTCTAGGTGGCATGACAAAGAAGAAGAAACCGTAAAAAACCAAACCAGTTCACATGCTACTTTATCACAGTAGCATAACAGCACAAAACCTGAAGAAATCACAACCTCATTTGAAGTGCTTTGAAGGATTAAAACAATGTCTTGGATAACTCCCTTCTAAAATTACGGAAAAAAACATTAGTCAGATCACTGATTTGCAAGCAGTAATGGACCATAAAGTCTGAAATTGGATCTTGATGCAGAAGCATGCACAGTAACTTACAGCAAAGCCAGCTTAACACTTTCTCCCCATCAGGTTCTAGAGGTTTAAAGCTTGCTTTAAGCTAATCATCAGTGGGTTAACAACTCCCTCCTAGAAGGTAACAGTATTGCTGGGAGTGATGAAATCCAGCACCTGCTTGGCCCAGGTTTCACAAGACCATCTCTGTTACTTTCTCAAGCATGCAAGCTTCACACAAATACCAAATCCTTCTCAACCCAATTGTGCAGTCAAATATAAACCTCTGCACATCAAACTGAATGCGAGGCCAACACATAGTTTTTTTTCCTGCTCCAGAATTATAGGAAA
This sequence comes from Ptilonorhynchus violaceus, assembly GCA_013397565.1. Lineage (NCBI taxonomy): Eukaryota > Metazoa > Chordata > Aves > Passeriformes > Ptilonorhynchidae > Ptilonorhynchus > Ptilonorhynchus violaceus. Next base: position 1,289,926 of record VZRJ01008648.1, on the reverse strand, counting down.
GACATAGATTGCATAATGCAATATGAAGTACATTTTAACTCATCAGAGACTTATTTATTAAGTTATGTTTTACCTCAAAACAAGTCTTTGAGAATGGCAAAAAGCACCAAAGCTCTATGTAATTTTTCTTTACTGAACAGATTTCAGATTCTTGTGCCTTTGGTTGCTCAAAGAAAGTTTCTTCCAGCAATAACCTTAAGATTACTTTTTTTATTAAACAAACAGCTTTACATTTCCCACTTATGGCACCCTTTTGAGACTCCACCCAAATGATGGTAAACAGTTCTACTTACACTCTGAAGGAAGATTAAAAACACCTTCTACTTAACCAAAGTAAGGCTTATTCTTTTATGAAGTGATGAAGAAAAAGTTGTATTCCACACCCTTCACCACACCAATATTCGCACAAGTATGTAAACAAATTCCAATTCAGTAGCTGAAGAAATAACATCCCATGCACCCATTTGGCACTGCAGTCAATTCAGTTTTATTTTTGCTGGGGCACTCAGTAATTCTTTCTAGAAGCAACTGGAAAAGCTTCCTCAATGTTAGTTTCACAGATATGAAGTACTCATGTAATAGATATTTTGGGAAGAAACCTACCTAGCACAGCCAAAAGGCTGAAGTACCAACTTACAGTAATTAAGATAATAAAAAACATTTTCCCGAACACATCTGACAAACATTTCCCTTCTATACAACCACTCTTTTTTCCTTGCTGTTCATGAAAGGTCATGGACCCCCCCAGAGCTCTAGGAAGAACTTTCTAGGCTTAAATACCAGCTCCTCAAGTCCTCATATCTATGCCACTTCAGAATGCAACTGCAGTTGACTACACCACAAACTGCACTTGTTTCCAAAGAAACACACGGGGAACTTTCCGCACTGCTGGTGGAGATTTCAGAAATTTGCTAGATATTTTCTAGTAGGCATAACACAATACTGACTACAATCCTCTTTCAGTCAAAATATACCAGTAATTTATGTGAGAAGCTAGTACTAAGCTTCAACTTAAGATAAACTGGATAACAAAATACAGTATTTTCTAAAAGATGTAGCCCACATTGGTTTGTCACAATTTTCTGCCCTAAACCCCTAAATTTTAGCAATTCTAAAACTAACTGTCAGGGATTAAAATTAAAGTTTCGCTTAGTTTCAAAGATTCTTCTCTTACACTATAGCTATAGGCAAACCCAACCAAGTGAAATGTAAAAGACCGCCTGCCTTGGTAAGAAAAGGATGTGAAATATGACGAAAATGCTTTTGCAGACATTGCACCACAAACAAATCTCAAGCATGTTTGGAAAAGGTGAAGCTCTTGATTTTAATTACTCTTTAGAATTAAGCTGGCAGTTTTGAGCAGCATTGATTTGATATAATGAAGATAACCAGCCAAAAGGCACCTTTCTGTATAAGTCTGCCCCAAAATATGGTAGGCCTCTTCTTTTATCTATCATGTCAAAAATTAATTAAGTGCTAAAAATCTTTTCAGATGCCCAATGAATTTACACATCTCTTTGAACTTCCAGATTTTTTTTAAACTTCAAATAGCAGAGGTAAAACTTCCCTAACACTGACTGTACTTCTATCTAGATATCCGGTGCATCGCAATGTAAAAGAATTCAATTCAATTTCAAACGTTTACATTGAAAAGTGTGCATTGGCAATATGCACTGTAGAAAAGCTTGTACTATGCACATGGCCTGGTTTCAGTTGGGAGAAATTTAATTTGCTTCACCTGGTACAGTGCTGTGTTTGGGATTCAGTACGAGAATAATGCTGATAACACACTGGTGTTTTAGTTGTTGCTAAGTTGTGCTTACACGAAGGCAAGGACTGTTCAGGTTCCCATGCTCTGTGAGGCAGCGGGGGCACAAGAAGCCAAGAAAGAGCATGGCCAGGGCAGCTGATCTGACTAGCCCAAAGGATATTCCATATGATACAATGTCATGACCAGTATATAAGCAGGGGGGGTTGGCTGGGAGCTGTCAATCACTGCTCAGGGATTGGCTCGGCATTGGTCAGTGAATGGAGAGCAATTGTATTGTGCCTTACTTGTCTCTCTTGAGTTTTATTCTTCCCTCTCCCCTTTTCATTACAATTATTAGTAGTATTATAGTTTATTTTGATCTAACATTAAAGTGTCCTTATCTCAAGCCACAAGGTTTATATGTTTTCTGATTCTACTACCCACCAGGCAGGGGTGGAGTGAGCAAGCATGGTACTTAAGTTGACAGTTGAGGGTAAACCACAACACAATACCAGAATTTACTAAAATTATGTCAACCACAGTAAAAGCAGAGACTACAGAAGTGTACTGAAAATTTCATGTTAGGACAACTAGCAAAGAAACTCTTAGAAAGAAGAATAATGTTAGTCCAAAGAAAGGAGAATTCACTGCTGGTTGAAAAGCTGCATCATATATTGAGGGTTTTTCCAGATGTAAACCCTTTTTCCTACCTAGTCATGAACGGATTAGAATACCCAGAGTTCTAGTGTTTGTAGCAAAGATAAGATCTGAAGAGACTGATCTTTATTCTGTCTTCTACACATTTCAGTAACGTGCTTTAGTTTCAAAATATACTCTCACAGTATCTTAGTGTCAAGTTTGGAAGGAAGAACTACATTTGAAACAATAAGTCTAATGGTACACAATTACGCCAAAACTGAGTTTAGCAGTATAAAAATTATACACTGAAGTTTCAGCTAAAGACTGAAATAGGAAACAAGCGTTTGTGGTAAATACTAATGTATTCATGCACTTCAGAAATGTACATAGAACAACCGCCACCTCTGATATTTTAAAAGCATTACTTCTGGTGACATCATAAACCATAAGTTAAAAGAATCCTGTAATGCTTGCAACTCAACGTACACAAAGTTAATGAACATCTGATTTTTCAAGAACCTCTGCACCAATCCGACTTCAAGCATTTTGACATCAAGTGATCATTCACATATGACAAAATAGCACATGAAGGAAAAAATGTTTAACAACTGTAATTGGTAGGTTACAGGAAAAGCTACATAAAAATTCTTAGATAGTCTATTAGAAATTCAATAAAGAAGACTTCATTAAAACCAAATAAATACTAAATTTTACCTTTTCTGGATTGTAATATAAAGATTTCAAAGTGGTAAACAAGGGTGGGCAGCCTTTACTGAAGTTAACCCTCAGGAACTTATCCGTTAGTTCTCTAAATTTTTCACCTAGGAACAAAAGTGTGTTTGGTTATATGTCAGTGATTGCAAGTGTTATATAAATATATGTACTAACTGCTGTGCAACTCTGGATAACAGAGGAACTGAGAAACTGCAATTAAGGGATTTAATCCTTCCTGTTATTAAATAATACACAAATATGCTTTCGATTTTAAAAAAATTAAAAAAATATAGAGTAAAATGCTTAAGTTGCTAGTGTTTAGCAGCCTGCTGGCAGACATGGTAACAGTCCTCAAACCTGCAAAGTCTATTAAAAAGAGAAAATATTAAGTCCTGACTACAGAGGATGTAGCAAGAGCTATTTAAACAAATATTGAAAAAATCCTGTAATATTAAGAATAGCAACGGAGATCTTGCAAAAGCTCCATAATATGAGGTTTTTATGATTAAGTTAGACAAATATGTGTTAGGACTACTGCAGATATAAAGGATCCTGGTTTGAGGAAGAAGGATGGATGAAATTAACCCTCTGCCTCCGTTCTCGTTCTATTTTTATGTGTAGGACATGACTCGTGATATGATTGTTTCTGGAATCAGAAACAGAAGACTTATCCTTTCAGAAACATAAGCTCCATATCAGAATCATCTCTATCAAAATAGACTGCAGAAATCTAAAAATCTGATCTAATTACATTTTCAGGTAAAAATTACAATACTTGCACTAAATGCCACCTTTCTGAGAAATGCTGTTAAAAAAAAAAAAAAAGCAGGACTTCAAAGAGAAGATATCCAGCCAAGAAAAGAGCTGGCTTTCATGCTTTTATTCTCATGATGGAAGTGATTGTTTTCAGTTGTGGGGTTTTTTTTTTGGTTGCTGTTTCGTTTGGTTTTTTCTATTATTTTTATTGACTTTCTTTGCTTTGCATAGGGATGAACTTGCTCCACACTTCAGTGCGTCCTCTGTTGTGGACTCCTCTAACTTTCACAACAAGGAAGTAGCACACTTCACATAATACTAAGATTCACACATAAAACTGACACATAACTGTTCAAATAAGCCTAACTTCAATAAGAACACATTAAAAATTTGATTAACAGATTGTTTTATAGATATTCAGAAAATGCAGACACTACTGCTTTGTAATAACACTCTTATGTACTTCCACCAATTCTCAATTGTCCTACACTTACTGTTACCAGCACTGTTGCTAATTAACACGGAGACTAATGAAAGTAACTCATGTTCCCACCTTGCTGTACTAAACAAAACTGCTGTATATAAAAACTTCTACTACCTGTGGATGGCGATCCATAACTGGACTGTAAGCACATGCTTTATTACATACGGATTAACTGAAATGTGTTGTCTCACACTACAGAAACTCCCCTATATAAAGGGAAAAACCCATCTCCTGTGTTTCTCCTGTGGAATTCTTCTAATTTATTTTCTTGCTGGAATAATCACAATTCAGAATTTAGGACGAAAAATCCAAGTTTCCATTAAATATTTATTTGTAGAAAGCAGAACAGTTTTAAAACAAAGTCTGGAAAAAAAAGAAAGCACACAGCTGGGCACTCACCTATGACAAGAAGCCAAGCTACAATTTAGTCTCTGAGGCATAGACCTGACCACAGGGGCAGTGCATCCACAGCAGCATAAACAAATCTAAAACTGCATTTGATCACACACACACTTGATCAGCAAAATTGACTGTAACAGCCTTCCTCCATAAAGGTGGTTTCCAGCTGGATCAAGGAGCTGATTGGTATCAAATATAAGCTTAAGATGCAATGCATGGCAAGGTCTGGACAAGGACTGTCCTTTTAATATAAGCCTGCATTTTAGAGTACTTTAATTCTTTAGAGTAATTTAATTCTGAATCAGTGATACCTGTAACTGGTCAGTGACCACACTGGAACAGTAACTGCATTTAACCAGAAATTCTATCCTCTTGAAATTTGCAAATATTTTTCTGCAACCATGTTTCTTTCTACACCTTCACATTCTCGCTATTAACTTTGACCTACAGAAATTCTTATCTCCTGTACTCACAAACACAGGAAATCACTTAGTAAATAGATTAATCTCTACAGGATCAAAAACAGTCTTACACATTCATGCCTGATAAGCTTAATAAATAAGTTAACAGAAACAAGTTTTAATTTAGAAAAATTCTTATTTGCTATAAAATGCTACAGAGAGTAGCCAAAGAGATTTTTCTTGACCGATCTAATAATGAATTTTGCTTTTATTTATCCTGTGGTTACAGCATGAGCAACTAATCCTTGCTCCTATACATATTTCTACTTAACTGAGAATTAGCTGTGAAACTACACTGTCAGATGTAACGTAACCTAGAGCAAGGCAAAACATGATTAATAAAGATATAGTAAAGCGTTTTGCAGGTTTTTTCCTTGTTTGCTGTGTTACCGTAACAATCTTATTATGGAAAAGAAAACAATTACTCAATCATCTAGCTTTTCAAATCTAGCTGAAATGTCTTAAGATTTGTCCCTGTTTCTTTGCTTCAAAGAAACTGAAGTATTTAGAATTATAAAAGGCACAAGTGGCAACTTCTTATGAAGTAGTTAAAATCTTGTGATTTTACACAGGAAATGTGTATGCACATGAGCAACAACAGGGAAGTGAACTTCTGTAACATTTAAAGGTACCAATAAATGTGGTTGTCAGCAAATGAGCTAAACTAAAAACTAACCTTATAAATTTAAAAGCATGAGCAGGTACATTGGGAATCTGCAGCTGACCTCAAATTTCTTGACACTTGATATTTAGCTTATGTACTTTCCAAAAGTCTTCTACTGGAGTTTCAGCAGTTAGACAGCTACATACTAAGTATATATTTTTACAGTATTTACTATTTCATTTAGTCTCCTTCCTTCTATTTCGGAAGATCATAGTTTTCTATTTTAACAAGTATATAGATATTCCTTCCCAAACTGAGGATATTTGTGCACTGTATTTCAAGACAAATTTTTAAAGGACAAAATCACAGAGAACTTACCTATAAAATTAAATAATTTGTGCTACATAACACTGCAGACCTTTTTGTTCCTTTTCTTATTAAATTATCAGCACAAAGGTAGTTTTTGTTGTTGAATTAAGTTCTAATGGCTCTACAACACAGCAGGTTTACGTTTTTACAGCAGAAGTATGTGTATTAGCTACAGAAAGGGGTATGCATATACACACACTCTTATACCTTGAATTAAAGTGTACTATATCCTACATTTTAACTCACGATTCTTAACTTGTATGAGGCAGAAAAATTATGTACAGGAATTCCTACAATCTACATACCATTCTGTACTGTAGTTTTATCAACACAAACATTACATAGCTCATATCATATTTGAGTGTATAAAGCTTTTCTATCAACTCCTAAAACACAGAATTTTGTCTGTTCCAAGAGAAAGGCATATATCTGATTTGTCTGCATGTCAAGTAAGTATTAAATCCACAAGCAGGTATTAAATGCACATTAAACAGCCTGATGAAAACTTGAAAAAAAAAAAAAACTATTACAGAACAGATATGCAACTTGTTACCTGAAACAAAGTTTAAAGGTAATCTTCTAGGTGAAACTGCTCTGGGATGTCTTTTACTAACTTCTTCATAAATCTGAAGCCTCTCTTCTAAAGTGCCTATTATCAGCAAATATAATAGATATAAGTAACAGACATAAAAGCCTATTCTTTTAAATGTCTTTAGATGTTGAGAACTTAAGTGCTGAGAATTAATTGAGCTAGACTCTTTATATGGTTCGGATTTGGAACAATTTAAACATTTCATGTTATTTTTTGCAGTTAATCATAAACATTACTGTGTAAAACTGTATTGAGAATACACTGTATATACAATACACAACCACCAGCATTAATCACTCTACGGATAGACTGTAAACAGGACCATTACCTTGCACATTCAATCACACAGAGATGGAGTTTGGTTTCTTTCAGTTACATGTGGTGCAGACCCATTCACACAGTGTATGACATTCATAGCTTCAATTAACATTTTTTCACTATGCATCCATTTCAGACACACTTAAAGCATTCAGAGAAATATACTGTATTTCTAAACCATAGGCATACAAATAGCATACTATACAAGCATCTCTCTACCATAGGTCCTCTGGTGACAGCAAAGCCAGGGTACAATACTGCCAGTGTAAGTACTGAGCACCAGAACTCTTTATATCTTAATGTTTAACAAAAATGAAGCTACTTAGAGATTTTCTTCCCACTCCTCCCCTTTCCCCCATAATATGCTTTGGAGCTCCAATGTGGTTGTAACTTAAATAAAACTAATCTTTTGTTTTAAAATGCCATTTTTACATAATTAAAATAAATTTTGTTTAAATATTAAATTCATCAAACAATTTAAAACTGAATGTACAGATCAAGAGTAAAATACATATATATTAAATACACCTGTTTTCCTTTCATAAGAAAAACAGTTTATCTTGTCACTGAGCTCAGACGTTGGGGAAGAGGGGGGAATGTATTACCCAGTGTCTCCAAGAGACGTAGAGTTATAAAAGTTATACTAAAATATCGTTTGGATTGGAACTAAAGCATATAAAAGCCCTAATTGAAGTCACAAGTTGGAGCTCCAGAACTTACCATGGGGGAGGAAATAGTCCTAAGACCACCTAAAAAATAAAGTAGCATTATTAGTTTTATAGAATTAGTACAGTTTTAGTCTACATAGGATTTTAATATGTCAAAAACTATTGGACTGGTTCTTTGTTAAAAACTACATGCTTTCATAAACATATTTATTATATCTGAGAGAATAATTGAGTTCCTAGGTAATTTAATTTCTGAGACCATAACCATGCGACTCAACTTTATGGAAGTACTGGAAAAACCACTCAAAGGGCAACACTATACTCTGCATATATGTAACAAATAAAATCATTTTCATTACCCCATTACTAGCTGTATTTCCAGACCTCATGAGACCCAACTGTAAAACTTTCTAGAAGAAAGCTGGTTGAGAAATGTAATGCAGCTATAATATCTACAAATAATATAATTGTGGGCTTATGATTTATGATGTCATCAGAGTAACTCCAATAAACGTTCATTAATTAGTGAAAAACTAAATACAAAGAAACCATTCCTGTGTAAAGATAAACTGGAAGGTTATCACTGCAAAACACTTAATATAATATAAACAGTTGCTATATTTTAGTTTTTAAAAATGAGCTATTTTTCCTGGAAAGACACAATAGCAGAAATGTGAACTGGCATTGGAGTTACAAAGGTTTCAACACATTTACCACCTTTACCTTCTAAGTGCGAACTTAAAAAAAAAAGAAGAAAAAAAGAAAAAGGAATTTTTTTTCAGATGGTCTATATTGAAAAAGCCATCTGAAATAGATATCTGAGTATTTCTCTACAAGCCCCTAGAAAGAGGTACCATCTAAACAAGTTTCAAAATTACAATTTTACGCTGTGGCATATGACAGTAGTCTGATAATCAACTACTAGACAGGAATTAATTGCCATTTGGTTTCCAAGTTCACATGTGGCCAGAGAATGTTCCTTGTGTAAGCGCGTTAGCAAATGCCACCCTTAACTCCAAGAAGAGAAATACTTGCTGTTGGTATTTTCATGCACACAAGTTTTTCAGTGAACGCTTTAAAAATGAATGAGCACACTATATAATATTCAAGTCACAAGGTACATAATTTTCTGCCAAGTAGAATTTTTTAATCTAAAGCAGAAACGTATCAAACAGGAGTTCTAAGTGTATCCTATACCATAAGTATTTTCACTGTATCTGTGTAACGTAACTTACTGGGTTGTAGGGCCTTCTCCAAGCCTTCATAATAATACCAGTTTTCTGCATTACGCTCTATTAACTCTTTGTATACTTCACCAGCTTCTTTCAGTCTTCCCAACTTGAGTAGCATCTCTCCTAGAAACAATGCAGCACAGAACTATGAATTACATGAGAAAACACTTGCGAGTAAAGTTTACAATACATAAAATTGGGCTTAAACATATACAGATTCTTAAAAAGAGGCATTATTTTTCCAAAGGCATTTGCTGTGTGTTACAAATGCTACTTGAAACTACCACACATAGCTCAGAGCTTCATCACCTGTGAAAACAAAGACTACATGAATGTCTGTATCCAAGTATTTAAAACAGCTATTGAGATTATCAAAGAAACAAGCAACTCTACCTTCCAGGATTCCAACACATGACTAGGTCAGTTTTTATCAGGCTGTTTACTTGAGCACATCTGTATTTTTCATATCAATTAACCAGTTTTGAACCAGTTAAATCACTCTGGTTTGCTACTAAGTAAATGGTTCTACCAGGTCTAGCTTGCATGGAATTAATTTTCTTCACAGCAGCTCATACCGGGCTGTGTATGGGATTTGCAACTAAACGCTGATAACACACCAATGTTTCCACCACTGCCAAGCAGTACTTGTAGACCATCAAGGCTTTATCTTTTTACCCCTACTTTGCCACCCAGCAAGTAGACCAGGGTGGACAATAAGCTGGGAATGGACACAACCTGGACAGCTGACCCAAATCGGCCAAAGGGCTATTTTATGCACTATTGCTTCATGCTGAGCAGTAAGAATTGAGAAGGAGTGTTGGGACAGGTGGCCATTGCCCAGAAACTAGCTGAGCATCAGCCTGTTTGTGGTAAGTGTATAGTGACTGCCTCTGTATCAGTTGAGGATCTGGGGTTTTTTTTCCTCCTCCTTTCTATCACTTAAGCTATCTTGATCTCAATGCATGAGTTCTCTTGCTTTTGTTCTTCCTATTCTCTGTCCCAGTTCGAAAAGGGAGGCTGGGTGAAGAGAGTGAGCAGCTGTGTGGGGCTTACCCACCGGCCAGGGTCAGCCCACCACAATTCTGCAAGTGAGGAGTAGATGAAGAATATGTACCATTACTCACACATATTCAGAACTCAGTGTTAGCACTTCAAGTCTACAAAACAACTGTGTTATTTTTAACCAAAAAAGTCAACTTCAGTATTCACTTCGATAAGGAAGTGCATTAGAAAGCTTGAATTTGATACTTCAGTCAAAAAAGAAGAAAAATAACCAGTGTTTGTAAGTCAAACAGTATTCTCTATGAAATTCTTTTTTGTAAGATTAAAACTAGGTTATAATAATTCTGGTTTGTATTACTACTACTCTAGTAAGTACCAATATAATAATCTCTAAAGATTTCCTCTATTCCTGTATCAATCCAAGTTTAACTACCTGCATCCACTATCCACTTTGGTAGGGCAAGTTATTTACTTGTGAACAAAACTGTAATTCTGTTGGTACTATAGTTTCCCTACAGTAATTGTTTCAAATAAATTAAAGGCTTCAAGCATTTTTTCTTTTACTGCTTTATCATATCTGAAAGCCAACAGCAAAAACTTCAAACAAAATTGGCTAAGGGAAGAATAATGACTTACCTTTGATTTCTTCTACTATTAATTTATCACATATTTGCTTTTCATATGTCTCTATATGTTCTAAAGACTCCTGAAAAAGATCTGCCTCTCTCATCACTTGATTTTGATATAAAATCAGTTCACTATATTCATAATCTATTTTATTAGGAGGAACCTGGGGGAAAAAGAACAATATGTTAGTTAACATTTACCTGTACCTCAAATGTATGCAGTATTACAGAATACAAGGTTTAAGCTATGGAATATAATCAGGTCTATTTATATACTCATCTAAACATTCAAAATGTAAAACTCCCATTATTCACAATCAAATCAGATTCACTCAGAATACCTTTTGTTACAGAACATTTTAGAAGAAATCCTTGATTTTTCTATCACTGTGGCAAGTTTTTAATAATTAATAATTAAAAACCGAATTATATGAAAGAAAGCAAAGATCTTCATATATTTTCTTTCTGAAGGAGGACTTATGCACTATACAACAATTTTGACATTAGTTCTAGAGCAGATGCCTGGGATATCACAATATCATTTTCAGCACACCAGAATCCTGGATCAAAGTATTTCCAGGAGCAATGACCCATCCACAGCCTGACAACTAGAATTTTTCAGATAGTAAACTTACACTCTCTCTAATCAAGCGTTCTCTGTACTAAACTTCAATCCCCCAGAAAATACAGTGCACAAGCGTACAGAGTGTTTTCAAGCAACAGATACTTATTTTGAGGTCTGTGTCCAGTTGCACACCTAGGACTTTCTACAGGCTATAGTACAACTAGGGGCTCATCTACCTTGCAGTGCTACAACAGCCAGTGAAGCAGGCTGACATTCAAAATTATTCCTTTCAGAGATAACTCCCTAAAGTGTATTTAGGCAATGAAAACTCTCGCCAGAGTAATAGTAACTTCTCATACTAAAAGCTCTTCACTAATATACACAAAAGCTACTCCAATTGCAAGAATTGTAAAGACCAAACGCAATCTCCAGACAAGGCCCAGCAGATTAATAGAATAGTTTACCATATGAAATGTACCGTCCCAATAGAAATTGTAGGAGAGACTTATTATCTAACATTTTTTACATAAAAAAAACCTAGAAGCAGTTGAGTTTGACAAATGTTAATGATATTCTTTCCTGTGACACTACAAACTTGGTTTCTTCCTCATCAATCAACACTTCAAAGTCACATCAGTCACTAAACTTTTCCTTGGCCTTTAAAGAGACAAATACTTTGATAAAAAAACAACACAAACCCCCAAAACATTACACTGGCTGAAAGGAAAGTTCTTATTAAGAATATGGTCCTAAATCACTACTTCCAGCCCTTCCCTAAGTGCAAATTGACTTGACAGGATTTAATATTTCTGATTACATGGTTCTCAAATTTTGAGGCAACTTTTAGAGTACTGGGCATTTTTAGAAAGAAGATTTGCTTTTACATATAAATGGTCTGGAAGATAGTATAACTAAATAAAATACTGTAAAGATGTGTATATCTGACAATGAAAGTTACTATGAAAATAACATCATTCAAGTACTTTTTTTAGTAGCTAACAGAGTACAGCAAACGATGACTAATGGAACAAGACTATAGCTTGCACATACTAACCAGCAGGCATAATGATAATCTACCCACTTCTCAAAGTATCTCTCCTACCTACAGCTCCATTTCCACCTTGGGTCAATTTTTAATCTATATTACCCATTGGAAACCACTAATAAAAACCTTGTTACCAGGAAAGCATTTTTAACTGCTTCACACACTGGACTCATGGAACAGGGGTTAAGCATTTAAGCATGTCTTCCTGTTTATCCTTACTGCAATACCACAGAACAAAACTGCAGAGCACCAACTTAGCTCTCTTTCGCCTCCTAAAAATATCCTTTCCTCCAACACAATACGCATAGCAAAATTCCAAATTCCACAAGTAGCACAGCTTTTTGGCACATCATGAATTGGTTTTATGCCTTCAAAACACAGATTACTCAAAAAACCATAAGAATATATGTACACAAGACAAAATAAACAGATATCAAGTGACCTCCTTGTAGCTGTTTTGGTTCAGCAGGAATAAAAAAAAAGTAAGGGGAAAAAAAAGAAATTATTCTTACACATAGAGCAAACCCACCAGAAAGATACTGCACTTACTATTGTTCCATTTAAATGGCTATTTTTAAAAGTAATTTTAAGAAAAGACCATTTTCAAAGAAATTTTGAAATCCCATCAGTTTAATGATGATTTAAATACATAATTCCTCAGAATGCAAGCAGTTGATAACCCCAGTACTTAATCTACATAATCAGACTATCTTATAAAGAGTAAGATATTCTATAAAAAGAAAATGTCCACACCATTGTTATTGCTGCACAATACATCTTTACTCCTCCCTCCCCCCAGAAGTTATGATTCTTGCACAGATGTCCAACTTTCTCCTGAATTCAATTCTGTTGTTTCAAAATAAGTTTCTTCCTCTCCTCCTCATCCAAAGAAGGATCAGCTTTAAAACCGCAGATGCCCTAACAACTGTCACTGAAAGAATGTGACAAGATGCAGCCAAAACATACCTAAGAGCAGACCCCCAAAACTCCAGAGGTTTTCTGTCCATATCTGTATTTGTGGGCCTGATGCGAAAATTAGGAATAAAATAAAAATTAAGAATAAAAATTTTGTTCTGGAAAAGAAGAAAGGAAAAATGGGACATACAACAGTAAAACAAATTGCATACTTGTTTTACACCTTGGTTCCCAAAATTTAAATTCTGAATTGACTCTTCAATCATTTGATTTAACTTGGGACAGCACAAGCTGTCACATTTCCTGCAGTGATATCTACCTTCAACCCCATAACCCGTTTTTGACTGAAATATTGTGCATCTGGCCAACTTACAGCTTTCAGATGACAAGCAACATTGATCTTAATACAGTAAGAGACAGAAAAGTCACCATTTCCAGTGATAACTTAGCCACTAGAATAAAACTGTCAATAATAAAAAGCAATTTAATCACTTCAATTTATTGATCAACTTCCTGACAATACTCCTTCCTTTATTTTCCCTGGTAAGCAAGCTTCCTAGCTGTCCTTCTTCCCAAACCCAGCATCCAATTTTTATTAAAATCACCTAGGTTTTTTTCTGCTTACAGTAAAAAAAGGGAATCTCTGCCCTTCACAGACAGCTTTTTCTCTAGCCCTCTTATCTTGCCATATTGTTCTTTTCATTTCCTAACTTTTTTGATGAGAGGTTCATCAGTAAGTCTTGATGTCTCAGTAATCAGTGCTTTATGGAGAAAATCCCTGCTTCTCAGAAATAAGAGTGTATTTTGCTTTTCACCCATAAGCTTGCCCTGAGGGATGGTTTTACAATAAACTAAGTCAGTCTAACTGCAGCCTGGATCAACAAAGGCAGCTCACTTCCCTCTATTATTCCCCTTCCTCTTTCCCCTCTCACCTCACAGTTGTTCAGTTCAGCCAATCAATTCTTCCTGAGAGTGATTATTTTTCTGTCACTTGGGCTTCCTGAACCAGCCCTCCACAAGTCAGCCAGTGCTGCACAAGGAAGCAGTGCAGGCACAGAGGAACATGTCAAATTGATGGTTTTGGCAACAGCTTGTAGCTAGATTAGCTCCATTATTTTGTAATACAATACTGCAGCTTCAGATGTTCATCTACAATCAGTAAAATGACAGGTCTTTGGTTTTTTTTCTTAGCTTTACTGCTTGATTTTGGCTGTTTTCATTCACATCTGAATGGACAGAGCTGCCTGAGTAATTCAAGTAAATAAATACCATCGCCTGACATTACCATTACTTATCAATTATTATGACAGCAGCATTTTATGTAACACGTTGCATTTCTTTCTCTATTCATTAACATGAATGGTAAACAGTACCAGGCCTAATACAGATTGCCATAAAAGTCCTCAAAACGATCAGTTTGTTGAAGAGTCCCACTCACTAGTGATTGGATACCCTTCAATCTTTCAACCCTCCTTTTAACCTATCACCCTTCTATTGCAGTCACATGCAACATTCTGTGAAGTCAGTCACAAAAGTTCATCTATGGAGTTGAGTGCATACAAAGTACAGGGCAAGAAGGGAGATTTGGGAAGGAAAGTAAGCAAGATGTGCACCTCCTCAAAGATCCATGGAATGTCCTAAACTTGAATACTTTAATTGCAAGACTGAAATATCTAGACACTGCAAAACCAGTATATTTGGGGAGTATTGTGGAAGAGCCAAAGCATGGCCAGATGGAGCTGTGAGTTTGCCTGGGCTCTCCTGACTGTTCTGGACCCAACACATTGATTCTCTCTTCCAGTTTGGGGTTTGACTTGGGCCTGCACTCATCAGGGAACTGGCACACCAAAGCACAAGACCATTTTCAAGAGTAATGGAACTAATGTGTTTATATGTATTTTTAGTGTTTTGGAGGAGAAAAAACAATATACCACTTAACTGTCTCTAACAATCTCAAACAAAGAGGACAGGCTTGACAGGACTGATTTCCTATAAAACTATGTTGTCCAACATTTGTAGTATACTTCTGTCCTTCAATGCTTAAGTAGCTTTTCCACCACTTGCCTCTGACTGACATGACACTAGTAAACAGTTAAACCAGCTCATCATGCAAGTAAAAGCAGTATTCCTATTTATGGAAATTTCCCAAATATCTCCAGTTGTATCAGAAAACAGCATCAGCACTTGTAATCACCTTAGGATTTCTTTGTTTTAGGGTGAGATTTGAGATTGTGGTAACTTGCACAGCAGACTCAACTGATTTTATACATTCATCTATGGTATTTAAATCTGGCTTAGTCACGAGGCTTAACAGTGTATGATGGCTGCCCTCAAACAACCATATTTACACACAACCTTTTAGAAAAGACAACAACACTAACAGCATCGCTTCCATTCTCTCCAAGGGGCCAATACCACTACTAAGCTCCCTTAGTCTTTGAAAAAGCCTCAGTTTCTTATGCTACATTTGCAGTTTTTCCATCTATTATATATTTTTTCTTTCTCTCTTTCTAACTTGAACAGGCATTTTGACACCAAACTCAGACTGGGCTCTGCTGACTCACTGGAGAACAATGACTTTCTGGTTGTCAAATGCTTCCAGAAGATGACCCAATTTTGATTTAAACTTACTGTTTTCAATTTTTACTCAACACTGAAGTTACAGCTCTTTTGAAATATCAAGCTGTATATACCTAGCTTGCAACATCCTTTTTTTGACTATGATGTGACCAAGACAAACACTGGTCTCTCCTAGCAATTTATTTCCTTTCTTACAGTTAATCCCATATATAACAACTCAGAAGGGATATGAGATTTTTGTTTTAAAAACACACAGTCTATAGGTCAGGTAATATATTAATACTTTTACACAGTGTTTCCAAGATGCCTCCCCAGCTGAATGGATCTATAAACACTTTTTTCTTTCCACATTACAGAATAATCAACACATCTACTCTGTTCTGCTAATTCAGACTTCATAGCTCTGCATTACCAGTAACAGAACAAGGGAATAGTCTCTCTCTCAAGAAAAGTTACACCCAGTGATTTTAGCATTGTACCATTTGATTTCCTCCAAGTTTTAGTAACACCAAGTCTACTCAAAGACTTTTCAGCTACACTTTCATGTTACTCTGAAACCAAGCATTGATTTTAAGAGTCTTATATACAGATGCATACAAACCAACAAAAGTATTTCATTCTTTGTAGAGATGTAACGGCATCCAGACTATGGCAGGAGAAAGGGCAAATGAACACATCCAAAATATTAAACTATTTTCTGTAGTTTCACCTACTGTAAAGGTGCAGGATCATCGCAGGTTCTCTTTAGCTACAAATCTCACAAGCACTAAGTTATTCCAGATGAGACTACTCTTAGAGCTTCAACCCTAACAGTTTATTGAGGAAAAGTATTCCTGTATAATTTGTATCTGCTGCTAAGCTTCTGGAAATCTTTCTGCTCAAAGGAGAAAGCTCCACAAATAACACATTTATTCCTAATTAATAACTGATTTCTATGCTATTCACGAAGAACTAATTCCTCAGATTCTATCTACAACAAAAAGTGTTCTCTTTCCAGAATAGGAAATCTTACCTGCTGGGTTTTCCTAAACTCTTCAAGTAATTTTAAGGCCATATCATAATCTTTTAATAAGTGGTATGCAATGGCATATCCAATCCAGGAAGCGCGTTGTGTGGGGCGCAGTTGAAGCAACTGGTATCTTGTCTCCTTCAGTAAAAGAAGAGCAATTTTAAAAGAAGAGTTTTTAACCAGAGTTACTACACATTTATCATGATTTAACACCAGTACAAGGAATATTTTAAAAGAACTTTTAAAAGCCCTAGGCAACTTTTGAAATTCTAACAGTGTGGGGAAAAGCAGCACATTTCTGTTTCATATATCTGGAGGCTACATTCTAAATACACCAGTCATGGCACAAAACAAAAATCTATTTGTTGGGACACAGAAGGGGGAGAATTTTCAAGAGCACCTCTTAAGGGCCTAAATTATTAGCAAGGATAGAGCTTAGAAATCTCAAAATGCACTTTCATTAGAAAGCAAGAGTTCACTGCTACTGGGAGAACAGTGGTATTTTCACTCTCCTTATGCTTAGGCACAAGGTCCTCACACTTACACCACTGCAACACTTTTCAGAACTTCTTCCCAAGTTAAATCATATACTTAAGTCAGCTATTCTATTTTCCCTTTGTATTAGAAAACTCTTGGGAATTAACATCCTTAGTAAGGAGACCAATTAATGCAAAGCCCAGTACTCCATTTCACATGAAACAGACAAATCAGTTCAGCCATTTTGAAAATACTAACTGTTTTTAGACAAATTTTAAGGTTTTATTTATAATAATAATCAGCACTGGGATTCCAGAATTAGTCATCATGGTGCAAGTTACCCACATACTCACCAGAAATATGATAGTGTATTTCTTACCAAAAATGCCTCCAGTATATGCACCCAAAACATCATAGCACGGTAAGTATTTCTACTTGCTAGTGTAAGTATTGTCCCTTTTTTTCTTAATATTTTAGTGAAAAATTAATTGACAACTAGTTTTACAAGGTGATCAGTGAATCCAATGGCACAGAACAATTATTTCTAGTTTTGTTCTCAACACTATAGAGAGCTCTACTGCAATGTTTTCCTGCTTTCCTAAACAATAGCTTGAAACATTTTTGAAAAATGTAGCAACAGAAATACTACCAATAAAATGGTTCAAATGGAATAGAATAACAAGAGAAAGCTAACAGCAGTAAGTGGGAATTCAAAGAGAATACTTACTCTATATCCTTCTAAATCCCTCATCTGAATCTGCAAGAGAGACAGATCTCTCAAGATTTGTAGGTTATCTTTATCTAGTTTGAGTGCATTCCGGTAACACTTGATGGCCTCATCATATTTCTTATCTGAACGCTGCAGAAGACCATAAACGTGCCAACCTAATGCACATTAAGGAAGATACATTCACAATTTTCACAAAGTAAATGCAGTTCATTTGTTTTACAGACGAAACAATTTGATGTTTTCCTTGAAGATCAATACCCTTATAAATGAAGGCTGATTACTGCAGCCAGACCTTACTGACACCGACATTGTAAATATTAAATGCTTCCAAATAATTTTTTTAAATGAGACTTTACTGCTTAAGTCCCATTCATAACCCGTCGAGCATTATTTTATAAATTAAATTATCCAAACCCCACAAGACTGTAGGAGTTATTCCTAGAGATTTATTGTTTAAAACATGCTACCATAATTACAGTAGGAATTCTTACTTGTAGAAGTGTTTAATTCTAACAAATAACTTGTGTACAAGTTCTACTTGAAGTTACAGATAGGCAAGAGAGGAAAAGCAGACTCCAGATTTCACAATAAAGAATAAACACAGAGCACCCCTTGATTCATTGACAAAAGGGAAACTTAACATTTTGTGCATCAGAAGTCTTTGTCACAATCTCAGCATCTCAGATTTCCATCAAAAGTGTGCCACAGCAGAAAGATCAGGTTTTGTACTACAAAGGATACAGACATGACTCTTCACATCATTCCGAAGTCCTTTACGAACAAATTCATATGCTTCTTCCTTCTTCCCTAAGCAGTTCAAGGTCAGTCCTTTCATCGCAAGTGTCTCTGTAAGAAGTATCATATACTTATGTTTCTGAGTTCCCATACACCAGCTTCACAGTGCAGATACCCTTTGAAGTTGTTACACAGTCAAGTTCCCCATTAAAACATAAATTTAGATCAGGATAGCAGCCTAGCACAGCTGAAGACTGTTACATGGAAGCATTTCCTTTCTTGAAATTGGTCTTAAAAAAAACCACTGCAGAGCATCATACAGATGTGGTGAACATAGACAACACAAACTTCTATTAATTAAGAAATATATTTAACTGGCTTCAAGGCAGTTAACAATAAGCTAAAGCAAATTTAGAGAGCTTCTAGATAGGCAGACCAAGAAAAAGAAGGCTGTGTTATAGCATAACAAACAAATCTCTGTCACAGTCAGTTCCCCTGTCACAGACTTCTTACAAAGCACTAGTTAAGGAAAGCATATTTCCTGCTACCATATTTGGAATGTAAGACCTTCTCAATGTAATAACATTTAAATCAACATTCTGAGAGGCACAAGATTTCAAATTGTCATTGGTATGACCATTGCTCTCCCTCTTCCCACATTCTTCCAAGGCACACAGTAGGGAAGCAAGTTGCATGCAATGGATGCACAATGCCTGAAAGCACATGGAGATTCATATTCCAGTTTTTTTTATTAAATAAGAGGCCACTTGTTTAGGTCCCTGCCAGAAGATAAGTCACTTTCTTTGTCATAATACTCTGGTTTTCCTCCAACTACCACCTTTTCCCTGGTATTAATAGCAGCAGTCCATGATTTCAAGACCAGCTATAACAGCAGTTTGAAGTTTTATTGATAGACCTGTTTAACATTAGTTTTCTGTAAAATACACCTACAAGTGAATGATGACCCAAAATGAGTCAAGGTTGTTTTTGCTGTTTTTAAGTCGTCCTACATCAACACTGTATAAGAAGAGAGAAAGCTAGAATACCTTCCAATTAATATCAAGAACTTTGAAAAAGAATATCTCCACTGTGGGAACAGGAGCAAGCTACTCCTGCCTTCCTACACCCGGGAAGGAGATAATTGTCCAGCCACACCAATCCATCTGTTTGCCACCTTCTCACTAAACTTTGAAACTCCTTGTCTCTGAAGCTAAGTGTGACAACAGTGCAGCTTTCCATCAGATCATTTCACTGGCTTAGTTCTGCTTCAGCTGTTCATTCCAGGCTTTACTCCCAAGCTTCAAAGCCATTAGTGGCTCAAAGCCCAAGTAGTATGTGCATTGCCAAGGCAGCTAGCTGCCTGGAAAAGTTTAAGAGGCAGCAAGAGCAGGAAGGAAAGATCTGTATACTGAGATGTTATAAAAACAGAAGTGCTAGCAGAGACAAACACATTAGGTCAAAGCTGGACAAACCACTCCAGCTTTGAGGTAACAAAAAAAACTACTCTTCTCTCTAGGGAAGTAATCAAGACAACAAAAAACCAGCAGACATGGATGGAAGTATGAAAAGGATTAGTCAAACATTTTGCCAAGATTTGACATCAAATAGGAAAATAATTTTACTGACACAGTACATGCACACTCAGTGTTAGGTTGCCTCAACAGCAAAAAAAACCAAGGAAAATTCACTGTACCAGAAGGAAAGACTGTCTGAATGATGTAACATAAACCTATAATACAGCAAGACTAGAGTATCTTATTGAGGTTGTAAATAGAATTTAACAGATGTAAATAGAAGCAATATTTTGCTGCCCTGTTTCCTACAATATTTATCAGAACAGGATCACCAGATTCTGTCTTCAGCTTCAACTCTTAACAGCAACAGTATTACACTTAACTCAGCTCCTTATAAGTAGCAACTTGGTATGCAACACAGAAAATTTAAGAGTATGAACTTGACAAAAACACCCTCCAGATTTTTAATTTATTGGCAGAACATATTCAAGTAATATTCAAAAAAAGGCTGGGCTTGCTTTAAATAGCAATGTAAGAAAAACCCACACTAGCATTCTGACCCAGAAACCTAGAAAGGCAAATTGGAAGCTTCACTGAAGTGTTGCTTCCACCATATATTTTGAACTTCAACATCCCACTGCACAGGAGTGTTTGACTGAGCTAGAGTGGAAACCTGGTCTGAATGCGCAAAGACTGAAAATCCAGGGTAATTTTTCAGTCATAACAACAGGATCACACTCCAGAACAGGCTTTCTTTTTCAATAGTATGATATAAACTGATTATACATGTAAGCTCATGACAGGAGACCAAAAAAAAAAAAAATCTTGAGTCTGCAGTTACCTCCATGTTCAGCAAATTTTGGGTTAGAGAGGATCATCTTGCAGAACTTGAGTCCATTTTTGTACTGTTTTTGTTCGTAACATTTCTGTAAAAGAGGTGAAATACAATCAGTGAAATACATTTAAAACCACAGTACCTTAACATACTATTACAAATGCAGTCACTCATCCAAGCAAGGTATGGTGATCAGATCACTAACAAGTTCTAGTCAAACACAGCCATTCATATTAAATTGTCATTTTTCAGCATTCAGAACATGCAGCCAATACTCTACCTCATGGTCTACTTTTTTATAAAAAAGTACTTCCTTTTCAACAGAAATAAGAAAGGGAAGTAGCAATGTCTACTTTGATTCAGAAATTCTTAAAATAGAGAGCAGAGTTAGAAATCTTGACTCAACAGAACTTGCGAGGAGAATTAGTCTCAAAGAGTCTAAACACGCCTTTCAAAATCCCATTTCCCTGGCCTAGTGACCCCCCAGAGCAAGACATCTCAAGACAGAAGACTTTTCTAGTTGCCAATATAGACTTTTGGAAAGAAAAGAGAAACCATGAAGTAGGATAGACTTACTATAACCTCAGAAATCAATACAGAGACAGCAGAGTGGGAGAATTTACCTGGGTATTAGAAAAATAAAATATCTAATTTCTATGTGGAATAATACAGCTAAGGACTACTTCAGATTTACTCAGAATACCATTTACCTAATTACTAGGTAAACTGGCAAACAACGTAGTTCAACTGTGGGAACAAATGGAGGAAACAAAATGTGCACCTGGGTCCCTTTTTCCTTTTCTTCTTTAGGAAGATATTACCTAAGTTAGTAAGGTTTTAGTAATTTAAATCAACTACTGATCCCTGCAGTGGATCACTAACACAAATCTATTTAAACCACTTAAAGGCATGCTTGTGTCAACAAGCACAAAAATTATTTGAGGTCACTTTAGCTTTTTAACTGGAGGAAACCCACCAAACCAGGCTTAACTTGGCACCATTTTCAGTTAATAACTCCTTATTGTCCTGCTGTAATTTAGATAGCTATTCTCAAGAGAAGCTCTGTCATTTCAGTTATGTGCTTGAGTGATTTAACAGTCTCTCATAGATCATTCCCACTCCATCAATCTTCCATGACAGAGGCAAAATCCGTGTTAAATTAACATGGAGTACAGTAACTCCTTTGCAATCAGAACAGATCATCCCATTACTTAACAGGGTAAAAGAAATACAGAAACTTGCCTATGTTTATTTTTGGCTAATCAGCTAAGATGGCAAAACAAGGGTCCTCCCCCAGTCTGTGGGAAAAGGCTTAACTGCAGACAGTTTTCAGGTTCTTGTTGCCTGAAACTCAAGACACTTGCAGTTAACCATGACTAAGTGCAGATTAAATCACAGAATAATTTAGGTCAGAAGGAACCCTTGGAGGTCACCAAAATCAACTCTCAAAACAAAAGAGACCTAACCCCGATATTAGATCAGGTTGATCTACCTGACTTACTTCTTGCAGGATTTCCAGAGAGTTCCCATCAGAAGCAAATAGTTATACTATGGGAATTAACATTTAAACAACAGCAAAAGAAAGGCTTTGAGATTTACTTTTCTAAACTGAGAACTAGTTTCCACGTCTTTTACTGGAAATAACCTAGGTTGTGGCAAAACTTGGAGTCCCCTCTAGGGGAAGGTGAAATTCTCCCATTCACCTACTTTCTTTGTTAACCTAAGATGCATAGTATCATTTTTAAAGAATCCTAGGAAAATACCAACAGTGCCCTAAGTACGCTTTCTAAACTTATTCAAGTATGCCTAAAAAAGTAACAGAATAGTGAACATTCATCCACGATCCTGCAACTCTTGCAATGTTGAGTGAAACCCCAAATATACAGCAGTGCTTAACCAAAAGCTATTTGAGTCAAGTGTGCACTTAAAAATAGATTAACTACTGGAGAAAATCAGACCCATTATCCTTGTTCTGACATTTTTATCCTATAGAGTTCAGTCTCAGGCCTAGAATAAGAACTGAATTGAAGATAATTAGAAACAAATGTGATTTTTGGAGGACAGACAAGATCATATTTTCCAAAGCCCAACAGATGAATGGGAGAGAGAAATTAATGCACTCCACATTGAGAGGAAGCACAAGTTCAATATTCACAGTTTTTTGGCTTGCTGACAAGACAACCAGCATCCTTAGTTTAGGTTGAGAAAATACCTCTTAGATCATTAAGTCCAAACTTTGATCCAGTACTGCCAAGTCCACCACTAAACCATGTCCCTAAGTACCACATCTACACATCTTTTAAATATCTCGATGGCTGGCGATCCAGCCACCTCCCTGGGCAGCCTCTTCCACTGCTGGACAACCCTTTCAAGTGAAGAATTTTTTCCTCATATCAAATTTAAACCTCTCCTGGTGCAACTTGAGGCCGTTTCCTCTTGTTCTGAAGCTTCTGGGAGAAGAGACCAACCCCCACGTTTCTACAGCCTCCTTTCAGGCAGTTGTAGCCTCCTTTTTACCAGGCTAAATAATCAAGAGTTCCCTCAGCCACTTCCTTGTTCTCATAACATTTGTCAATAGACACTTTAGCTCAAAACCAATGAAACATTTGACCAGCTGCTTGTTACTAGACAAAAGAGGGTCTCACTACAGAAACATCATGAATCAGTACAAAAATGCAACTTTATGCAATTCCCCACTTGCGGACCAAATAGGGTTAATCAAAGAGTGACTTCCCAGCCCCATTTCCTCCAAAACCATATGTGAACATGCATTTGTAAATGAGTTTTGTATTTATACCAATACATTGGATTAAATGTATATCAGTATAAGAAAAAAGGGCTTTGCTCAGCAATACAAATTATTTGTGTCTCATCATATATATACACACACACATACTGCAAGGTCTACAGATTCAGTTACATGGACAAGCCTGAGGCTTTTAAAGCATTCAAACTTTGTGAATGGACTACTTTCAAACTTCAGTCTGTCCAAAAACTGTAGATGAGCACACCATGCTCCACCTGCACTTGGTTTCTAGGGGATCAGAGTTTGATGGCATATGACACCATCTCATTCTATAGCACAGATGGACATTTCATAGCTGGGAAGCCTGATGCCTCCATATGTGTTCTCAAGTTTTTTACTTATTAGGACAAATGTAGCTGAAACGCATTCATTAGCATCTGTCCCACTGCACTAAGTCTTTGGTACAGTAAAAGCTCAAGTTAATATGCTGAGGGGTTTGTGTTTTTTAATTGCCTTATCTGTTGTGCTTAATGTGATGCTCCCCATCACCTCTTTATAGCAATCATTTCCTGCTGAAACTAAAGCCAAATCATGAATGTTTACACATTTGAAACCCCAAAGGGAAATTGTGTCAAGGCCAAAATATTATCCAGAACCTTTGCTTCCGGATGTTCCTGGAAGGATGTTACCTCGTCTGGCAAAAATCTTGTCTTATTTATTCCGCTTTTCACCACTAACTCAAAGATGTAATCTGCTTGTAGACTGCCATACAATTAAGCTAGATATCATTTTACGTACTTTCAGGTAAGCATCAGGTGCCTCTACAGACGTCAAATACCCATTGCATTTAAGAAGTAACTACAATTATAAAGGTAAAAAATACTATTAACAAGAAGACAACAACGAAAAACAAGAAAAGACTTGATTCCTGTATTACAGTGTTTTGCTGCATCTACCTTAAAAAAAAGATGATACAAAAAAAAATTAGAATTTGTGAATGGCATTTTTCTAAGACCCCAAATTCCTTCCACCCTTTAAACAAGACAAAAACCCCCACCACCACTAAATATAAACAGAGTCAACGATCTGAATCACTAGCATTACTTATAAAACTGAAGGACTTCACATATCACCATTCAATCACATCACATCTAAATTATGTTTAACTATTCACAACATCTGCTTAGTACAGGGATGCTTTTACAAACTACATCTCAGACAAAGCATCTGCTACTTTGAAAAAGGCCCTGCATTGAGAGACCAGCCACATTTTTCACATACTGTAGCCATAGTTTAACACACAGTTTGGCAATTTTATGGCTGAAGAACATCCCATTATCTCAGACATTAACGCTCACTTTCAAGAAGTTGTCTTAAGAAAAAATAATCTCAACAGGCTACTCAGAGACTGCAGCTGCAGCAACCAATTCCCTTCCTCTCTCCAGGGCCCCAGTGCCTTTGAACGTATTCAAGTGATGTATTATTTCATAAATCATTTTTATGTGAAGGCTAGAAAAAGGGTAGTATCACATTCAAAGAATAAGGACAGCTACTGCATCAAACCAAATAGTGTTAAATACAGCAAGAAGGCTTCCTCGATCAACCTACATGTTTTAATAATTTAAAGTTGTTTAAGATGGCCTGTGACCGTGACAAAGCTGCAGTCAAGATCAATCCAAATTGTACACTAACCTGTCTGATTGGTGAGCTTCTGTAAAGGAGGCCTATAAGAAAGATGGGAACAACTCTTTAGCAGAGCCTCTCGTGATAGGGTAAGGGGTGATGTTTTTACACTAAAAGAAAATCAATTCAGACTACACATAAGGAATACATTTTTTATGATTATAGTCGTGAAATACTGGAATAGGTTACCCAGAGAGGTGATAGATGATCCCTCCCTGGAAACATTTAAGAGGCTCTGAGCCACCTCATCTAGTTGAAGATGTCACTCCTCATGGCAAGGGGGTTAGAGTAGATGGCCTCTGGACGTCCCTTCCAACCCAAGCTACTCTGTAATCCTGTGTGCAATTTCTTTAACAATAACACTGCAATTTAAAAATTGGCTTTGCTGTCTCTTGACAAGAGCTTATCAAACAAAATCCAAACCACTACCAACATTTTAACATTATTCCCTAATCCCACCTGTAAAGCCCATATTCTGTTAAAACAGGTCTGCACATCAATAGGCTACCTTGCCAGAAACACAATGGAGATCAGAGCCATCAATAAGAAAAAGACCCACTTCAAACCAATGTAAAAATTGTTACATAACTGAATAAATACAGCTTCAAGTTTTATTAGAATAACAAACAATAGAAACATTAGGTTGGAAAAGACCTCTAAAATTCTCAAGTCCAGCTGCCACTAAATCATGTCCCTAAGCACCGTATTTATGCGCCTTGTAAATACTCCCAGCGTTGGTGACTCAGTGACTTCCCTGGGCAGCATGTTCCAGTGCTTAACCACCCTCTCAGTGAGGAAATTTTTCCTCATATCCAATCTAAACCTGCCCTGGTGCAACTTTAGGCCATTTCTTCTTGTCCTGTCACTTGTTACCTGGGAGCAAAGACTGACTCCCACCTCGATACCACCTCCTTTCAGGCAGTTGTAAAGAGCAATAAAGTCACCCCTGAGCCTCCTTTTCTCCAGGCTAAACACCGTAGCTCCCTCAGCCACTCCTCACAGGACTTCCTTAAGGCATCACTTGTTTTAGTCTTCCCTCCTACTGTACTCCAATATAATCCTGCCTGCAGACCTCTCAGTACTGAACAGTTTCAATATTCTTCTTGCCATGTAGTGCCTTTGCTCCTGTTGCCAAGATTTTGGCATAGAGCTCACGGGGGTTTTGGCAACATCCAGGATTCATTAAAAAAAATTACTCATGTTCTTAATGCTGTGTAACACTGATGGGAGTACAGCTTAAGGAAGGAACCCAAGGACTAAACGTGGAACACCAGAGCCTAGGGAAAAAGGACAAGGCTTACACATCACGCCCTATGGAAAGAATGCAGGAAGTTAGTTATGCTGGAAATCTCTCCAAGCCACAATGATGATCAAGTTCAGTAATAAAAAACCCTCAAAGTTGTAAGTGACACTGCTCCTGATCAGCAGCTTTTACTGGGAGGCATCTGACAAGTATGTTGGGACTGATCAAATTACTAATACACATTTCTGACCAAAACCAGGCACAATCAATACAGGAACATCAGCATACTGTCAGTATTCTTAATTGGCATTTAACACTTGGACCTTTTAAAAAGCTTTCCTTGTTTTATTGCACATCTATAAAACAAACAATGTCATCTGCATACAACAGACAATCTACTTCTCACAGCAGCTGATAGAATTACTTGTCTAAGTACCTTAGTCAGACTTTAGGCAACACTCAGTAGATATTGCTTCTAAGCTGATAAATAATAATTATTAAATTATTCACCACTATGATAGCAAAGTCTGACTATCTTGTTTGAACAATGTAAGGTTCTGAAAGAGTTCAGCACCTGTGTTGGAAATACTCCTCATATGACAATATATGGATACTCTGCAATATTGATACAAGAAAGCATCATGATACCACTGAAGTTCAGAGGCAGACTAGGAATCTGTGCATGAGGTTTTCCAAACAGCATCCCTCTCTCCACACTGATTTCGGTTCACTGATGTTTTAGAGAATGAAAAAAAAGTATCAGCTGGAAGGCGCTTCAGGTCAGGGAGGCCAAGAAAGCCCTGTCTCACAGCATCTTAAATGTCTAGTCTCAGGACAATCCCTCCAGAGTATCAACATGTTCTTCTACCCATTCTTTATACTCTACTGGTATTTTATATATGCATGGCCACCTCTGCTCTCTGCTGGTAAGAGCAGTTAATCTCACCACCTGAAATGAAAAGACAACCTAGATACATACTTGCTTGCTTTGATTGTCAAAGCCTTTCGGACAGGCCACATCATTCTCCCCCAGACCTGGGGACTTAGCAATGCAGAACAGTGCTGAGTCAGAACACTGAGACTGGTGTACAACAGAACAAGCAGCCAGCACTATATAGTGGTAACATTTTGATCAAAGTATTAATGTCACAGTAATAGCTAAGCTTTCACTACAATGATACTCTGTATACAACAGCATTTTTTCCCTTAACCAGCTTTTCCCAATTATTCAAGTTCAAATCATCAGAAGACACAAAACATTGTACATAATGCAGGTGGTAGTAACAGTTGTAATCGCTGCTGTTTGTGAACTTTATTATTGGCAGAATAAAATTGATATTGTATTATTGGAAAGAACATGTATAAGAGAATGTTGTTTCAGCATTACATTGTCATAGACATCTTTTACATAAAGCCCTATAAACTATGCTTCGTAAAAGGGGAAGCTATTATCAATAAGCTTGCCTTAAATTAAGACCTAGCCTAATTTCGTGCTGTGCACACACGCTCAATACAACTTGAATTCCTAGAACATTCTTGGCTTCAAAAGGGCAAAACCAAGAAAACAGAGTGGAAAGAGCTCTTGCTGACAAGTACTCAGCATCTGTAATTTACACACTGCTTGACTTAGTACAGTTCTCTGCTGTTTATGAACATGTATATGCCTCTGCAAAGCAGAGACCATAACAGCACCACTAAAAATGAAACAAGTCATAGCCCCATCACACATTTTCCACCAGTTTTCAATCGGCATTTTGTGCAGAAGTACTGAAGAGACCAATCTGCCACATCTCCTGGGATGAACCGCAATTTGTTAGCAAGAACTCAGTGCAGGTGGCTCCACAACTTAGTGGAGCTGCTTCTTAGAGCAGTTAAGCAAATGAAACTATGAATATCAGCACTGTTTTGTGGGACCTGATACAATACACACGAAAATAAACATCAGGCTTTAAAAGTTATGCTTTTTTAGTCATCTTCAAGCAAGTTCAAGATAATTACCAATGCAAGCTTTCAACACTAATTCGATCTCAACATTCCATACTCAACACCACAGTGATTCAGCCAAAAAGTCGCATGAATCTCAACCCATCAGACCAGAGAGCAGATGCACCTGCGACAGGCCACTAGAGGTGAGATAAAGTGCTGGATGCACAGAGGCTTATGAGTAAGACAAGCACTACTGCAGTTCTTGCCAAAATGCTCTCAGCCTCCAGTTATTTGTGCTTCACCAGCCCTCTGAGCCAAAGGGTAGATCTTTACACACACACACACAAAAGTGAAGAGGGTCCCCACCACACACCCCTCAAAAGTATCCAAACCTTTTTACATCATGTAGCAAAGGGTTCCACAGTATATCTACTACTTTTTGTTAGGAATTTTTTGTTTGGAGCCTGCTACTTTGCAGCCACCATTTCTACCAATATAAAACTGAAGCATGATAGCTTGGAAATAGGCAAGTTCCTACAGAGCTTCTCCAAACTGCTCAACTTCTGAATCTTCTGTTAAGTTCTTTCTCCCTCTAGAAGGGAATTTCATACTTGCCTCCTCAGGCTTGGGGACAGGACCAGGGGAAGAGCAAAGCACACAGCACTGCGAATGTAGACTTGCAGTGTACTTGAGCAGCAGCAAAGGGCATTTTCCTTTTCCCAGGATTCACCAGTTTTCAACTAATGCACAGGGAAACTGTTTTAACAGAACCTCAAATATCCCTAAAAATGTCAAATCTTAGAGCCAATCCATCCCACAGCCCACACTGGGTCTGTATTGCATTACAAGTTCCAAGTCTAACATTCATCTACAACCAATTTTACTTGTTATGCCTCAACTTACTCCAGAAACACAAAGTACTTCTGCATGTTTTCAGGCGGCCTTCATTTTTTGTACCATGAACAGTTCAGAACAACTGAACTCTTCTTGCTATTCAGTGCTTGTTCTCTTTCATATAACCACAGCCAAATAAGAAAAAAAATCCAGCACAAAACACAAAGGGACTTAACTCTGAAAAATTAGCATTTTTTTAAAAGAAAAGTTCCTGTATGAGTAAAAGTCCAGAGTAAAGAAACAACCAACACCATTCTACAGAAGCCTGCCTTCTGAGCCATGCATGCTGACCTTCACAAACTCCTTCTGAAAAATTAAAACAAGAATATCTACTTGGGTTAAAGTCTTCTCCAATAAGACTCCCTCAAATCACTGACAAATGTGAAACACCATTTTCCCTTAGGAAAGTCTGACTGTTACCATTAGCCTAGTATCCATCCTTCACAATTCTGTCATTTTAGTAGTGTGCAGCTGGCCAGGCATCCTCACCACCTCGTTTGAAAGTCCATATCCAGGAAACAGCCTACTCTCTTCCTAGGCTGCCTGTCCTTAGCAGCACAAGTAAACACCACACCAAGAATCAGCCTTTAGTTACACCAGAAGATTTTAACTGACCACTCCAAACTCCCATGTTTAAAGGAACAGATCTTTAATGTTAAAGACTTCAAAATTCCACTGCTCCAGTGGTGGACTATAATGGCTACCTCAGCTATGGTATTCATCTCATTTGGGAGGCCCTAATTAACATAGGGCCATAATAAACACATCTTCCCAATTATTGAGTTTAATAGTTCAGTAGCTCCCCCACAGCATTCCTAGGTGACTGACCAGCTGCATGCTTATAATCAATTATTTCATTGAATAAAATTTTTAAAAAGTTTTCAGAATTCTACACATAAGAAATAATTTAATTAACTCCTATAAACTTGTATATTTATATCAAAGAATAAACCTCTTAAGATTATTGAAGAAGTTGAAGAACAAAAAGGACATCAGAGAGAAGTTGGAGAAGTCCTCAGACAGGGCACTTTAAATAATTTCTAACATTTCTTCACCCCCCAGAACGGAAAATACATGCCTGAATGAACTGAGCAGCAACAAGTCACTGCTGCTAAGGTATATACTTGCAGACTTTTTGTGTTTTATTACTTGAAGTCATCCCCAATTAAAGCGGCAAATAATATGTGGAATTTGCTAAGAAATCAAAAGATCAGTCATTTACAGGCATGATACTTATTCACAGATATATCAGGCATGAAACAAACATCAAACCATATCTTATATGATGATCCTGGGCTGACACCAATAGTTATTAGAAGACACTAAGCATTTCTTAAAAACAATTTGGCAAGTGAGCCATGAGAGTATGACAAGAACCCAAAGGCTTTCCTCTGAGGCACTTATAAAGATAACTACTGTGCCCTGTCCAGACAGAGCCGATTTGGTTCTAAAAAGCTGACATTCAAGACTAACTCAGAGACCGTTTATAGAAATGATGGATTCTTGGGTGGAGGGGAAAAAAATCAAAGCTGCTTAAACTGAAACATACTCTGAAGGCAAGCTTAAAACTCTATTTTAAATACACAAAATAGAATATCTGTCTAAGCTTACTAAAAGTAAACGTCAAATACACATCACCAAACTTCAACCTTAACAAGAAGCATTTCTAAGTTACCATGAGTACATGTTTATTTTAGATTGCACCTGCCCCATTCACTTAAAAAGTCACCTGCACTGAATACTGACTTTAGGTGGCAAGAAACACATCAGCATTCCTGTATTAATTCTTATTCCCTCCATGAGGGGAGAACAGTTTCAAATACTCCATCCAAGGCTTCCATGAGACTAAGTGGAAGAGCTTGAAGCTGCTCAGCTCCTTCCTCCCAAACATCACACCTGTAAGCACCAACAGATCTGTCAGAGGAAGAGCAACTAGACTGAGAAAAAGTCTCTGCAGAAGAGTGGAAGTATGGCCTAAGAAAGAAAACAGAACTGGAAGACATGATAGAGAAAAAAATGAGCTCTAGCACTACCTTACAGTAATCCTGAGCAACTAGAACTACTATCTATGCCAAAGTTGCTATTACTTCCCTAATCACCTGCTACTTGTAAGTCAGCTTGTTCAAGCACTGCCAAGCATGCAAGCACACAAATTGATGTGGCTTAAGGACTATTTATTCAGCTTCCCCAGAAGACTTCCCAGCTTACACTGAACTTCAAGAGGCCACACTAGTCAGGGCAGCTCTGACAGCATTGCTGTTATGTGGGCATCTTGTTCAGACTGCTGATAACCTGTCTCATATGTTACATACACACACCAGTCACTCCAAATGATTTCTCATGATCTCCAAATGAGTTTCCCATTTCACAACTGCTAATTCTCTGCACGGCATTCATAAAAATACTTAAGTCTCAATATATGAGTACAGTCTCCTTACATCTGCTCCAAGTGATTAAATCACTACATGCTTGTAAGGTCTTACTATGCAGCCTCCCACACAATCTCTGCCCCCAATTTTTGAAATTACTAGGGATGCTATGGGCATTTTAAGTCTTCTGGCAGTGCCAAAGTAAGCAAAAGCTGGTCCAATTAAAGAGCCTTTAGCACCACAAGCTATACTACTACACAAAAATACCGAGACATGTCAGGCAACCAAAGGGTTCCATTTGTACTATGCTGCATCAGTCTTCCAGAAAGAGAGCG
Organism: Ptilonorhynchus violaceus; assembly: GCA_013397565.1. NCBI lineage: Eukaryota > Metazoa > Chordata > Aves > Passeriformes > Ptilonorhynchidae > Ptilonorhynchus > Ptilonorhynchus violaceus. Next base: position 1,257,711 of record VZRJ01008648.1, on the reverse strand, counting down.
CACCACAAAAGAGTCAGAGCTAGCTAGAAAAAAGTAATAAGAAATTAAGTTTCAAGAAGCAACAATATATGAAGAGACAAGCCAGTAACATTGTGATTAACACTTCAGGAACTGCAACTGACCACTACACAGCACCAGTTAAAGGCTTCTGAAAGTTTTAGAAAGCAAGTAAATTTCTGTATCAACTTCATTGAAGTTTTATCCACTGCTTAATATCAAAAAAAAAGAGACTAAAATATGATTTCCAAAAAAGCTATTCAATCAAATAAATATAATTCAATCAAAAAAACTTTACAAGTGGCTGCTACTGTGAACTTGTCTGCTGCTAGTACGAATAATCACTTAACTGTTCTAATATTAGTCACTTATTTTTAGCAGAGAGAAAGAGGAGTGCTAGAATGACTTACTAAGATGCATACCATAAGCATGCAGTAAGCAACAAATCACCATTAAGAACCATTAAGTTTTCTAAAACCTGCCTACTACCCAAAGCAGGCAAAAGAAAGCAATGAAGCAGCTACTGAAAACCACCAGCTCCACACAGAGTACACGGGCTTACACACACAGTTTGAGCTCACCTTCCTGAAGCCAAAATGCTCACCTCTGAACCACAAAGCTGTTGAAACTACCTAACCAATTCAGAGATAACTAAAGAAATTTGTGCCTGCCAGCGCGATTACTTAGTGTGCTGCATAGACGTCCTCTGCCTGCAGACTGGTAAACTGACACAAAAAACCCTCAATTTTGTTGAGGCTGCAACTCCATTACTATCACACTAACGAGTTCATGAAAAGGGGGAGCGTGGTGTTTTCTTCTCTGCTGGTTGTGTTTTCTTCTGGAGACAGAGGAGCAGGGGCTTTTTCTTTCCATAAAGTGTTGGCATTATAAAGTATGCAGTGACTGAGTTAGAAACTCACAGCTAAAGTGACCTCCTTCTTTAAAGTTATCTCACAAACACTAAACCTTTGCACCATTAAGTTTTAAAGACCTGAAGTATCCCAGCACAAAGATGTTGAGACAAGTTCTCCAAAGGACGTATAGAATCAGGATACCTCAGTCCACCAAACGTCTTCAACTACGCTCAAAACTGCTGAACGAGCGAACTACTTTTAACCCGGTCCCTAAACCAAAACCGACGCTCTGGCTGAAAATGAAGCACCGATGGGAATCAACCAAGCAAGAGCAACCCCTGCTACGCTTGCACCGCGTTTCGGGGTCTTCTCCTTTTGCGCTGCGCGGGGAGGGGAGCGGGGAGCGGCGGCGCAGCCCGGGCTCGCCCCGCAGTTCCCGCGGCGGGCGGGAGGAAGGCGCTCGGCGGCGCGGGGAGACTGCCTGGCTCCCTCCCTCCCTCCCGCCCTCGCGCTACCGGGAGCCACACCCACCCTTCCCGGCCGCCGACATGAGCAGGGGCGGCTCGCCCGGCCTGCTCGGCGGGCCCCAGACAAAGGAAGGAAGGAAGCAGGGACGAACCGGGGCGAGGAGGCGACGGCAGCCCAGCTGCCGGTGGCTCACCAGGATCCGCTTGAAGAGGTTGCTCTCCTTGGGCGGCAACGGCACGGACGGCAT
>VZRJ01008648.1:1214155-1255926 GCA_013397565.1 Ptilonorhynchus violaceus | reverse complement strand
CTGGGGCGGCCTCGCCGCCCGCCTGACGCTGCAAAATGGCCGCCGGGGACCCCTCGGCGCAGGCGCAGCGTCGCTCCCCCACACAGACACCCCCGGCGCCCACCCGGCCCCAGCGCAGGGAGCGAGGATTCCCTCAGTGATTCCCTGTGCGATTCTCTGAGTGTCGGCTGAAGCGCTCTGCTCTCGGTGTTCAAACGGCCGCCTCGGAGAGCCGGGCTGCCCGCAAGCCTGGGAGGCGGCGGTGGGAGGGAGCGCAGCCTGTGCCAGCCGCGGAGCTCGAAGAGGCTCTGCGGGCTCCCAGTGCCCTGGCTGGTATTTAAGGAAACAACAGTAAAGTTGGCAGCCAGGCTTTGAGCGCGCGGGGACGGCCCCCGTCGCATTAATGCATTTTCAGCAGTTGATTATGTAAAACTTCCCGACACCATCGTGCGCCCATAGAACAGCGGCGTTTATTCATCGCTTGGCTCCTTCATCGAAGGCGGTCTAAGGTCTTTCTTTTTGTTCCTTGTTATTCCCAAAAATCGTTATTAAAAATAATAATAAAATAAAAAAAAAACCAAAACCACTACCAAGCAGGAACACTAAAACTACATGGCCCGGGCCATTAACCAGAAGGAAAACTGGTTAAACCGTCAAGATTACAACCAATTAAAAAGTCCATCTTACAGGGAAAATAAACTAGGCAGCTTAAATTAAAATCTTTATTTACAAAATTATCCTATAACAATATTAGTTATATTTTGGTATTTATTTCAAAGTATTTCATTTCTGTAATAATATGGTTACCCACCTACAGTGCCAGATGAGGAACATGATAGATACCCCCGAGTAAAGCAAGTGTGCAGGAAACAGCATCTCACAAGAGCCAATTAGAAAATCTGTGTGCTTGACTTATTTTATTTGGTACACAGTAAGTAGATGGCTATGAGACTGAGGATCCCAAGCAGCATGTCCTTCACGTGACACAAACCTTGCTGAAGCTGATAACATGAAGCTGCTTTCCTTTCAGGCTGACAGAGGGAACAATAGAGTAGACAATTTCTTGGAAAAGAGTAACCTGTATGTCAGCCTAATTTAAGGATTACTAAGTAGATAAAAAAATTAAAAAGTGGTATGTTTAGGAAGCCTCCTGAGATGAAAATAGTAAAGGTGAGGAGAATGTAAAGCATATGCTTTCCTATAGTTCTTCTTAGCTGAGCATCAGTTTATGGCCACTTTTTGTGAATGGTGGTTGTTTTTTGTGGTGTTTTGTTAATCTGTCTAGAAGTATGGTCTGTAATAAGGAATATCTCTATAGTGTTTATTTCTCACTTTTTTGTTCTGGCATGCTTCTGATGATGTCAGTCGCCTGCATCTGACTCAGTAGGTGAGAATGACAGTGTGTGTGTTTTCCACACACAGTACCCAAGTCTCTGTTCTTTCTGCTGCATGCTGTAGTGGTGCTGTATTGAGTATCTTATTTTTACAAAGCAGGAGTATTGTTGGCAGGGATGGCAACCTTGGCTTTGCCCTCCAGCATCATTTTCAGAGCCTATTTGTACCACAGTGTGTCTTCAGCACTTTTTACAACTAGTTGAAGCCTTGACTTTAGGAACCCTAGTTTCTGTCTTAACAAAAGATAACTTATGCCTCTGGTTGTGTTGAATGATAAAGAGATGCATCATGGAGATGGGTCAGGCAAATATTGTGCTAGGTGGACCTTTGGTCTGAAGCAATACGGCTGTTCTTGACTGCTAAAGGTCTGTGTTTCCTGCTAGTACAAATACTGGAAAGAATGCTGTCTGAATATAGGCAAATTGCAAATAAGAGCCAGGGGTTCAATTTGCATCTAGACGTGTCCATATTAAAAGTCTGTGTTAAAAGCAGCAAGAAAAGGAAAGCAGGGAGGCAATAAAAGAAACGTTTGTGGGCTAGCTGAGAGAATAAACAAAGCAATGAGCTTTGTGGGAAGGCAAAGCTCCAGTTGAAAGTGAGGTTTGGGAGCGTAGTCAAGAAAACTTCTTGTCATTTAATCCCACTGTGCTGGGCAAAACAAAGTTCTCTCTACAGGCTTTGGTAATAAACAGCACTGTATTCAAGATGCATATGATTCTGTCACTATTCCTTCAAACAAAAGAATTCAGAAGTCTGAGCCGTTTGGGCTGAAAAGGGGGAGCAATATGAAACTGTTACATACACGGTAACAAGCTTGCTATTTTTGCGGTGTGTCTCACTTCGCGCCGTGACCTGTGGAAGTTGTGGCACGATGTTTGCACACTGCTAAACCCAGTCAGGGCCCCCTGGGCGAGAAAGGGCCTCTGTGTGGGCATGGACCTATCTTCAAGCCAGCATGCTGTAAGGCCTGGAGCCTGTCCTGATGGCTGTGTGATGAGCCGTTCCTTTGCCTCCAGTTTCTAGAGCTAATTGGCAGGTGAGGAGTGCGGGGTTTTAAAGTACAGGACCACCGTGCGTGGCCCGAAGCCCCGGAGCCTAGCTGTCTTTCTGATGTCACTCTCCCCTTCTGCACCCGATACCCCTGCAGGCTGCTGTGGTAGCTGAGGAAGGTGGTGGCACCCTGCCTCAAGCAGCCCGTGACCCATAACCCCGGGTCCTCACCAGCTCCATCAGCAGCTGCTGCTTCAGCCATGCAGATTTTAAGGCATGGAAACAACCTGCTGTAAGAAGCGTGGAAGCACAGACAGCAGTGGGATTTCACATCCTTCGTACTCAGTTCCCATATTGCAGTCTAAAAGCATACAGTAAACTTAGGGAAAGAGTTTATCTTACATGTTTTGAATATGAGAGGCATGGACTAGGTCCTGTGGTGGATGGTCCCTGGCAACCCTGCTGACCGTACAGAGTCCAGCCCTTGTCTTGGCTGTGTGGCCCCTGCGTGCTTTGCTGCCTGGTAGGAGGGGAGCAGGAGTTTGTTACAGCCTCTATTTTCACACAAGTTAAAACATTCTCCCACAAGACATAATAAAAACTGAACCATGATCACATTTAATCAGAGGATTTAATGCAAGAACCATTACTGGCTGGAGTAGAAGCTGATTTGATTTTCCTTGGCCTATCCTCTTCTTTTAAAACCAATTTTGGGGCTACTTGCAGTTTCATGTTCTTATTAGGTTCTTGGTTGTCCTCCCAGAGATTACCTTCCCAAGACTTTTAAGGATCAAATTGCATATTAGAGTATCAATGCAAGCATAATTTTATTATTTCATTTCACTGAGTGAAGTGAGCATAGTGATAATCAGAATGGTAATGTTTATTAATACTTTGTTTGCCTTTAGTAGCATAGTAATAATTCATTTTAAATAGAATTGAATAGTGAGCTTTGACATAAAGTGGAACTTAATGTTATTTTATTCCGACTTCTCTGAAATTAATCTTTTAATACCCAGATTTGGAAAGCAAAGCTGCCTTTGCCGGCGGCGTGGCTCGGGCGGTGCGCGCTGAGGCGCGGTGCCGGTCCCGGCCGTGAGCCGGGCACGGCGTTGTTCCGAAGGCATGCTGGGACTGGGAGTCTGCCCGCTCCACTTCCCGTTTGCCATGACCTCGTCTGCCGGGGCGGGATCCGCGCGGCGCCGGAGTGTGCGGACCGTGAGTGCCAAAGCTCCTCCAGGGGGGCCGGGGAGCGCAGCTCCCGCGCTGTCTCCCTCTGCCCCCGGGACCTCCCTGCTCCTGCCTCTTCCTCCCCGCTTCTGCTTCTTCCTGCCTGTTCCTGCCTTCCCCGTCCGCCCGTAACCCCTGCAGCGGGGGAGGGCTGCCGGGGAGGCTTCGTGCACGGCTCTCAGGGGCTTTGCTGGGGTAGCCGTAGTGGGAAGTTGAGGTGTGGAAGGTGCTCCCGAGGCGCGGCCTAGAGCTGTTCCTGGTACGGTAAGGGTACATTGGAATACATCCTCCTGCCGTATAGCTGCACATTCGTGTGTGCGTGAGTTCTGCTGCATGAGGCTAGTAGCATCTTTGATTGTTAGAAAGGCTTTTTATGTCCTCTGAAAGTGTTCACGGGATTGAGAACACTTTCCTGCCTTGAAATTATATTTTTTAAATTATTATTTTAGTAATAATTACAGTTGTCACTTTCGCTTACTGGTTTTGATTTGTGATGTGCACGAGGTAATTTTTTCACATTACAAAATTACTAAAATCTGGTTTGGAGATAATTTAATAGGTCATCTACTGCTCATAGCTCAGTAAAAGTTTTATGTGTCCTTATTTCTGTGCAAATGTGATGCAGCAACACCTCTCTGAGATGGAGATCCCTTCTTTCTTTAACATAGCAAAATTATTTTGAAACTTCTGACTTCCTTGAAGGCCTGTGTCATGTTATTACTACTTTTTTTAGGCATTTAAACCCAATAATTTGATTTCTGAGAGCTCAGGCAGAGGAATACAACAAATTTGTTATTATTTTAGTACCTTGCTTCTTAACTACACCAGTAAAATAATTGTGTCAGGAAACTGAAACATATATTTCAAGGAGATCTTGCAAAAAAAGTTCATGCTCTTACTTGCTTGGAATCCACTTTTTTGTAAAAATCAGCCGGAAGATGGGACTGTGGCACTGGCAGAGTTATTAGGGAGTGCTTGTTAAACCTTTTCTGTGTGAGTAGTCCTAGAATAAGTATGATTTCAATTTAGTGTTCCTGGTAGAGCCTTGCGCTCCAATATAAAATTTTAGATCACAGTATAATTCATAACATAGTTTGAAATGTTGACAATATAAAATGAAGAGCAGCAGTAATACTAAGGGGAACCTGGGTCCTATAAAACTGTAGTCCATAGTCCGAGTGTCTCAGAAAAGCACAGGAGTTGTATTTCAGAGTACCTGCTTCTTACTCACTTTTTGGATACAAAATATTATGTCACTTAAATTAAATATATCGTGGTAAGGAGTATGCAGGGGACATAAAGCACTGTTCGCATGTCTTACCTTCTGCATCTATGGGTGAGTGATTTTTTGCAACCGTATTGCAGACCTATTGACTAATCTGTTGTGTGGTCATCTACTTATGTCCTCTTTTTATGGTAGTGGATGTCATTTGGCACATAATTCTGGACATTTCATCTGTTCTCTGTATAGAATTCTTTACCTCTAGTATTGATTGTCTTCTCAGCAATATTTTTCTTTCACCGGTAAAGCATAAAATGGTTGGATTTTTCCAATGAGACAGACATATGGCAAAATGAAGCTGTTGTCTGTAAAGCCTCATCTACAGGAGCTTTTCCATAGTATAAATAAACTTTTTGAGTAGGTGAGAGAAAGGACTTTTTCCAGCCCTCAGTCAATGCAATGGTGTTGATAAGAACTTTTGGTTTAAACCAGGACTAAAACAGGAATAGTTTTGTCTATGACAGTTGCATTTGTGTTGGTGTAATCAAAACCAGGATATGGGCTTGATACAGTCCTTGTGTTTGCTTGATCTTGTGGAGTTTTTTTCAATAGAGTGCTTTCTTTTTCTAGATAATAACGCTGGCCCCATGCATTGTCTACTTTTAATTTCAGGTGATGAAAAAATAAGAAACAAAATGAAACCTTTCCAAAAGGTCTGTCTTTTCAAGAGCCTGCTTGCCAATTGCTGCTGTCACAGCCAACTTCACAGCTGCCTTCTCCATCCCCTTGGAAAGAAGATAGGCCGTGTGGTGGGACTGCACAACCATGGGTTTTGGAGACCAAAGCCTTTATTGGACACAGCTAGATTCACTCTGTCTTTTAACAATTGGCATAGGAAAAACCATCAAGATTCTCAAGGTCTGTGGAAGCATGAGGCTGTGCAGAAGTATCTAGAGACACTAAGCAAGGAGTACCAGCAGGTTACTCATCAGTTAAATGCAGACTCATTAAATGACTTTGAGCAAAGAACCCTGAGGAGAAGATGTGCCGATCTGTCCCCCATTGCTGCTGCGTTTCAAGAAATCAAAGAGGCTGAAAGAGAAGTTCAGGAGTTAGAAGCAATGTGCACAGGTAAAGAAAAACACATCTGCTTGCTTGCTCCAACAGAGTAGTTGTGCTTGTGATCAACTTCATTTCCCAGCCTTTGAGGAAAGCTTGTGAGTAAGTTCAGCCAGTCCTGGAACACTCTCTGGTCTTCCCTGCTCCTGGGAGCTTGCATGTTGCAAGGGCTTTCTGCATCCAGCCACATCCTTCCATTTTTCATCTCACCTCACTTTAGTTTGAGGTCTTAATATGATCAGTTTGGGAGAGTAGGGATTGTCTGGAACCACAGGGATATCCATCTGCCAGAAATAGTTGGGAAGTGTTTGTTTTAAGGTTATTTTTTGGTAGAACTGAGAGCAGGTTGAACTGAAGAAAAAAAATTAGCGAGCCTAAAACCTTTGATAGATGCAGACCTCAGCCATATTACTTAAAATGGAATTCCATCTGGCCAGTTCAATTATATTTATTGAGGAAATGGCATGAACTTTCATTAGGCCCTGAATTGTCAGCTTCCAATTTAAATTGCGAAGGCTAATATTTCTTTGAAAATATTTGGGGAGTCCCTTGAGGAATAAAAACTGATGGTTGTCTAAGAAGCTGTTGCCTTTCAATAATCTGCTACAGTACAAGTTGGGGTAGAAAAGAATTAAAAATTGTCACTGGTTTTTGTACCATTTGGGAATAAGAAAGTACACAGGGAATAAGAATTTACAAAATAATTAATGGTGCAACATTTGGGAAAAAAACCCTAACGTTATTACAAGTGTGAGTAGGAAAGAAAAAATGGCATCCATTCTGCTACAGTGGTAAGTATTAAACCAAGAGAGGGAAACATTGACCTGGAGAGAATGGGGCTTACATTAAAGCAGTGAAGGAAGGGAAAATCAAAGGACAGGAGAAATCAGCACCCAGCAGTGTAAATGGAGGAGGATAAAATGTGCTTTCAAAAAGAGGGCCAAGGGCCAACAGTAAGAGCCATACTGAAATAAAGATGTAAATGTAACTTATTTAGACAGGTAGAAAAAATTTGTATTTTTTAGTTTTAGAAATAAATAGATGTTTGTGCTTTTGGAAAAAAAGGTTATTTGAAATGTTTTAGTCCTCAACCCTCTGTAATTCTCTTCACTGGAGAAAAGAGGAGAAAGAGTGAAGGAGATGAGGGACAAAAATGTGATGCTGAAAAACAAATGTTCCTGAAAGGATTAAAAAGTATTAAGAAAACTCTGGAAAATTCGTACTTCAATTTAAAAAGGCTGTTTTTGGATCAAGTGAATATGATGAAGAGTTTTTCTAATTCCATAGATTATGGTGTGGATGGATGGAGTGAGTTCTTGTTGAAAGAAGGTAAAAGAATGGTAGAAAATTACAGCCAATAAATTATTTAAATAGAGCCAAATTATTCTATCTGTACTGTTCATCCTGTGGCCAAGTTAAAATACAGATGTCCCCTTCAATGGCTGCTCTTTATTTTCTACTTAGCTTCCTAAGTGAGCCTCTTCTCTCTAGTACCTGAATTCCTCACAATTGATGTAGGATTTTATATTTGCAACACTCAGCGAAGCAGAAAAATATTTCCCAGTTTGCCACTGGAAATGTGAGTCATGGGGTGGGTTAAGTGAATTCTGTTTTGCAGGGAGGTAGGAATGGGATACCAGTCCTTTGAACCTTAAGCTCATTGGTCACCACCAGACCATCTCTCACATCTGTTGACAGTAGTTAATTTGATACTGTTTACCTAAGTGATCAATAAACATACTTTTTGGATCAGCTAGATTGAGAGTCCAGTTTTATGCTGCATCTGAGACAAACCTATGGTTTCCATGCTGGCCACAAGGCAAAAGGCTTTCACCTCTTTGTTGCTTTCTTCTCTTGCTCTCACTCCCAGCTGTTCAAAGCTAGCTTCAACCATTCCCTCATTTGTGCTGGAAATTGTCCAGTTGTAATTTAAATCTAGTTCAACTTGGCATGGTAAAAACATGCATTTATTCAATCAAATATGCTTTTTGTCTTTCAGTGAGTGGGATTGTTTCCCTTTCTGATGAGTGACAGAGCCACTCCTCAGATGGTAGAAAAGTGGGAAAAAAGATGAAAAGGAGAGGGTGCTCTCTGTTTTAGCAGTGGCAGGTTTTCCCCTTGACTCCAGCTGTCTTCCAGGTTTCTACTTAGTGTATAATCTAGTGCTAACTGATCAGCATTTTTAGTTATTGTAAACTCCATAGCAGAAAAAGTTTGTAGCTTCTGTGAGCTTTACCTGGGGATGTTTCCTAGTTTGTTAGTAAGGTCTTAAATGTGGGAAGGAGCTAAATCTAATCACAGGTAAGACCTCTGCTACTCATTCCAGCACACCTGGAAAGTATGATCATTGAGTTAGCAATGTGCATTCTGGCTTGGGCTGCTCTTACTTGATGATTTCATGTTTGCAAAATGCTGCAAGGTTTTATGTGCTGCAGTGCGTATCTTTGGACAGCTGTGTTATAATTTGCTCTGGGTGAGCTTGGCTAACATCTATTCCTGTTGTTGGAATTTAGAGCTAGACAGCAGAGATGAGAAACAACTTCTAGAGCTTGCCTTAGAAGAGAAGAAAACCCTGGATAAAAAAATGAACATGTTGTGCAGAAAGGTGAGTCTGAGGTAAAATTTTACAGCTTTGTAAATAAGGGTGTCAGAAAAACATCCCTTTATGATCTTACCAATAGATTCTGACACTTGCATTTAATGAAACAGAAGTCCAGGAAGTCCAGCTTCTGTATTCTCCCTGAAGAGAAGTGGCAACCTTAATTATTAGTAAGCTTCTTAGTGACAATTGTGTCTTAGAAGCTGATTAATTGAGTCATTTCTCTTGCTTGCTTGTCTGTCTGCAAATGCTGAAGGGAATTAAAAAAGTGGTGAGTCTGTGCTACTGAGAATTGACATGACATCCTAGTAACTGATTGTGGCAGTGGAACATGCACTCTTGAAAGATTTCTGATTGGAACTCGAAGTCTTTCATTTTCTCTTCAGCTGACAGCACCCCATGAGTGGGAAAATTAATTATGAGCAGAGAAGTTGAAACGATTCAGTGGAGACCTCTGATTTCGAGCTTGTTTGTATGTTCAGATCGAAATAATATGAAATGGGACTTCCTGAAAAATAAGATAAACGTAAAGATTGGCTAGGTTAGTTAATAACTTTGCCTTCCTAGGTAGCTGGGGCTGGGTTGGGTGATATGGCACCTTACTTTGCAGGACTGGATTTTCAGCTAGCTTTCATGTGGATGCACCAGCATATCCCATTTCCACATTGGCTGCACTGAGTTGCAACAGCCACTGGACAGTTTTTAGTCCTACTTAACTAGCTTGCCAAAGAAAATCAGTGGTTGTGTGTGCTCAGGCTGTGGCAATTGTGAAGGCTGGCTGTAGATTTGATTAAGAGAAGATACAGGGTCATGAAGGAGATAATGGCATTCTTTTTTTTTTTCCCCAGCTTTTCCAGCTCCTAGTGCCAAAGGAAAAATATGATAGAAGTCCTGTCATATTAGAAGTGACAGCTGGCAGAACAACTGGAGGTCAGCAAAGCCCCTACAGTGAAGATTACTTCAAATCTCCATCCAACTTTATTAAACCTCTTATGGGTTATTTTTAATGCTTTTTTATGCTTTATTGGCATAAAGTAATACTTTCTAAAGTTAAGCATTAACCTGTCTGATGACTGGGGTTGGAGTTGCAGCTAAATCTAAAAGCTGGTGTCTGCTATTTATATTGTAGTGCCTTTTTATTTTTAGGGGACATCTGCCAACAGTTCACTAAAGAAATGTTTGAGATGTACCAAAACTATGCCGACTATAAATGTTGGACCTTTGACATCGTGAACTATACGCCAGCTGAGATAGGTACAGTACTTCTTCAGAAATTCCACCAAGACAATGAAATTAAAAACAGTGTTTCTCTGCTGTATTTGTCACACGCTGTTTGTCTCTCTAGGAGGGTTGCATCATGCTGCAGCTCATATTTCAGGAGAGAATGTCTACAGGCATCTGAAATATGAAGGAGGGACTCACCGAGTCCAGCGAATCCCTGAGACGGGCATGTCAGCAAGAATGCAGCGTATTCACACTGGGACAATGTCAGTCATTGTCCTCCCTCAGCCAGAGGAGGTAAACTGTTAATTGGGGTGGTAAGGTGGTGGTGCACCCCTGCTCTCCCATTTTGGCATTGGAGTAGGTGTTATTTAAAATGATGTTACTGTTTTGGGGATTTCGTTGATAACCAAGTGCTTTATGCAAGTCCCAGCAAATGAACCACAAGTGCTCTTACTCTAGAAGGTGATAGTCCTTGGCTCTGTACCTTACATGTGTAAATGGATCATCAAAAGCAACTTTGCAGAGATTTGCTGTTGCCTAAAATGGCATGTAAATGAGTGATCATTTCATTAAGTCTTCCAGCCCCAACACTGACAAGGCTCACCACTATGAGTAAGCCAATTTTAAATTACATCATATATTAAGAAACGGAATACGTCCAAGAAAATACTCAATGTTGCGTAGTAATGTGATTCTGCATGTCCTTTTGATTTTTTTTCATTTAAATTATTGGTGTCCTTCTTTGTTAAATCAAGGACAGTCTCCTTTGAATTTGAATGAGTATGTTGGCTAGTCTTTTTCAGGTCTCACTGGTACCAACAGTTCTCACTTAGACCAGCAATTTACACACAAAATAAACAAAATAAATTCCTGTAGGCTTTTCCTGCACCTTCTCCTTCTTTGTGATACTTACCTTGCAACACTGGTCAGATCTGAATGTTCCTTTCCCATCCACTGGCCTCAAACTGTGGTCCAGGTCATCATGGACTCCTGTTTCCAGTGTGGCAATCCTTGCTTGAATGGGTCTGGATATACCTATTTTTTCTCAGTCAGATGATTCTAAGTATTGTTGCAAGAATCATTCAGGCTTGACTGATGAACAAGATCCTTGCACTTCTGTTTAGAAGTGGTTTTAAAATATTTGCTTATTTCTTAGTCTCCCTACCAAACAAAGTGGTTTTACAAAACAATTATTTTGTTTTGTCTCACCTCCCCCCCCCGTTTTGTGAAGGACCTGGAGTAAGAGTTTGGAAAAATAAGTGACGTATTTAAAGCATCACCTGCTTTTTGGAGATATTTGACACTACACTTTTACAATTATGATTATAATTGTTACTTAGGAGCAGTTGCAAAGGAGCAATTTTTTAAGAAGTGGTTTTTTTTTAATGCTGAGTATCACTGACATTCAAATATTTTTAGAACGAGCAGGAAGTAGTAATTTTCTTTGATTCTAGGTTGATGTTAAAGTGGATCCCAAAGATTTGCGTATAGATACATTCAGAGCCAGAGGAGCAGGAGGGCAACACGTGAACAAAACTGATAGTGCTGTGAGAATTGTGCACCTTCCCACAGGTAAGTCTGGCTATACTTTGTACTTTTAATCACACTAAATCTGTATCCTGAAAAGAAAGCTTGTGATCCTTCAAGCTGTCTCTTGCAGGGTTGGGCCTCATACCAAAAAAAAGGAAGTAGCCGCTTCCCAAGAGGGTTCTGCCTCTCTTACAGCAAGGCAATGTGAGAAGGGGTCTGTGTACCAGGGACACAGTGATTATGCCAATTTTTTCTTCAGAGAGAGTGTTCAATGAATACACTGCCTTTGAAGGATGAAAGAACAAATGGATGGTGACAGAGGAGGGGTAGATGATGTAAATAATTTGTGCTATGTACTCTGTACCTTCAGCAATAATGGCCACTGGCAAACAAGGGTGTGCTTTGCCTACCTGGAATCTGTGTAGTTACATGGCTGGTGAAAAAGAAGGCTTGAAGATTTTCATTCAGTACTAGATAATGCTATCATATGTTGAATAGGAAGGAAAATGTATATTGTCGGGAAGGTAGTGTGCAGACTGGACCACTCTTTCGGGAGAATATATCTTTCAGGATATTTTTTACTGAGTGAGCTCCTCTACAGCCGTAGCTCCCTTTTAGGCACAGTTATGCCTGGACTCTTTCAGGTCCAGTTGTGACCTGAAAACAGCTGTTTCCTATATGCCTTTTTCTTTCAGAAATCAAGTGAGAAGTACTGCATTTCTTTTAAAGGCCTTTATTTTGCTTTATTTCATTTTTCGTAATTAAGGTCAAGACTCACCAGTATTGATTAGACACCCTTTTCTACTAGAATAATTAATTTTCCAGTCTCCAAGAGCTTATCTGGACTAAGACCTTCAAAACTTGTGTTACACTGGTTTAAACATGCTTCTGTAGACCATTCAAATTGCATTTTTAACATATGACAGCTAATTGGAGTGAACCCATTTTCTGGAGGCGATTTCAGAAACTTGTTTGCTTCATGAAATTTTAAAATATCCCTGATTTTTCTGTAGCACAGAACAAAGCCCCCTGGTGCAGCTGTGACAAGTTTAAAAATGCACTAATGGTTTTGGCCAGTGTGTTAAAATGACTTTTTATCCTACAGCTGGAAAGGCCCTACAAACCAGCACTCCAGTAGGTTTAATTTGCCTAATGTGTTAGAATTAATTTAGCTTGTTTGTTCTTTGTTATAATGGGCTCTTGGATTCCTCTGTAAAGGACTGGCAGTTGAGTGCCAGCAGGAGCGGTCACAGCAGATGAACAAGGAAATAGCTCTGCGGACACTGAGAGCTAAGCTGTACCAGCAGATCATTGAAAAACAGCTCAGTCAAGAGCAGAGTGCCAGGAAACTGCAGGTGAGGACAAGTGATGGCTGAGGTTTGGAGAGGGTGCTGTGTTGTAGATTTGTTTCTGATCTGTTTGGGTGATGGGGATGGAGCAAGTGAGAGTGTGTGTCTAACCAGGGGTGCTTACAAGGGAGAATCTTGCGTTCAAAAATGGTCTCTCTTTACTTACCCCAGTTCAATGCTATTGTAGCAATAGGATTCTCAGGCAATGAAAAGAAACATCAACTGTGGCTGGAAACAAAAGAGTCAAAAGTCTAGCTGACATTATTCAAACGGCAAAACTCAACATCATGTACTGAATGCCCATGTGAAGGCCAGTGTTACACAAATTAACATTAGCAAAAAGTTATATTCAATGAAAACTAGGATCAGAAGTTCTCAGAGGTTTCTGAAGGAGAGTATTTTAAGGCCATAAAGAGCTTTTGAAAGAAACAAGTAAATAAACAATCCTGCCATTATGCAGTTAGGTAGCAGCTTATTTGATACAGCTTAGGTAATCTTTTGAGGAAGAAACAGCTTCGGTAAGAGTTACCTCAAGTTATGCTGCAAAGTGCACTTTTCTCTCTGAATGTCCTATCATTCTTTTCCTATTCTTTAAGTATTTTCCCATTTGTGGTGCAAACTTCAACAGTGATCTATTGGAATAAAAATACTTTAGAATTAGAGCATTATTCAGTACTCCAAATTTTCCATCTTAGCTATTTAATCACTAATTTCAGGTTGCATTTAAGTATATTATTCCTGCAGATTATTAACCCCATCGTTGTAAGCAGGGAGCCATTTATCTTTTGTTATTAATTTCAGTTTGAGAGCCTTCAAAGCTGCATAAAGGACTTAGATGTGCGTTTATATGAATATATGGAATGTATGGAAATATGTATGGAAAATAAGGCAAAAGTAAATTACCTTTCCTAATGTTGCAGAATTTATTCAAGAAGTTCCATGTTTTGAAATATACATGCTGAGTGCAGATGAAATTTTCACAAAACCCATTGAAGCAGACACCCATTTATTTCTCTGAGTGTTTTTTAGGATTTAATTCTCCATTTTAGTGAAGCGTTCAACCACAACAATACTACCTTTGGGTTTCTGCTTTAGAAGTTGAAATTGCTGTTTGCACTCTCAAACTTTACCACTAGAGGGTAACTTCACTTCTTAGTCTTAATTTAAGTCTCTTTCGGTGCTAATTTACGACAGCCACGTGTTGGCTGTGCTGCTTCCGTTATTAATGGAGACTACTTCCATTATTTTTTGTGGGAGCTACAGCCCCCAAAAAACCCACCAAAACCAAACCACTCGTACATTTTTGAAGCAAGAACTCTTCTTACCTTACATGACTTTTGAGAGTTATGTAGTTCTTCAGCTATAGAGCTGGAACAGAAATCTGCTGGAGGATATAAAAACTCAGTCTGTGATACAGAATCACAAACCATACCGTGTAGTAATGCCACAATAATTAAAAAAAAAAATGTGCCAACCCAGTGACCACTAGGTTTGTAGTTGGAACAGGCTGATCCACTAAAGTTTATTCTAAGTATCCTGTTTTAGAGAACTATTTGGTTTTTTTTAAAAGACAGTAGATTTTGGTTTCTTCTGCTTTGCTACAGTTGGGAACAAGAGCCCAGTCAGAGAGAATTCGTACTTACAACTTCACCCAGGACAGAGTCACTGACCACAGGATCTCATATGATGCACGCAATATCAAGGTAAGGGTTGCTTCTGAGAGTATTCTTTCCTCCTCCTAATGCTGGAGTGAAGAACAAGAAAAGCTTTTATGTTTGTCTCACAGGCCACAGTTAAAAGAAACTGAAACCAAATGTTTTCATTTTCAGATTATCTGAGATCTTATTTCTGAGTAAATATCTACATGTGGCTTGAATCTTATTGATTGTTCAACCTGGAAAAGAGAAGGCTTTAGAGTGACCTAATTGCAGCCTTCCCGTACCCAAAGGGAGCCTACAAGAAAGAGGGAGAGAGATTTTTACAAGAGCTTGTACTGACAGGACTATGCTGTCACTACAGCACTACAGCTGTCCCTACAGAGGGAGTGGCTTCAAACTAAAATAGGGTATATTTCAGGATAGAATTAGATTAGATATCAGGAAAAAATTCTTTACTGTGAAGGTGATGGGGCACTGGAACAGGTTGTCTAGAGAAGCTGTGGATGCCCATCTCTGGTAGTATTCAAGGCCAGGCTGGATGGGGCTTTGAGCAACCTGGTCTAGTGGCACGTGTCCCTGCCTATAGGAGGGAAGTTGGAACTAAGTGATCTTTAAGGTCCCTTCCAACCCAGGCCATCCTGTGGTTCCATGATTCTATTTTTTGGTTTTTTACAGTGAAAAACTCCTAATAATGGATTTTTTATATTAAATTTATGAAAAACAAAGTTTAGGGTGATCCCTCAATATTTTGGCTTAGGTATACAGTTTGCTCTAAGTGCTGTTGTGTAAGGAGCAGCACTTTTCAAACTGTATCCACAGGTGTCTTGGGTAACTCCAGAGAATGCAGGGCGTACTGAATACAGAATTGTTCAGAATACCATGTCAGAGGAAATACTTCCATCATTGCATAAAAGTGAGTTTTGTTAGACTGTTACTTAGCATTTGGATCTTTCTTGAGTGAAACTGGAACCATAAACTGCCTAACAAAAGTTAGTTGACCTTTTGCTTGTGAAACAGCCTTGCTTTTGTCATGGACAACAGTATTTGAATTTAGTTCTTCAATCCTTGATTGTTCTTGTAGAGGATTTTCATGTAAGGGCATGGGTTACACGAGAGTGTGGCAGTAGCTGCTTTGGTTGCTGCCAGCATCCATGTGCCTTTCACAGGCAGGCATCTGATGTCCTGCTGCTGTCCACCACTGTTGCTTTCACACAGGGGGGGACCTGTGAGGATGAGCAAGTGGAGGGACTGCAGGCAAAGTGCATTTCAGGAGTTCGAGTAGTCGGTGTTTCAGAATAACGCTGAAGGTCAGACAGTTATGCTTTTGTCTGCTTTTTTTTCATAGGAAATTCTAAGTGGGAAAGAAGCACTGGATAAGCTAATCAACAGACTACTGGAGTTTGCAGAGATAGAGGCTGTCACCCAATATCTAGAAAATTTGCAGGCTTTAGAAAGAGGAGGCTGCTGAAGACCTTGCGTAGAGTTAAAACAGAATTGTTGTATTCGGTAGCAGACTAAAACAGATGTGTCTGTTGGATGATACATGGATTAAAATCTATTCCTCTGTTTTTCAGTGTGTGATACTACTCTTTTGGTGCAAGTGGGTTGAATTTATTTGCAGCAGCCCTGCCAGAAAAGAACA
Organism: Ptilonorhynchus violaceus; assembly: GCA_013397565.1. Lineage (NCBI taxonomy): Eukaryota > Metazoa > Chordata > Aves > Passeriformes > Ptilonorhynchidae > Ptilonorhynchus > Ptilonorhynchus violaceus. The sequence goes on along the minus strand of VZRJ01008648.1, from coordinate 1,239,989 downwards.
AGCTTGGAATACTGGGTGCACACTCCTCCTGTCCTGAGAGCTGATCTTTGTTAAGCTGGTCCTTCTCTTGGCCATATCACAGCTGGACAGATGCAGAATTGTGGTGGTGGAGCAGAATAAATACCACATAGTGCATTTTTTGTTTGGTAGTGAGAGGTGTTCCTCTCCAGCTGAAGGAAACTGAACTTCCCTAACATAGTCTAGAACCTGGCCTCATGAATACTACTTATTTTTACCCACTTACTGTGTGAGCTTCCTAATGAAATCCCTTAGAAATAACTTTGTATTATGATGCTTTATTTTTTTAGAGTAAATACAAAAGCAAAGGGAGAGACGGGACCAGAATGTTAAAAGAGAAGCCTGTTAGCTTTCTTCCAGCCATTCTTGGGTCAGCTTGTGGTGGGGCTGGCCCATGTGCTGCAGTGGTGTGTAGAAGTACATGCTCTAGTTTTAAATTAAGTTTATGAGGTAACAGGCAGCTCCCTGCTTCGTGGCAGGGAAAATGAGTTTGTACTGTAGATGCATTTCAGCAAACCAGGTAGCTCTGGAATTCAGCTTCTGTCTTTGGGAGTGTCTGCCTTTGCCTGTCCTTGAGGGCGATCCAAGTGTCTGTAGAGCACACTCGGCTTTGACAGGACTCGTGCTCGCGTTCTCCCGTGCGCGGTGCTCGGTGCTGGCAGGCCCGGGCACAGGCAGGCCCTCGTCGTATGCATGGACTCAGGAATGCTCCGTGTTCAGCGTGACACAAAAATTGGTGCTCTGCTGAACTGGGCTGCCTTGCGAGGGCACGGTGTTTTCTTTTCACCTTGCTTGTCCCAGGTTCTGTTGTAAAGCTGCTCTGCACAATCTTCTGCACGTGGAGAACCAGTTCATTGTTATGATTTAAATTATGTCTTGTGGTTGATTTATATTTGCATGTGTATTTTGTAATCATGAATGTTTCAGCATGAGGAAATGTCAGTTAACTTAAGAAAAATAATTATTTCAATACTGAGTTCTTCTAAAGGGTGTAGTTTTTACTACTGTATATATAACAACAATTATAATATTATTCAGCTATATTAAGAAAGATAGAATTTGTACCAGGAAGAAAACAGGAAAACTTTACTCAGTCTCTCAATTCTGGAATTACTTTTCAATTCTTTTGTGTGTTCCTATCACCAAGCTTTGTCTTACAATTTCTGACTTGCTTCCAGCACTTTAATTACAAAAGCTTTGGGGCTTTGGTTGGGTTGTTTTGGTTTTTTTTAATTGATAGCTCTGCAAATCAATCAGGAAATGTATTACCATGCAATTCAGGATTCATTTGAACTTTGACTTCTTTCAGTAAGCAGTTCAGAAAAAAACCTCTCCAGGAAGATCTGCAACTGAGCTTATACTTGCAGTGCTGACAGACTGGCAATAAGTAGTATGGTCAGCTGTAGTAAGAGAACATCCAGCTAACATGGTTATCCAATTACCATGCTCACTTTCATTATGCAATTAAATTAACCAATTTATTTTATTAATTATATCTCTCAAACAATCTTAGAAACTTCTTAAAAGGTACTCGTTTTAAGTAATCAGATTCCACTTCCAGGATTAGTTAGTGCCTATGAAGTACTTTACTGTGAAAAATTATTGAAACACTTTAAAAATGAGCCTCATTCATTTTACTGGAAGAAAGATGATAATATTTCTGCAGGACCTTAGGGATATTTGTTATTGATTAATTTTCTGAGGCCCTTTTTTGTAGTTGGTTTTGTGCAGAGTGATGAGAAAAGGGAAAGCAGACAACAGCTCCCCTCTCCTAGTAAGCTTTGGATGTCCCAAATGTAGACATTGAAATTTAGTGGCTAAGCCCCTTCTGCCAGCCTGGCCCAGGAGCTCCTGAAGAGTTTTTGTCTTGAGTTTTTCCTGCAATTGCATATACATGTGGGTGTCAGCAAATATGGCTACAACAGATTTTCAGATAGAACAGAAACACTTGTACAGGAGGTCACTGCCTGCAATGCTCTGCCTTACTAAACCCAGATATATTTACTTCTCCTCATTGAGAACATATTATTTGAAACAACTTCTTGGGGAGAAACAAACAGCCCCGGGGACAGCACAACAGAGCAAGAGGAGGTTCCTCTGTGAAAAACAGCCTTCTCCTGCAGCTTTCCTGGTCAAATAGTGTTAAAACAAACATAAGCTGCCACCCCTCCACTTGGCTTCCCCTCAGAACTGTCTGAGGAACTGAGACCTTACCCACAGACTCACATTACAGCTGGTGCAAGGCACCAACTTCGTTGCTCTGCAGATCCTGTTGGTTGATGTGAAATGTAGTTCCTGGATCTCTCTCATTCCTCTGCGGAGGTCTCATGCAACAGCATCACACCCAGCCAGGAAGGAAGACAGGCAAAAGCTGTGTGTGCCTGGAAGTAGCCCTTCCATGGCGGTGGAACAATGGATGCTTACCCTCTGCAAAAGGAGGGCAGCCCGGATACCCCACCTCCATTGCTTCCACTGAGTCATCAAGTGTGTATCTCACTCTCAGGGCACTGCTTGTCATTCATAAGGCCAGCAGATATGTAATACTGAATCACAATCTGTTATAATCAAAAAGCTCATATATTCAGCTTTATTCTGAATGTTACTAACAGTAGCTGTAACAAACCTTACCTGAACTCAGTTAAAAATTTTTAAATTAAAAATTTTAACCCAGGCTTTTTGTTACTCATAATTGATGCACAGAATAAACCAATTTCCAGTAACTGCTTAAGGCACTGCTGGAAGACACATAGATACTACGTTGGTAGCCACAAAATAAAAGTATTTCTTTTAAGAAGTGTTTCCATATTTTCAGACCTATTTTAATTTATATTTACCCCAGGCCCCATTTTTAACAGAATACGCACCCATAAATCTCCCAGGTTGCCCCAAACCCCCTGAACAGATGAACAATGGTAATGCAGATTGTTCAAATGAAAGCTTTATTCAGTATTTTCATATAAACTCCACTTCAAGAGCTTGCAATATTTTGTAATTGCAACTGAGAGGCAGTTCAAGAGAAACCAGCTGTTTAACTTCGCAGACAATACTTATAAACTAAAACAAATGCTTTTCAATCACCCCAAATAAGCCATTAAAATCCACTGTCTTCAGCCCTGGTCTGTACAACGCTGTCTGCTGGTTTTTAACATAGGCTATTTCTGGTTTTACAGGTAAAATCAAACCTGCTTTTGGGAATCCTGAGAATTCCCAAAATTCTCTGGGAATCCTCTGGGGCAAATTTAGCCTTTTTGAGATTATTTTTTGCAACACTTGTCGCTTTGTACAGAAACTTTTATTCAAGTTATATCCTGAAACATTTCACAAAGCTAAATCTCTTAATCACACAAATGGTTAACACAATTTCTAAGTTAAATAATTTAGCAGGTAGAGGGTAAGGGGACTAAAGAGGTAGATAGAAGAGAGACTGAAGAAGTCTGACTGACAAAACAGAACCCAAGGGTTGCCACAGTTGATAGCATAAGTTATACAGACAGCTGCTGTACCAACAAGCAAAAGGATCTAAGGGCTGCAAACCCCGTATGAGGAATGGAATGGAATCTGTCTTAGGAAAATGAATTATCAAGGAAATTGAAAGACAACATGTAGTCAAGTCTTGAAATAGCTTGTGTGTTGTGGGAAAACAGACACGGTTGTAGTTTGGCAGGGCACAGTGCAAAGAGGCAGCAGAAGTGCTCGGCAGGAGCCGGGACCTGGACACACGATGGCCTGTGGAAGAACACGAAGCTTTCTGGGAATCTCAAGAGAGCAGGGATAAGGTGAAGGTAGACACCAGAAACACAGCACAGTGGTGACACAGAGACTTGCATATCTGAGAATACTGGAGGAAGACAATTCGAGGAAGACAGCAATAATAAGAAAAGTAAAAAAAAAGGGGCGAGACGCAACTAAAAAAGCAAATCAAGGAAACCAAGCAGTGTGAAATAGTTTTTTACTCCCTTTCTGAGATGACAACATTTACACTGAAATAAAATCTCCTTCAGGGAAAAAAAAAAGGAGAAATATTTTTACACATGCACAGGTTAGTGAATTTAACTCAGATCCATGTTATGACCAGCTGTCCCACTTCTAAATCTGAATATTGGGACTGGATGATGCTGCATGTAGCCCCACAGGCACAGATTTTATCTATGAGGGTCAAACAAAAACTTTACCGTATTGTGAAAGTCTGGATTTCAATTTACAAATCCCCAGGTGAAGGATTAAAATTTGTCTTAGCCTAAATAGAAACAAGGATTATTCCATAACATGGGTAAAATCGAGTGGTCTCTGCATAGCTCCTGGCATAGCAAATGCCCAATAAAGTAATTTTTTCTGTATATGCAGTGTTTGCTTCTAAAAGCATCATCAGCTTCAGACAGGCCCAGCTGTCTTTCTAAACAGACAAGGCAGATGAAAACATGAGGCAAGGGAACAAAAATTGAGAGCAATTAATTGACTTGCTCAAAACCACACAGAAGAAATCATCATCATAAATTGCAATGACTTCCCCCTCCTCTCTGACTCTCTTCATATTTCTAATAATGTCTATAACAGCCTATAAAACCAAGGATGTAGTCCTCACTTAAGGAGCTTGCAATAATAGCAGGCAAGCAGATAAAAACACACTGCATGACAGAAAATAGATCAGTCAGAAAAGAAAACACTCAGCTGAAACAGTAAAAGGAACATTCCTTTGTCAAAAGCCAGGACAGCCCAAAGGATTAGCAGATGAGGAGTGTAACTGTGGCAATACCTAGAGGATTCCTATAGCAAATTCCAAAAGGAGATTTTGCAGGGAGATAGCACAGAAGGGAGAGAGATCTGTACAAAACACATGTCCTGGAAAAGCAGCGTCTGCCTTAAACCTCACACAAGACAGTATTTTTGTGTAGAGCAGAAAATATTTGGTTTAGATACACAGTAAGGAAATTGAATGACAGCATGGTGCAAAATTAAACAATGGCTTTGGATATATCAAAATTAATTCAGCTGGCCCTTTTTATAACTTACAGTTAAGAACAAAGAATTAACTGGTCTCTGACTTGCAGAGGTAGTGGAGAGCAAAGTGCTGTGTTTCTTTATGAAATGCAGGCTTTAAAAGTCACATCAGCTAAAACCACACATATGGTATTTAAACTAACTTTACTAGCTGTGAGCAAAGAAAACTTTTAATCTTTTTTCCTAATGTTCTGGTTTGTCTATTTAACACAACACAAAGACCTTTGGTTCATGTTACAACAGCAGCTCCACGAGGAAACAAGTTTTGAACACTCATTTTCAGATGTCTTTACACATCTGCTCGAAAGATTCAGTTACAGGTATCTTAAATCACTGCCTGTGACCACTTCAAAGTGACAAAACTTTTTGAAGGAAAGATGCTATATTTTGGGAACCTCACTAGGAGAAAGCTGTCCTCCTCAGAGAATATTAAAAATGGAGCCTACAAAAAACCCCTCTGCTACTAGATAAAACTGTACTAATAAACAGCAAATAATTTTTCAGAAATCATAATGAAATGTATATACCTTAGGCTTGGAGAAACAGGAGGAGGATGAGTACAGCAGTACAAAAAAATGTCTAAGAAAAAAAAGAATTGTGCTTGAAAGGAAATTATGACCAGTTGGTAACCCAGCAACCGGCAATGGCAAAGGAATGGAGAGAATTAGATGTAGTGGTAAGTCACTGCTAAGGGCACCCACGGCAGACAGAGTGATGTGGTCATGTGAAAGGCAAAGGTGGCTTAGGGATGTATCAAGGGTTACTTCCACTATGCTGAGGAAGTATTGGTGCTATCCTGTGTGGCCTTAATCGAGGTAAACTAGCCCAGGCAAACTCATCTAGGCACGTCTAGTCCAGGCAGACTCATGCTGGAAAGGATGAAGAGAAGCACTGGTGGAACACTGAAGGTCCTGTCACACAAGGACACTGTTTGTGATTTCAAAAAGAGAAGATGCGATGAACTCAAGACGAAGCAAAGTTGCTTAGCTCAAGGGCAGTACTTGTGTAGATTGGGAGGAAGAGTGTAAACTGCTCACAGACACAAGGAGACTTCAAGTTAGAGCAGGCTCCTGGATGCCAGAGCAGTGTTCAAGTAAGAACAAAACCTGAAAAATCTGAGTAAGAAATCTGACCACCTCTCCTGGGAGTACATGCTGTACACTCCTCCATCTGGGACTGTGAAAGCATCCTGCGTCTCTAAATGACAATCCAGGGCCAGATATTACAGGAAACTTTCAAATTTATCAGAACAAACACCAGACAAAATACAGCAACCCTGAGGAAGCCAAGGAAACACATGGGATTAAATACAATACTTAATTCTCTTCTGAACATAGAGCAAATGTCATAGAATAGAAAAAAGGACTTCAACTTCCATTGTAATACATGATAGACCAGATTCCTTGACTTGCACTCCTTTCTCAACTGATCCAACAGATTAATAGTTGTTTTCTCAACGAAACTCAAGCTCAGCACTTACCAACTCTATTTTGTGGGACCCTTGACAATTGTTTTAACTGCACTCCTTTTTCTTGACTGAGACTCTCCTGAACAAAACACTGTGAGCTTTAGGAATAGTGACATAGTTTTTAACAGATTCATTATTTGAGCCTTTATGGTCCAGTGTTTGATGGCTAGAGAAGCAATGAGTGCAGCTATATTCTGACACAGACAACAAATCTTGGTGATGCTAAATGCACACCAATCCCGCCAGTTGAAGAAAATCCTTAAGAAAATGTCCAAGTCATCTTGGACGGTACAGCCATCAGCTCTGCTGATCTTTGGGTTTCCTCCCCTATGGTACGGAGAATGATGAAGCTTCAATACACTTAGGCCCTCTCCTCTTATCAAACACTGCAACTATGCAACCCACACTTCTCATCAACAGAAAAAACGCAACCACATCAAAAATGGTCCTGTATGCTGTAGCAGGACCAAGTCTCTAGAGTATTTTTTCATTAAAATATCAGGCAAGTGGTTTTTTGCTGGGAAAGAGACAAAAAGAGAGCAAGTCTAAAAAACAAAACTTGATAAGTAAAAGGAAGGAAAAATTCAAGCAGACAACAATAAAGCAAAATATAACAGGAAGACATCACAGAAATGTCTGCTCTAACGGGGTGGCTCTGGTGCTCTTACTACAAGTTAGGATTCATCAATCCTAATTTAAATCTTCTGCAGAGGTTTAAAACGTTTATCATGCACGTAACACAAATAATTTTTCAGAACATCATTTGGAATGGGTGGCATTGATATGACTAACTCCTCTAAAAACAGCTTTCAAACGATCAGTTTGAAATGTTGGCAGTCTTTCCACCTACTCTTTTGCAAGCGATCAGACAAAGGTTTGTAAGCACGATATTTTACTCATTAGTGGAGAAACTATGCCACATAAATAATTTTGAGGGATGATTTTACTCTCTAGTACATGCTATTGATCCAGTTTCTCTATAAAAATAAAAGGTCTGCTTCATTTTTACCAGATTAAGGATTTCTACATTCTTACATACTTAGAAAAGGAGTAAAAAACCTTATGAAATGTATTTAAAGCAGAATACACAGAGCAAATAGAACTTGGATGGCATGGTTAAAATAAAGAATACATGTATTTACAATATTGCATAAGTAATTTAACACAAACTTCCATTCCAAAACCAATCACATCAAAATAAAATAAAAAAATATTGCAACTCACATATGTTTTAATACCTATAAATCCTTAACTTCTATTCAACATTTTCTTTATAAAAGCCTGTTTAAAATATTAAACTTTTGATTCACTCTAGCTTAAACAGAATCTAAAATGATTTATTAAGTATTACTGATCACTTAGTCTTTGTCTTAAGTTTCTAGATTTTCCATTTTCAAATTTCCTCTTTTTAAATGTTGGCACCCCTTCTGTCAGGTCTCCAAGAGAGGTGACTGTCTTCTCTTTAAATATCACTGTTTCCTCTTCTGGAACCTCTAGCACTGAGGGTGCTACATTGTCACTCTCTGTACTTGGAAGCTCCAGGTCCACTTTTTCACTGGAAGAAGAGAGGAAAATGTAAGAGGGTTAATCTACACGGAGAAAACATGGTGTACTGCAGACAGCAACAGCTATTTTTATTTGTCAAAGCAGCTTTGAGCTAGATGCAGTCTACTAGTCATCATCATGACAGGCACCAAGAAAAAAACCGATGTTCTTTGTTTCTTCTGTGTGGGCTGCCATAAAAAGTAACAAATTAACACCTCATTGGGTACAGAGCTTATAGCGCAGCCCAAGCACTTGTCACGTAAACAGTCCTGCAAAAGGTAACAGGGCTGCATGTATGTAAATTTAAGAATATCGAAAGCCAGTAGTCAGTGACTAATTAGCAGCGGTTCACTGCCAAAATACCATTGAGTTGTCTTCCTCAAGTGTCCATCCTCAAGGGACTGCATGACAGAGGAGAGACCCAGCTTACCAAACCAGCCAGTGGCCCCAAGTTGGGAGAGGCAGCTTTGGAGGACAGGATCACAGCTAATACTGACCTGCACAAATCAAACACATCAACTAAAAATGACCTATCCGTTTTAAGGGGTCAGCAGCAAAAGTGTTCCACGAGGATAACCTGTGGCACAAACGTATGATGGAGAAGAACCGAAGAGTTGGCAGAAAGGTACCTAAATCACATGTTTATCAGGAATCACACCAGCACAACACTGCTGCAGAGATATTGGCCAATCCATATAAGAATACTTTTGCTACTACTGAGTGTTAGTCTGATGTCAGCTCATGCACTATACCCAGTTTCAGGTCCTATGCTCGTAGGAAGACATGGATCTGCTCAAGCACCCGAACAGGAGCCACAAGAATGATGACAACTCAAGCAAATGTGATTGTTGCAGTATCCCAAAAATGTAAACCTCCTGGAAGTGGTTGGCACTGTGCCTAGACTCAATTTAAACTAAATAATGAACAACTGCATTTGTCTCATTGACATTTGACTCACGTGTGTTCATCTCAAGCCTGTGTTAATGTACAGACTGATCTCCAAGGTTCAGTAGCTGAAAGCACTTTTTACTACTCAGTGCTTTCCAAAAACCAAAGAGGATTTTTCAGCTCAGGAGTCAAAGAGCAGTTAGCCAGTCCAACACAGGAGTTACACGAACATTGTCATCTCCACGGAAGTGTATCAGTGCTTAATTTAGTTTGAACAGTGTCAAAGGTCTATGTGCTGAATAATTCAGAACTAAAATGCTGGAGGATAGAGTAAGCATAAGGAAGAAGACTGTTTTCATTCTCTAAAATCTATTTTCTCCAAACTCCTAGAGGGACCCACAACAAGAAACTGACAATAAACAAGCATACTTCACAAGAAAACAAAAACAAAAAGAAGAGCCACCTCAGGCATTATGCAGTAAAACAAAACAACCCTTCTGATCACATGCACTTCATGAAAACATCTGCAGTTCATTGGTCAGACATGGGAGAGAGACAGAGAGATCCTGGGAGCTCCTGGGGCAGCTGAACCAGACTGTTGAGGGATTATGTTATGGAACATAAGCTCAGAGTAACAACATTTAAATATTTGATACTCAGCCTCTGAAAAAACAATGCATTACTATGATTCTTAAATCATTTCAATTTACTTTGTACTCATGGTGAACTTCTACACTAAAACCAAAACACCACCTCTATCTGCAAATGGAGAGCTATTACTTAAAATAATCACTGCGTAAAGAATTGTATTTGGGCAAAGTTTCCAATCACTGCTGTGCTAATTCTACCAGAATTCAGAAGAAAAAGCTTCAGTTCTTGAAAACAACATTATGAAAATAACCATGGTAAAAAGACACTCACCCTGATTCTTCTTCTTCTTGTTCTTCTCCCACTTCCTTAAGTGCTTTCCATTTTCCATAAGGATTGGTCTTGTTAGATCCATCATTAGAGGTTTCTTGGGAAGCTGATGTACTCTTGTCTTTATCCACAGTTTCTTCTGACTTAACTTCTCGCCATTTCCCATAAGGACTTAACTTTTTAGCTTTAGGAGATTTTTTCCCTTCCTCTGATTCTTCACCATTATCTCCTTTCCTCTAAAGAGGAAAAAACCCATCTTAAGCAAAAAAGCCTAAATAAAAACACAATGTAGCTTTATTTTACATCTTTTATTTACTATTATCTACTATTCATACTTTTCAACCAAGAGTAACTTGAAACAATAAACTCATATTGCAATACAATCTACAATTTTTTCTTCTTGAGCTTTCATCACATATAGATGAAAAAAAATTCTTACATGTTGCAAAAAGTTAAAAGTTGGAAAATCCCATCTACCAAGGTTTAAGTTAGCAGACTTACAAACTTACTTGAAAACAAAGCTTAGCATATCTTAAAATAAAGAGGAAAAAATTCACATGCAGCTTTCTCTACATGCAGATACACACACTTTATTGCTAATACCTGGCAGAAGTTTATAATGATACCCAGTGATACGAAAATACATATTTTACAATTAACACCTGTCTAGGAATATATTTTGTATTTAAACTGTCTCTGTTCTGAATTACCCGCTTCAGAAAAACTATCTGACCCAACCAGAGCCATTATCACAGACTTTATCTTAAGTTATAAATTTATGTTTTAAATATATAATTGCTACAGATTTTGTACAATGTGCTGTCAGTGTTTTTCTCAATTTAATAAGGAAACTACAATTACGTCATTTTTCAGTCCAAAGCATTCCCTGAAGGTCTACTGGCAGTCACATTTACCAAAGGCGGCTTGAAGTCATGCTTACACTGAAATCCAAACCATTTTGTGGATTATTTCAGAGAGATGACAGTGACCTTTCTCAGAGAACATCACATTTCTTGTAGCATTCAAGGTACTTCTGGTGAGTTGAAGGAAAGATCATGCTTTCTATTCTGGAACAATGCCACTAATGAGCCAAATAATTAAATAAAGATTCATTTTACTATTTTAAGAAATGCAAAATTTTACTTTCAGTCACACGGTTTAATCTCGTTTCAATGAGTACAGCCTACCACAGGACATAAAAGATACAGTAATAATCTTCTAGTGTAAGATGATGTATGTAAAATAAATCTGAAGAAAACTTACCTTGAAGTTTGTTTCTGAACTCTCTGCTTCATTGTCACTATCTTCTGAGTCTGATTCAGACGCTGTTTCTGTAGGCTCTTCAGAAGGTTTGTCATGTTGACTCTTCTCATTTGAAGATGAAACAAAGCCATCTGGTTTCTCCCATGTAGATACTGTCCAAGACATTTGAACAACCACATGATTTATGCTTCTCATTTTGATCTCTTATTGCTTCGACAACATTACCTTTCAGAAGCAGTGCTGTCTTATGCAAAAATACAGAAAATAACTTAGCAAAAGGCTTTTGCCTTTGTTTGGTACATTTGTTTTAATAAACATAATCAGAAAGATAACATTTCTTCCCAGCAGAGATACAGTCATGACAGCTGAGTTCACAGTTGATAAAGCTTGTTTTAATTAGCTCTTACAAAACACACCACACATGGCGAACCATGACCTGCAACACTGTGGTCCCTCTCATCCTTACACAGGACAGACAAATAAATTATTGCCTTCTAGATGTGCTTATTTGATTGAGCTGTGCATTGATTACAAAGACAGGATAAAGTGAAAAATGACAACTGCAAGCCTCAGGTCTCCAGGTAGATAAACCCCTCTCACGTGCTACTTTGCCTGGTGATGTTAGGTCTCTAATTAAAAGAGCTCTCAAGCAAACCAGGAAATACAAACATCTATCTGAAAATAGATGAAAGTATGTACAGGATACGTACATACACATATATCCTCATTTTCAATTAAAAAGTAGTATTTCAGTAAATATACTGACAAGAAGTGTTTAAATAAAAGTTGACTCAACAGTCTCAAGAACTGGTTTTAGTGAGAATAAGGCAAAAGTATACCAACTTCCAATCTATAATTTTATAAAAGCTTTCAGATGTAGAAAAACCTACTCTTTTTCCTAATGGCAAACAACACAACAGGTAAGTGCCTAGATGTATCTTGAAGAAGTAAAGATGTAAGAAACTGGCAGTGAATGACTTTGCATGAATGGGACAGTCTCTTAAGGGTACTGCTGTCACCTGGCTTTAGATTACTAATCGAGCAAGTTCACTTTCCTAGGTGCCACATACAGTGGAGTGAGGTGCAGCCTCCCAGAGCATGACTTGTAGCACTAAGCCTGGAGGTATCAGTCCCCTAAGTCACATGACTGACACGACTATTTACATCAGTTAAAAATTTGTCGTGTCTTCAGAGGACGGGATTACTGTTAACGGAACAGAGGAGTAATTTTCAAGCATTCCCAAGACACTTACTTAGAGCTATATAAAAGTGAGGAATCAATTTGAAATCTCAAAAGCCAAAATTTTGCCAAATATGGTAATTATAAACACATTCTTCACAAGTGTCATATGTCCATGAAGTACTGAAAAAAGAGCACACATAGGCATAAAATGTATCTGAACTTGGAAGGCAATGTTTAAAAATAGCCAACATCTCCTTTCGCTTTCAAAAGAAGGAACTGCAAATCATTTGGGCAGGGGAGTGCCAGTTGAAAAACTGAAAAGTGTTGGGTTGGGGTTTGGGGTTTTTTTTGGTTTGTTTTTTTTGCTGTTTTGTTTTGGTTTTGTTTGTTGGTTTGGTTTTTTTGTTTCCTATTCTTGGCATCATTAGGAATGCCATTTCATACCCAACGACAGAAGGAAAACTCATAGCCAGCATAAAAATCACTTGCTCTCTGGAGAGGCATCATTGACCTTAAAACAATTCAAACCCATTTAGAAAACAGATGCTATTCTGAGTGAGTTACCACAAAGTTCCCCATATAGGGAAAAGCGGGAAAAAAAATAGAAGGCAAGATTCCAGACTTTCTTATCAATGCTATGTCAGCAAGAAGAAAAGTTAAGGAGATTCTTATTCGGTCCTACATGCCCATCAAAACAAAATCCTGCCCCTTTCTAGTTTCCAAATTCTAATTTTAATATATATGTAGTAAAGAAGAATGCCTAGTTTAGAATTACAGGTTGAATGTCCAAAAAAACCTATGAAGCACAAATGTATACACACTGACAATGCAGCTATAAAGCCAGTGCTGACTTAGGCAACTATTTTATTTCAACTAAGCAGCTTAAAAAATACAAAACTTAGTAAAAAAATGCAGTTACTTGCAAAACAAAAAGCTTCTCTGAAAATCCTCTCACCTGAAACAGAGCTTAACTGGAAAGCAAGCTCTCCTTACCTCCAGTTTGTGTATTATAATAATAGGTGTGACCATCTTCAGTGACACCTTCTACCCACTCTGCTCCCTAGGAAAAAGATACAGGAGTTAATGAAAAAAAGTTTTCAAGATCAGCCAAAGCATCACTTATATGGCTATTCAACTCCTGAGTAATTTTTGTCTGTGACCATCTTACTGGTTCAAAGCTTGAACTCCTAATATTGTTAGAAAGTACCCTTTGACTCAAGTGAGATGGAATTCTCTGACTTAAAACACTGCAGATGCACATACACAATTATTTTTCAAACAGTGGATAATTAGTATGAGGCTGTATAATAAATGTTGCCATACAGTTCAAATTATTATACAGGCCATTATTTTGCATTGTTTTGTTTCTTTTTTTTTTCCAAAATATTCACCCCTGAGGCTATAATTTCCTATTTGTGTCACTGTCTTTAGTGGAGACTGCTGAAAAAATGCCCTGAGAGACTCAGGTCTTCATGAGGGCTACAGAAAACCAATACCAATAAATTCTGTCACAAATTAAATATACACAAACAAATAAAAATTTATCCCAAAATAGAACATTACAACAAGTAAGTCTAGAACCAAACTTTCAGTCATTACCCATGACCTAACATGTTTCTTAAGAAACAGGTTTTCATCCCCACTTACACATACAACTACTTCCCTGCTCCTTAAGTACTAATACTGCCAGCTCCCATGTTTGGCAGAGCATCTGTGCAGCTTCACCTCACATTTTGGCATTAATAAATGTCTATGTGTATGTGTGTATACAGAGACATACAGACAGGCTTTTGCACACCTATACAGTTGCTTAATACTCTTTAGTAAAAAAACCCCAAAGTTTTAACAAAACAGAACAAAATCAGAAGTTCTTGCACCCACTCTGTAAACATGAAAAAATTGTCCTTGTAGGTTCAGAGCAGGCAAAGGCAAGAAAACCTTCAGAAGCAAGTTTCCTCAAGGTTTTGCCCCCCAGAAGTTTCAGTGTGCTAGTTTTGACAAAAGAAGCAAAAGGAAAGTTTATTTTATGTAATAGAAGAGGGATAAAAAAACCTAGTCTTAAGTATAATCTATCCTTTTTTAAGAGATCCTGAGCATTCAGACCTGTTGGTTAGAGGTTTTCAGTAAATATTTGACACTAGGCACACTGAGAAAAGTGTTGATCCTATGACATAAATGCTGACAAGCACAATGTCAGTCTAACTGGTTATACGCAGTCTTCAACATGCCTTTTCATTACTCTGTTCTCCTCACCTCTTACGAAGTGGTTTTGTTTGCCTAATGTGCTACAGCCATGGAGGAGCTAAACCAGGAGGGCCTCTGAATCTCAATTGCACAACGTATTGCAAGCATGCCCTTTAATTTCTGGGCAGTGAGTCCTTGTTAGAGACCTGGAATGTTCCCAATATCCTTAGCTCAGACTAAATAAGGGAGCAATCAAATGCTTGTTTTTAGCCATAGCGAAAATAACTCAAGACAGGATGAAGGCACTGAGCAGGGTGAGGGAGGAATAGCAAAATACAGCTCTGTGGTGTTAGAGATACTGGAGGCTGAAGGTGTGTGCTTATGATATGGCTGGGATGAGCTAACTTCAAATTGTTGCCAAGAAGGGAGTGCCTTCTTCTCCCCCCCAATCTGCTCTCCACACATTGGCATTTTTTTCTGATTATTCAGAATGCTGATAGCAAGGAAGAACAAAGCCTACAAAGCACTAACCTAAACTCTGATGCCTTCACTCCCTTAACTAGTTCACTGTCAGGGTAAAAATGTACCAAGAACCACAAGAGATTAGTTTCAGGACCAACTCTTTCAGTGGAAGGCTACCGTAAGACTGGCTTTAAATATTGCAGTGCTATGCCTTGACTGAAAAGATGAAGTGCTGATTAACAAGTTGTGCAAAACCACAGGAAAAGGGAATCAGAAAGCCAGAGTAGCACGTGATGTGACAATGTAGAGCTACAGAATGTCAAGCACTCTGAAAACACAAGGTTTTTTTGAACTCTAGTGTAAAACCCAACATTGGCAAACCAAATAAAAGTGACATCAAATCATAGTGTACATATGACACCTATCTTGAAAATGGAGAAATGTAACAGCACTTCACAGGAGTGTTGGAAAAATCCTGTTTTTAATGCTGTGAAGCACAAAAATCCTGGAATGGAAAGCATCGGGAAAACACATTAATAATACTATGAAATCTTTCTGCCTTTGGCCTATTCCGCAAGTTTTTCTGTGCTTCAAATAAGGAATGTGAAGTAACATGCTAAATTAGTAATTATGCTGAATAATTGCTTGCATATAGGTTTCATGATCATAAGAAACCCAGGAAAACCACAATTTATTACATAACTGTATTGTAAAGCAAGCACAAAAAATGGGCATTCTTTTTTTTCGACTACCTGACAATGCATTCTCAGTGTTTCCTTAGATAAAGGAGGCTTAACTATTTCAAATGTGTAAGATTTAGTTTTCATAATTACATTTCATTCAAGAAAGGTTTAACAGAATTTATTCAAAATTTCCCAAAAGCTTTAAATGTTACGGGCTAAAGCATAAAAGAAGTATGTTCTGCAGGAACCCAACCACCACCCACCAATTACTTCTCTTCCCTTGACAGACAAATTAGTCAAGTAAGATTTGTACAGTAGAATTTCAGTTTATCATAAAAGATTCTACATAGTCAAATTATGTTTTCCTAAGTTTACAAAAGGCAAACAATTTATCTTCTACAATCAGAAGACTTGCAAATTGCTTAGATTATTTCTTTATAGTGTTTACAAGGATGAAGAAAAACATGAATAATTTGATTACCGTTTGTGAGTTTTGAGAGTTGCCCTGGAATCCTTTAGGTTTCTCCCACTGTGATTCTTAAAAAACAAAAGCATATTTCACCCATCATTTAATCCTGTTTATATCTAATAATCTTTACTAAAAACAGATCTAAAGGATATGACACTGATGTTTGCACAGATACCAATAAATAATATCTATACATCTCACTGGAATATGAATAATCCCTGATCAAACTATGGTATGAAAAATAAACCAAAGTATCATAATTGCAGCTGGCTTTACTAGAGCTAACAACCCTCCAGACTCTATTATATGCCTGATACAGAGATACTGGATTTTTGGTTAAAAAAAAAATCACAAAATCATGAAAGACAACAGTAAGTATTAACATCAATCCTTAAATTCATAACATTTTGTAACATTCTCATTAATCATAAAAGAAGGTTGCTTTTATGTTCTAATGTAGATCACATAGCTCCTCAAGAGAAGTCAGTTAGATAAATCCTGTAAACGCGGAAAGACACAATCAGTTTATTTCACATTCCTGATCAGAAAGCTTCTTCAGGAAGAACACAGCTATCTTTGTATACTTAACCCCTGACAGGCTAAACATTTCCAGAAACTGTGGAATTACTGCATTCTTCCACTATTAATCAACAGCAAAACCCATCTGAAATTCTGGATGCCCAAGTCTTGAATGTTAAATACCAAAACTCCATCTAATTGTTCACATTTTAATAGTCAGTTTACTACTGAAATAGCAGCAGAGTAAAGAAATGCAGATAGTCTTTTCTCACTTATATCCAATAATTGTATCTGCATTTCCTCCTCAGTAGCTTTTACCTCCAGTTTTTGTGTTGTAGTAGTATGTATAGCCTTCGGGAGATAATCCTTGGACCCACTCCTTCATTTCCATTTTTGGTGGCATTGAGGTGTCCTGAGATGTCTTTTTTTTCTTTTCTTTCTTTTCCTTCTTCTCTTTCTTTTCTTTCTTTCCTTTAGATTCCACTGTGTTACTCTGTGTTTTACTCTGTGTCGAACTGGGACCTATGTCATCTTAAAGAAAATAATACCCTTTAAAAAAAAGAGTACTATTCTGAACTTAAATATTAGTCACTCCTGCACAACAGGAAATAGGAGATTTTGTTCTTATGAGTATTTTCACTAATGAGTAAAAATCACTAGTATTATACTCATAGCAGGCACACTTAAAAGACTATATTAAAAGAATCTTGCACTGTAGCACTGCTACACCATCATAACAAAGTCCAAATTTAAAATGATGAGTGACAAAGAGAAAAATCATAAGGACCAATGAGCTCTAACTGAACAACAAAAGAGAAACTAAAGAAGTTATGCTACAGGAGCCTGAAACTACAAACTTTTTTTAAAAGGATAATATGTCTTCAATGTACAGAACAAAGGTACTTGCTGAACTGCAAGCTGACTAGAAGATTCTCATCTCCACTGTTTGACACCAGTGGGAACCCAGCCTCTCCCATTCACAGGTACTTTTGTCTCCAACTGGCAAAAGTGAAACATTCATCAAAGGAAGCTGCACTGCTGATTCAAAGCACCAACTACAGCCTATTTTTCTGTTATCACATTGTTTAATTTTTCTACTTCAAATTTGATTATTCCATGGATCAGAGGATCCCATAGCTATAAATATTCTGTACTGCAACTTCTACTACTGGCAATTTGCAGACTCCTTTTTTTTTTTAAATGAGCAACAGTCCTGGAGGCCTCCTCTCACATTCCTAAACCTAATTTAAGACAAAACTTTCCTATTCAATATTCTTTCAATTCTGTCTTTAATCTTCTGGCAGCTATATGAACTACCTGGCTTAATTCCAAGCCTTTTCATATCCTCTTGATATGCTTTCATTGCAGCCTCTTCCATTGCTGCAAATTCTTTTGACATGTTTTCTTCTTCTTTTGCCTTTTCCAAGCTTTTCTTTTTAATCTAAAACAAAACAAAAAACCCCCAAGAAAATAAATTAAACAAATCTAATAATGAAAGAGAGTAAAAATAAACATTTGTGCAATTAAGATATTTGAGTTACCTCACTAATTCTTTTTGCCACATTTTCTTTATGATTCTTTCCTCTTTCATGAAACTCAATGCTCTTCAAGGTACGGAAAAAACCAAGAAAAATAATATGTATTATACAATTTAAAACCAGTTAATTTTAGTTACTTAAAATTTACTTAGACTAATTTTAGATGAACAAGCCTAAATGTAACCTATTCTGAGAACACCTACAGCAAACACTACAGCTATAAAATGGCTATAGGAATACGGGAACATTGAGAAACACTCAACAAAGAAATGATGAAAAATGAGTAACACTCCAAAATGGTGTCATAAAATCTCACAGTGTATTTAACTTTTTTCAAATAATACTGTTCAGCACACATATTAGAGACAAGTAACAATGAATCTCGGTTCCCTCTTCACCCTATCCTTCCATGTATCATCCTGATTTTTTTCTTTTCCCTGTTCTCACGCAAACTTTTAAAAACCATAGGGGTTATTTAGTGTTCCAAATATTAGCTACTGCCCTTAATTAGATTATTCTACACTCCACAAATATCTCATGAACTTAAACTAGGCTGCAGGTCCAAAAATCTGAAAAAGAGAGAGAGAAAGAAGAAAAGACAAAGTGACAGAGTTGGATAACTAAAGATAACAGAACAGTCTGCAAGCCAAAAAGCTGCCTGAAAGACTGAAGCCAGTAGGAACTGGAAGGAGTTCAGAAGCTCCCAACAGGTACAACAGTGGAAGTCCTCAAGAGGTTCTCACAAAACACCATCTGAGCTCCTTTAGGTGTTCAGATGTTAGATGCCTAAGCCTGACCTGGTAACCCTAGAATTTCTTTGCACAAACTGATGTGCAGAGCACATCCCGGGATGACTCATCTCGTTTAGAGACAGACGTTATAAGTTACTCAAATACCTCCCTTTACACATATTTCTCTTCACTGACTCCAAGAAGATAGCAGCAGTTCATGTGAGCTAATTAGGTATCTTACTGTAAGCCAGAGGAAGCTCAGCTCTAGGAGTACCCCTGGCATCCAGGCAGGAATGCAAAACTTATTTCTAAGGAAGACACCAATGTGTCTAGTAGTCTGCAAAAGGTGTCAGAAACACCTTTCTGTAACTCACTAATGTTTCTGTGGGCTGTGTGAAATGAAAGCAACTTGCTTTAGGAGCTCAGAGCGCTGGCTGTACTGTGCCTACCACACACAAACAGTACACAGACCAGGTTTTGCTTTCTACTTGCACACGAAAACAAGGGACAGGTGAGGACAAAGTTTCAAGACAGACTAAACGTTAAGTTACAGAACTCGACGAAAAAGCAGGGTCAGATATTTAGTTCTTATCTGTACTGCCAAGTAGAACAGCACACACCATTTTGTATGTGGGAATCTGGCTCTGACGTAATATATTTTAAGCATCACAAGTATTACGAACACATTTTCATAAAACAAATTTCATGCATCAATAGACTAGTATAAAAAAGTGGTGTTAAAAGCCTGCAATTCAAATTCCTAGTATTTCAAAATGATGGACATAGTATGGTAGACCATCGTACAGGTCTGTTGTCTGCTATCCAGCACTTGCAGTAATCGCAGAATTTTTTAGGCTGAGATTTCCAGTAATCGGCCCTGGGAAAAGAAAAAGAAAGATGTATAATCTGAAACAATAACCAAAGCCACAGGTTTTCATATATATTTATATATATCTTCAGAAACTAAATCTAGTCTTCTTTGGTGATTAAATGCTAAGAGTTCGGTTTTCTCTCTTTCTTTTGTAAACGAAGTGTGGGGAGTCAGTAAGAGTAGCTGTATTAACAACCGTGTCTCATAAAGCACAGTTCAGTATTGGGATTCTGACCACCCGACCTCCAAGGACTGCAGAATTTTTAAAATGGAGGTGGTGCTGTAAGAACCAGAAATACAAGACAAAGCAAGCCAGAGATAAACAAGCAGCTCTAGATACCCCATTTAAACACAGAATGGTCACAAGAGTGCAACTTGCACTATTTTTCATAAAAATACTGGATACTGTACACAGTGAACTCAGCAACACAAAGGTCCAGTTTCGGACAATGCTGAGCTACTGTGGGGAATGAATTCCAGATCAGATTCTGACCTGTGGGGTCACAGACATAGCAGTAAATTGTTTGGATGTTTCAGTGTAAAAATGTGAGAATTTCTGAACCATATAATTAGATAACTGAGGAAACTTGGGGAAAACTCTTCACAGTGCAAAAGTTAGTATATGAAAGTATTTAACAATAAGACCAACAACCTCCAATGGCTATTTCTTCATCAAAAACCACTTTCTAATGCCAGATGAGACTTGTGTAGAAGCAATTCTATTTCTCACTAGCTTGCAGCAACAGACACAATGCTTTGGTTCAACAGAACACATTTGAGCAACAGACTTCTATGGTTTTAAGTTAAAACAAGAAAGAATGAGGGACAAAATAAATAAAAACATAATTCAAGATTATGTTGAACATAGAACTGAGAACATTAGAAAAGATCAATCAAAAAATTGAATCTTGGCCTTCTGTCTGAAGATAAATGTATGAAGTTGAAAGAAAATACTTCCTGACATTCTTATTCAATAAAACCAAAACTTCTTCCATGTACAATAGCACCCTCAATCCTTATGATATGTGTGAGCAGATCTTTAATTACAGAAATAGACCTGATCAACTCAACTCCTCCAATTTAAGCAGGTATCAGAATGCACTCTCCTACCAGTGCTTAACAGAAAAGTACAATTACCAAGAGGCTACGATTACTTAAAGATGTAAGTATGAAGGATGTACTCTGCAAAAACGTATCACCCCATAAGCAACAGTGTGTTACCAATGTGCAGCTTTTCAGGCAATTTTCTGGAAAAGTAGAAAGAAGCAGCTGAGTGTTCCCTGATTTAAACAGAAATCTGCTCATCCCTAAATGGTGTACTTTAAAACTGTATGATTACTTAGTCACACATTTAATTAAAAGGCTTTTTTTGAGACTTAGGCCAAAACATACTAGAGGCAAAGCCCAAGAAATCGAATGCTCTGGCTGGAAAACCAGCTGAGTGAGAGGGAGAAATTCAAAGCTTAGAAATACCTCTAGATCTGTTTTCCTCCTTGAGCTATAAATTGTTTCTAAATCCTTTGACATCATCCACAATAAATTTCCAGCTAAATGCAGAGTTAACCTTCCTAAGGCAATGGACGAATTTTGACAGAATACATAAATTGGAAAAAAAGCTTCACCGCACGTTTTGGATGTCCAAGAATCTCTGCCTACTTCCAAGTTTAACCTAACACAGGAGGCTCTCTCTCTTCAACAGAATCAAGTGTGAGTGCTGAAATTAAGGCTGTACAGCTGCACCAACCACAAGTCAAGACCTGAGAGTTTGACGAGCTGTATTTTCACAGCTCTATTTTTCTCCAATTTCTTTCTTAAATGTTACTGGACATCACATCTGCTGCAAACCACTGTAGCTATACACTGAGCTATACATTCTGGAGAACCTGAGGCACACCTGTGGCTTCAGTACAAATCCACATCTTGATGACAGAAGCCCTTTAGCTTCATCTCCTATTGGTTTTGATAAAAACTGGAGCTGGCTCTCTATTGTTACATCTAAAATAAATGTAAATGCTACTGTGTGCAGAAAACCAGGTATCCTAGGAACTTTAAATCCTGCATCTCATGATTAATGAAATAAGTTGTGTAACTTATGGTCTCAATTCTGTTACTTAAGAGCATGAGGAATCTTATATACCAAGTAATACTCTTAAAGAGTTTCCACTTGGGTTTACACCACTGGAAAAAAAAAGAGCAAGCTCAGCTGAAATACCCATCAAATAACATCTGCCACTGTAACGCCTGCAAAGCCTCAGTGGTGCTGCAAGAAGAGCAAACCAAAGAGAAGTATTTGGAAAAAGCAACTGAAGTGAGACCCCACTTCAGTGAGACGCTATAAGTGCTTCACTAGGGCTCCAGTCACAATCCAGATCTGTGACAATGTTTAAGTCTGTGATTGTTATACCAATCTGACAAATACAGGCTTGAGAGTAGGTGCTCTTAAAGTGGTACAGAGATTTTTTTTATACTTGAATAACTGTGTACAAGTCAAGGGAAACAGTTATTTCATAAAGTCAATGCAGTCAAAACGGTACAGATTTTAAGACTCATTATTTTCTGCCAGAAGCAAAATTAAGGTTGATTCTTATTTTCAGCTCTACTGCTGGGCCAGCCTCCTAAAGAAAGCTGACCAGCTAGCCAGCACCAGTACAACTCCCCTTCTTCCTTTCACTAAAAGGAAGAGAGAGTCTAGAGTACATCACGTCTGGCTTGTCCACGTTTGCAGGGTTGAGGTTCAGCACTGCACATTTACCCAGGTGTGGCTCCCAAAAGAGAGCTCGGTGACATGGACCCAGAGAGGTGCGCCAGTTTTACTGTGAAGCTCTGCCTCCTGGGAAGGGTTCTGACAAAGTCTGCTCAGAGCCCGACCTCCCAGGGCTGGCTGAGCAAGTTAACTTGGCAGCCTGCTACCAGGCAACAGGGCAGCGCTGATACAGATGAGTACTGGGCAACCTCTGGACAAACCGCTGTAGACACATCCAGAGTTGGAAATCCTATACTAACTTGCAACAAATTTGTATCTCCTCAAGAACACTGATTTTCTTCCAAATTTTACTGGTCACACCACTGAGAAGCAGAATGTTCAACATTTTAGGGGGCTAAGGAGAAAGGAGGAAAAGGGAGGAAATGAACAAACTGTGTTTTTGAAACTAATGAAATTACAAAGTCTGTGCTGCAAACAGCAGAGTGCAAATTGCATCAATGATAAAACCATTTTCAGATTTCTGAAATTCATTTAAAACAGCAGAGTGAACGAGAAGATATGGAAGAACAAGCAGCAACTCCGCAGTAACACCGCCTGCCCCATTTGCCCAAAAGACATGAAAAGGATGAAACTCAGAGAGAAAGCACTGAAACGCAGGTACTTTTACTTTGCATAATTCATTTCTTGAGCTAGGACAATCACACAGCCTATGCTGCAGTGACTGGGTTACACACCCCAGCACGTGAACCACGTGTTTGGGAGCACGTAAAGGGGACAGGTTCTGCCAACAGTATTCAGGAAGTAACCAGCAGAGTAACTCCTGCAGTGCTGGGCTCCAGGGCCCCGAACCCTCAACCTGCAAGCTGCTTCTCCTCACAAGTTACTGTACTACTAATATTTCAACAGGTGCTGTAGACAGCTTTCCTTATATAGGGAAGCTTAAAAACCCCCATAAAGTAGCCATCTTGAGCTGAGATAGCTTTGCCAAACTTGGAGATTGGGCTGGAGGATTTTGTTCCTGCTATGTACTGAAATCGAGGGGGGAGGGGGAGAAACAACTGGTTTAGGTGGTTCTGAACACAGTAAAAAAGAATTTGGCTGTGCAAACAAAATCTGGAAGCATTTGCTTTGAATAGCTCCGTTCTAAAACATCCGACTTGAAATCTGGCAGGGATGCAGGGGGTTTGTGTCAGGGATGTATCCGTCCAAATTATAAGCCCTCAGGGGTAAAAAACCATCATACACAGGCTCAGCAGTCTTCTTTGGTTTGACTATCTACAACCTCCAAAAACTTTACAAGAATTTAACATCTTACAGCATTCTACAAGTTTGAGCACTGAAGAGCTGCTGCAAGCATCATCGCCATGAATATACGTTTGTGGAGTAAGAGTCATGTTCTTGACTACACAAGTAAATTAATTCAGAGTAGATTTTGTGGCTGTTCTATAACAGCCACTCAAAAGGCCAGAATCTCTTACTATTTCTGAATACTATTTGGGAATACTGTGTACTTCTGAAGAAAAGTGATACTTCTGTAACGGAAAGTAGAAAAATGCAAAAGAAAAAAAAATCACATGTAATTCACAATAGACCCTCCCTCATATGGGAAGCTATTCTAGAACATCTAATTCCAATTCAAATATCCCAGTATTGGTGAGACCTAAAACTACAATGCTAAGATTGGCAGAGAAGAAGGTCAAAAATGTTTTCTTGTACTGTGAAGTAGGTCCCAGTGCCATGGCCCCTAATGACTCACACTCCCAAATAATTCACAGCAGCTCTATTCATTCACAGTGCACTAATCTTACCCTAAAAACTCCTCTTAGACAAGTACCCTTAGCGTTTATTTTTTTAAAAAATGGTATTTAAAAATAAGGTCTCAGGAAAGAGCATCTCTGACACTGCAAATATTTGGACTGTCCTTCTACCTAACCCTAGCTTGTTGGCTTTCTAACATATCACAGAATATTCACCTATGTGGGCTCCTACAGAGTAGAACTGGATCGGAGTTTCATCCACATGAAACACGGCAGTTCTCTGAAGGGCTCTGTTCTTCAGGCCTTCAAGTCGACTATATTTTTTGCAGTTCCTCTGTAAATTCTAATTTATAACCCAAGTGTCTCCTTTTATTATTATATTAACCCCCTGTGAACTACATACAAATTACAATATCCCATGGAGAACAGAGTCTGCAGAAGCTGTTCAGCTTGACCCGTATTGTTGAAGATCATTTGCATGAATCTGCTTTGCCAGACCTCTTTTCTAAATTGTAAATTACAGAATCACAGAACCATTTAGGTTGGAAAAGACCTTTAAGATCATCGAGTCCAAGCCTTAACCCAGCACTGCCAAATCCACCACTAAACCATGTCCCTAACTGACACATCTACACATCTTTTAAATACCTCCAGGGATGGTGACTCAACCACTTCCAATGCCACAAATATTTTTAATATACAAGAATGCACAAAGATATCAGGGAAGGCAGCCTTCTGCATGTATGGAGCCCCAATTCTCTACATCATCTCCTCTAAATTTGGTTGTCTAAATAGTGAGATAGAGTTGTCTCAGTTGTCTCTGTCAACAGATGGAAACTGTCATCTCCAAAACACCACTCTCTTCATCCTAAAGAGGTACTTGAGAAGCATATTGAACTCCTTATAGGTGCGTGTTTCTTCTATACAGGGAACGTAAAGCAAACTGCCTGAGTCAGCCTGCAAAAGTTAAATATCTGAAGTCAGGGATATCTCCTGAGAGCAGAGGTCTGCTGCTGTAGATGGAGAATGATATGGGCTATGTCAGGAAGAACGTGATAAGAATTAGATGAGAGGAAAAAACCAGCAACATAAATTGGGTCAGGAATCTGTTCAGGTATAATTTTAGCAATAACTAAAATTAAGAACACTGCTGTAAATAGTATCAGTCTGCAAGAGAGGTTCACACAGCTCACCATCAAATACCGACCCACAGACAGACCTCTGAAGAAATTTTTGACCAGGTTAAGATTGTTTTTTCAGCAGGGAAATCAGGATATCTTGAAAAGTAGCAGTAACAAGCAAATACAAATAGCATTCTATATGCCACTTTCACCTAATAAAGACCGCAGCTTGGATTTTTACATATCCTCCTCCCTCAAACGTGGTCAGGTATTAACACAAATTTCCTAATTAAAGACTTAAAGAAAGTAAAGATGGCCAAGTAAAACCAAGGCACAGACACTTTTCTTCCTCACGCTTCGCCCAGAACCAAAGGCGCCAAAGGAGGCCGGAGGGTGGGGAACCTGGGGGAGGGGAGGGAGGCCAGGGGGTACGGAGGAGACAGGAGGCGGTGCGGGGAAGCGCAGGGGAGAGGGAGGGAGAGAGGGACGGGGGCAAAGGGGCAGAGAGGGGCTT
>VZRJ01008648.1:1192085-1213545 GCA_013397565.1 Ptilonorhynchus violaceus | reverse complement strand
AGATGGAAGCTGGGGGGAGCAGAGGGTTGGTGGTGGGGTGCGAAGGCGCTGGGGTGGTGGCGGGCCCCGGCCAGACGGCGGTGCGCGCCCTGGGGCGGCGGCCAGTGGAGCCCCGTCCCGCCGGACGGCGCTGCCAACTTTCTGGGAGTTCAACGGCGCGCGGGAGGGCTCCCGCTGCCTGCCGGCTTCACCGCCGCCTTCTCCCGTTGCCCCCGGCGCCGCCGCCCTGCCTTCCCTTTCTCCCTGCCTGCCTCCCTCCCGGCCGCCGCCTCTCCCGCCGTCGTGGGGCAGCCGCGGCGGCGGAGGGCGCCGGGAGAGAGGGGGAGAAGGGGTCAAGGGCAGGCGCCGTCCCGGGGCGGGGGTGACGGGGACGACACGGTCGCTCTCGGGCGTCCCCGGTACATTGGCCTCGCATCGCCTCCTCCGCTGCTTCCCCCACAAATAAAACTCATCCGGGGCCGGTGTTCCACAGCACACTCTCACCCCTCCTGTCCCGCTCAGCCGTGTGTGACTGATCTCCCCACGGTTCTGCGAAAAAAGTCATGTTAATTCACCGGCTGCAGCTGGCAGCCTGTTTGCTACAGTCACGCACAGGGGTGGAGGAGAAGCCTGCGGAGTGAGTCATGGCTGTAAGAGGCCCTCCGGTTGTTTATGGCAAAAACAGGGGGGTGGCTTATTCAACATGTGGGAAATACGGGGAGGAAGAGTTGCCTCGGTCCATCTTACAATGATAAGGCAGTGGTACCTGAACGTAGCACCCCCGCCCCAGCTTGCTGCCGGAGAAAGGAGGTGGGGAGGTAACGTTGCCTTTTCCTTTCATAAGAAGGGCTTGTGGTCAGACTGTCATAGTTAGCTGCAGGAGTTTTGCATTTGTCAGCATTTCCATTATAAGTGTACTTTTTATGTAGTTTGCAACATGGCTATAAATATATGCCCTGGGTTGAAATTTGGTTGACGGCCTCTTCTCCACCTAAGCAACTTATGAAATGATTCTTTTTAGATACTAGGTGGAAATCCATGGAAAATGCTGGCTTTTAATGTTTCTTTGAACTTTAAGCGTAGCTGTTTACACACATGGACATATTTACAGCTGTAAGTCCAAAAAATTTCCTTCCCCCCCGAGTTTGTTAAATTGGGGAAGAGTTGAAAGGCTTGGCCTCTGTAGGCATTGGTCATTAATTAGTGCAGCAGCGTCTCTGAAGACTCTCACAAGGTCCCTGCCAGCTCGAGTGAGGGCACCCACCTACAGAAGTGACGTGGGGCACCGTGTGTCCCCACAGCTCTGGCCCCTGAGTGCCAGAACAGTTCCAATGCCTCAGCACTGTGGACGAGAAGCTGGTGTTAAAATCAAGGCAGAATGTGTTAGCTTCGCTCCGTGGGATTTTAATTTTGTTTACTTTTTTTACCGTATCCGTTCTATTGCTGCTTCTGAGACAGGGAACAAGCCCAATATTTAGGAGCTTTCGTTTTGTACACCTCTGTCTGTGCACGTATCTGGATCCCGTGAAACATGCCTGCCACCCAGTGGATGTCGCTGATCTCTATATGTTCCATACATTTACCACCTCTCCTCCACGCTCAGCCCTACCCCGTCGGGAAGTTTGCAAGGTGAAGTGCTCAGGAGCTGTAAAGATGCCAGGCTTATCTGTCCGCCGTGGGCCTGTGCCCGATGATGGTGTCGATCATGACGGGATTTGCCACCGTCCTGCCTGCCCAGCTCGGGACCAGAGGTGCATCCCCAAGGTGTAGCAGCTCTCTGGCTGGGCAGCAGTGAGAAGAGGTAACGAGGCAAACAATTGTACGGAGAGGGAGAGGCAGCTTCATGGCTGAGACGGCTGGAGAACTGGATTTTGCAACTCTGGCCTTTGCTGTAAATTTTCACATAAACATAAAGGTTTTCACCCACAGTTGGTTGGGTTTTCTGGGAGCCTGGCCTGAGTCCCTCGGATATGCTTTGCAGTTATGCTGAACTTAACCATCTGGAACATACATGAGTGTCTGTTTGCTCTCTATGTACAGAAGGTGTTTTGTAAGTCTAAGCATGTTAGAAGTACAAGTATTGAGTGTCTGAATTGCCCACTGGGTGTCCATAGCTTTTTGCTTTAATCATTTCATATCTTAGTTTCCCATATTAAAAAAATGTGGATAACAGTATCCTTTATCTTACAGATTACTGTAGTGATGGGAACCGTAAAAGAACCTGAGAGAAAAGAAATAATTTCCTCTGTGATTTGAAAGTGTGTGGTGATGCTCTAGAGAACAAGGGCAAAAAGAGGAATTTGTGTGTTAATTATAGCAAAGCTTCAGTGGGAAAAAAATGTGACCAGGTCAGTTGCAAATACAGATTGATCTAGTTAGAGATTGACACATATTAGCACTAGGAGACATTTTTAATTACCGTAGACCACTTAGTTCTAATAATTCCTAAATTCTGCTCTGCTTATCATGTTTTTAATACTGCATTTTGTGAGTAATTTCCTAGGCTTTCTTTCCCTTAGGAAAGGTGCCAAAAAGCAGATAGGCAGCCTAGGGTAGCGTATATGTGTCACGATCCATTGTCAGCTGGATTCCTAGTGTAATGCCTGGGACTCTGCTGTTTGAGCCCCCTGTTGAGGGTAACCAGCGGGGGTAGGTCTTGGCTGTGGTCTGTGTTGCTGTACTTGCTTTTATCCCAAGTACCTGATGCCACTGTGGCCTCCACCGGCCCTGATGTAGAAAGCCTGGAGCCTGCTGCTGTTCCCTGGCTTGCAGCATGGTCATTTGAGCAGCTGCAGCCGTGTCCTGCACTGGCCCCGCGGGAGAAGTTGCTCATTGCTACGGGGAAGGCCTGTGTTGTCTGATCAGCATGAGAAGTTGAGAAGAACGTGAATATAGCCTAGCAAACACCCAATGAAAATGCACACAGTGCAATTTGGTTTTGGACATTTGACCAAATGCAGGTGGACTTTTCATGGGGGCAGCAAAAGGGACACCTCCAATATGTAGGCTCCACCCCTCATTCAGATTTCACATCACCGGGAGCTGGAAGGGCACTACAGCCTTTTGGGTTTGCCAGAGATACTCATCAACATTAAGAGGCAGCATTTTTCCTGGTTTTGTTCTGAAAACAGCTCAAGTATTTCAGCTGAGTTCTACTAATAACAGTCTGCGTCTTTCTGCACCCCTCACTCAGAGGTAACCTTGACAGCACATGGAACAAAATTTAGCCTGAGGCAGACATTCAACTTGGAAAATTTCAACCCAAA
Source organism: Ptilonorhynchus violaceus (assembly GCA_013397565.1). Lineage (NCBI taxonomy): Eukaryota > Metazoa > Chordata > Aves > Passeriformes > Ptilonorhynchidae > Ptilonorhynchus > Ptilonorhynchus violaceus. Next base: position 1,210,300 of record VZRJ01008648.1, on the reverse strand, counting down.
CAGTCAAAGTCTGGCCAAGTTACAAGCAGCTGGAAGCAGCATCTTGCCTTGGAAGTTTTCAGCAGCTGCCTAATAGGTGATGGTACAAGCTTCATCAATACTGTGCATATGTTTATGTACATGGAAATATGCTGCTGAATGACAGTATTACTTGATAGGTTACCTGGTCTACTAACTGGCAGCTGGTTGATTCTGGGGTTTTTTGCTTGTTTTTGTGGGTTTTTTTGGTTTGTGTTTGTTTTTTGGTTTTTTTAAACTAAAGAATGGAACCTAAACATTTTTGGTTAATGTTAAGAATGATTTTCCTTACTCACATTATTCATTGTTGATTTCCTGGCTGAAAAATTGAAAACTTTAAAATGAAGCCTTTGAAATATATGACAAGCCAGCGCTTACTTGTTCTGAATGTTTCAAAATGACTTAACAATTGTTACAGACCAGTTTACAGTAGAACTAAAGCAAATTGCTTCCCAGCATTTTGAATTGTAAAAAAACCACATCTCCCAAATTCCTAAGCTATTCATCAACTGTTCTGTTGTAACAGACTCACCCTATATTGTGTCCCTGATATATCTATTAAGTCTGCACTGAAGTGTGAGTTTAAAACAATTGTGCCATGGAGTCACTGTGGAATAAATACCACAAACATTGGCAAAGTTGCTTCATAAATCTTTCTTAGTTTAGAGAGGAACTTAGGCGTGCCTTTCTTCTATGGGAGTGCAGCTGTTTCTTGTGAGGTTCCCTGGGGGCTGGATCTTGGTGTAAGGCTGGTTAATATCAGTATATTCACAGCTTTTGTGATGATATCGCATCATTACCAGTATATTCTGTGCAGGTTTGTGCACGTGTGGAACGAGTTACTAGTACGCTGTACTCCAAATAATTTTTTTTTAAATGATCAGCATCTATCATGAAGCATTTTTCATGCAGCCACAGACAAAGGAACCAGGATTGTGGTTACATCAGCAGGATAGGAGACTGTCTTCAAACTGGTAATTTATTGAAAGAAGGCTTAAGAATTTGTGCGGAGGATCATCTCAACAGGAGTTTTCATTGCAATGCTGTGACTAAAGTGTGGTCTTTGGCTGTGTAGCAACATAAATATTGCACAGAAGTAGGAAAGTACGTGGCATTAGTAAGATCACAGGAATTCCATGCCTGGTTTTGCTGCTCACATGTAAGGAAGGATGTGAAATATTAGTTAGAGCACAGTGACAAAAGTGATCCAGGGTTTGGATGATGGGGTGTCACAATTGCAGATTGTACATCTGAGAGAGAAAGTGATGCCTGTGTATATCATACACGTGTGTAAGGAAAATACATGATATTCCCTTGACCATCCAGTGTCCGAGAGATGAAGTTAGGTACATTGTACTTTGAAATAATAAGCAATGAAGGCAATAAAGCATTGTAGTGGATTTGCTGTTGCTGGGAGTGTTTAAAGTGAGATGGGGTTTTCTTCTCAAAGATATGCTTTCACTTGCTTTGATGGAGGATGTTTCCAGTGTGTGTAGAAAGGGGAAGGACTGTGCTCCATTCACCTGCATTTTTCCCTAGATTGAAAAAACAAGATTATTTGTAATGCTTTCTGTGTATTGTTGCTACTTTAACAAGATGACAATAAAATGTCATGCTTCAGAACTTGGCTGGTTTTCTCTTGGGTCAGGAGGACCATTTTTTCTTGGTGCCTAATTTGACTTCTGGGATTGTGATTAATTATTGTATACTTTCCTCTAGATCATCAACATCTGGTGGCAGCTGGAGACAGGATATCACAACCTCACTTTACGGAGTCCCCTCATATTCCCAGGTTGGTGTATCATCTTTGTATCATCTTTTACTGTCAGTTCTTTTTTTAAATATTTTTTTTTTTAAAGCTGTCAGTTTAAAAATTTTTCCTGCCTTTAAATAGGCAAGGACATTGCTCGCCGTTCAGAAGTCAGCTGCTCAGTGCTCTCCCCTTAACCGTCTCTGTGTCCTTCCGGGATGCCTCTCCTGCAGGCACATCCCCTGCTGCAAGCAGACGGACAGGGAATGTGCACATGGCCTGGCAGCGGAGCACCCCTGGCAGTCACTAAAACAACAGAGGTTATGTCAGTGAAATCATTTTGTAACCTGAAACATGACTGACTGCCTGAATCAAGTTGAAGCATTACCTGCAACGCTCCTTTTCAGACAGCTTCACAATAAAGCTGAAGGTTTAATTTGGCCTGGGAATTGAACTTGAGCCTAGATAGCTATGAGATGATGCTTTATGATTCCATAGTTCATTCTTTTTAATATAACAAACAGACACATTTTTTCTTCTGGCAGCTGAACTAGGATAAATATACTCTTAAGTGCTGAAGTATTTCTTTCTGTAAAAAACTTATTTTATTGCATGTACTCTAACGTATAAGGTATCAAATGCCTGATGTTCAATATTTCACACAGTGGTTTTGTTTTGGCTTTTTCATTCACACTTTCAGATATCTTATGAATGTTTTAAGGTAACAAAACATTTTCTACATAGGATGAGTTTATTGGAAGTTTTCTTGTTGAGAAGAACTGAAACTTAAGGAGACCAAGTTCCTGTAAATCACTATCCACTAATTTTAGACTTGAAAGCATGTATATATGAGTGTTTCCACTGACTTGGAAATACTCAAGCACTCCTCTCAACCATGATTTTTAAATACACTTTCCTCATCTGCCCTACTGAGATGTTCATGTTTGAGAAAATAATCACAGTACAGCCTTCTAGGCCTTGGCCCATATGCCTGTTGCTACATTCATTTGAGTTCATAATAATGCACTATGGATCCTGTATGTCCTAGAAATCAAACTTAATAACAAAAGTACAAATCAGATTGGATGTTTTCAGTTTTAAAGAGCTCTAGTTAGATTATTTAATAAATTTCTTCTCATAAAATGGCAAAATCAAAGAATCAACAATAAATTTGGAATTGTATTTTGATGTTCCAGTACTTGGATAAAACTTGGGTCATCTCATAAGATGATAATAAGTATCACCACATTGTGTGTGTTTTGAAAGTGGAGTCATGGGTTGTAGTTTGCCACTTTGTGACATTTTACTGTGTAATATTTCGTGAGTTTCATTCCCTTCCTGGTTGTGAAGTGAAACAATGTTTGAGGCTGAGATTAAAATTTTCAGAATTGTTGAGTGTCTATCTCAGTGGCATATCAAATTTGAACATACTACTGTTAAACAGCTGAGCTCTATAGCTGACTGTATCCTTAACAGCACAAATTTGTGTGTGTAGGATAATTATGCACCCGGACTACTGAATTAACAAATGCTAGAAATAGTAGTAGTACTGTGTTGTCTGTCGGATTTGGTTTTCCCCTTCACCACTGCCAAATGTTACTATAATCAGAATAGTCAAGAGTTAGGTGTTTTTATTGAATGCTTTACTCTGTACCTGCTGTGCAATCTTCCCATTTGGTCCCTAATCCAGCACATTTGTGGCCAGTGAAGATGTAATTTTGCCCACTCGCCAGAATTTAACTTCCTTCTTTCATTTGTATATGTGAAGAGAAATCTTTTTTGCTTCTTAAAACCTATTATTAAAACCCACTTGCATACTCTAGGCAGTGGATATCCTGGTCTTTTTTCCGCCGCTAATGCAGTAGTGACATTAAGGAGTTACATTGTCTGGAGTACCTGGTCATGCAGGCATCAACAAAATTTAATGAGGTGTTTCAGCTTGCTTGACCTTGTTCTGTGACTCATTTACATGTCATATATTCAGGTAGGAAACCAGGCAGTCTCCGAGTCTTGGCAGAAGGTTGCTCACACGGTATCTGCTGCTGCAGCTTCTGTTTCAGCATCTGCTGCTGCCTGGAGAGGCACTGCCACTGTGCCATTTCCAGCAACTTGCACATTAGCATGTGTTGGATGCTTTTGGGATGTGTTTGGGCTCTTTTGGGAGGGGACATGAGCTGGTGGTGGAGCAGTGGAACTGTTGGTGGGAAAGTTGTAGGATTCTGCAACTTGCTGCAGACCAGAGACCTTTTTCAGGCAAGGGGGTATTGGATAGCATCCTGGTATCTGTTCTCTGTTCTTTCATTCTGTTAAGAGGGGAAGTTCAAGGAGAAATTGCAAGGTCTGCTGTTTTTAAGGTCTGCTGTTGATCAAGAGAATTACAGCACATATGTTTGTTTCAAGGGAAACTGAGGGTGGACTTAATCCAGTTTACTGAAGAAATGACGAGGTTATGCCATCTTGTGTCATAGGATTTGGTATTTTTTAAGATGAATGACAAGGGAAGTGGTATTGTGGGTAAGAGGACAGCAAGACAACTCAGGAAAAGGATGGTGACAGTACTTAGTGTTCGTGTACTGCTGTAGGATCACTGACGGATCCAACTTTGTCGTTGCTGAATCCAACATCCAATTATGTTGTGATAATAATGTGTTGTCTAAGTAACAAAGAATCTCTAGAGCATAGTCCATAGCTGTGATGTCTGCTTGTTGTCTCCATCAGTCACCCCCCTCAGCAGCTTGTCACTCCTCTTCTGCCTGCATTTACTGCCCCCCACCTGCCAGCTGAACCCAGGAACTGTGTTCTGTTTCTTCCAAAATTATTTTGCTTAACTTACCTGGTTAAAACAGTAGATTTATTTCACCTGGAATGGACTGGGGAGCTTAGTTGGCAAAGCTGAGGCAGGTTTTGGTAACTGTGCTGAGAAACTGCTGGGGGAAGGGTTAAGGAAATTAGTGGTGTGTTAGTGGAGATGCTTGAAATGTGTCTGCAGTATCTAGAACTGTAAACCTTTCTTCAGCCTTGTGCTGGCACACTTGTGCCAGCATTTTACTTTTCTGTTTCCTTCTGGTAGAGGGGAATTATACTCACATGTAGTTTTGTGCAGAGGATAGATCCCCCCAGCGCCTGCTTACCTCCACTGAGGTAGAGCTGAGCTCTTTTCTTATGTATTTGGATTTCCATGTGCTCTGTGCAGCTGTCTTTCACTGGATGCCTTTTCAAGTGAAACCTTCATCTTGAGCCATCTAACCCAAAACTTAAGAGGTTTTTTTCAGGTTTTCCTAGTTGAATTAATTTTGTGGGTTAACAGATTTGGCCTTTACAATTTGTAAAAATATTACTAAGAATTTTCCAAATTCAGTTTACAAATGTTTGTATTACCGTGTAGTAAACCTGGGCAACCGTTACAGGTGTAATATTTTAATGAATGAATGAATGAATTGGCTTCTGATCATAAATATACTGCAGCCATGATGGTGAGAGGCAGAAATGCACTTTTATATTCTTTGCAAATGACCATTTGTCAAAATTTTCCAGGACACTTCTATTGATGTTAAATAGTTTTCATGTTCTTAAGATGAAGTTTACTGGTATACTTTTATTATTTTATATATTTTATTAAAATATTTTATTATTGTACTTTTTTGGGAGGGGGTGATGGCATCATTGTGTATCTCATTTGAGGTGAATTATTGCAAATGCATTACCTAAAGTCTGATGTAGCTGCTTGCCTTGCCTCTGGATGTACATTTTGGGGCAGTCTAAAACAGAGGTCGGACAGAACAGATTTCCAGGACAGCACATTTTCAGGATGTTGTTTGCATAAAGGATCTACGTGTGTTTTCTGTGAGAAAACCATTACATTAACCTTTGTAGATGTTGTGTTTTGTCCCTCTGAAATAAAAGCTGCATCAGAAATGGGGAGTTGTAGTCTCTGTTTTATCATTTCTGTGTGACTAGGAGCTGAAAGGGCAAGTCATACATGAGGCTGTTACTGTACAAGTCCTCTCATTGTCTTTACTAGTTTGGCAGGTTTTTTCCTTCTTTTCCCAAATATATACACATTAGTCAAAGAAAACTACTAATTTCATGTTTTCCTGAAGAAAAAAAAAAAGTATTTATAGAGAGAATTGCCTTTACTGTGGACAATTACTGCAAAATACTGTGTACTTCTTCACATACTTTAAGATTCAGACTAGGTTTCAGGTCTTATGTCTTTTCCTCAACACCTGTCAATATATACTTTTTTTTGAATTCTTTAATCCTCTAGGTCTCATGCATTCACACTTTTCTTGTTTCAGCTTGACATCAGGACATGTAGCAATGTTAAATATAGTTAGACACTGCGTAGTTCATTGGAGTTTCTGGTTTATGATGTGTGGTGGACAACCATATCAACCCTCCCCTTCTTTGTTTTGGAGGCAGAAAAGGACCTGTTACATGTATGTTCAGATACAGGTTTCCATTCTGTGTATGTTGTTATCAGACTGAGCAGTGGTCTTGTTATAGGGGTTTCAATAGGCAGAAGTATTTGTGCAAGTGTGGTTTAAGGGAGAAAATGCATAATTATTGTTCTTTTGCATAGCACTGTGATCACGTTTGTAGAACGACTGCCTTTTAGAAGAGAAACCTATCCTAAATGGGAAGTATTAGGGAAACCACTGAATTTGGATACTGTGTTAAAGAAATTGGCGGACAAATATGAAAAGGTGGCAAGAATGCTGTCACTGGTACTTTGTTGGATGTGTGCACCCTCTTTCTTACCTAGTCACATTTTTAAATCACGGCTTTCAGTTTGTTACTGAACTGGAGACAAGTAGAAATAAAAATTATGAAGGTTTTTGTTTCACCATTCTGGGGAAAAATCCCATTTTTGGGATTTCTTGTTTCATATGCCAGAAAAATAAAACTTATCATCTCCAAATAAGCAGGGAGGAAATGACAGTTGTATGTGGATTCTGACTGGAACATGATCAGAGCTTGGGAGGCTTAAAACCAGATGTTTCCATGCTTTTGCTCTGGAGAGCCACCACAATCGAATTTTTCCATCTTTATTACAAAATGTATCCTGAATGTTCATTTACGTGGCTGAAGAATAGGGAAGAGAGCTGAGAATAAAAGAAAACAAGGTAAAACAAATTAGAAAGGGAAGGAAGTAGAAAAAGGTGATCCAAACTAGCTTTCTCCTTCTAACTGTAGGAATATGAGCCATGGAAATGAGATGCAGAAGAAACTGAATAGTCCCACTGGTAAAATTGTGGTAATTTAAACTCCCATAGAATAACTGGGAGACAGATCAGTGCTTGCAGAAGACTGTTGAGTTTAATTCATTACCCATAGTGAGAAATTTACATCCCTCTCATCCAACTTCGTGTGTGGACATTTGTTTACTGAAGGATTTTTTTGTGTCTTTTTTAAGAACAAAGTGTTAATTTTCGCTAAATGTGAAGAAAATGAACTTAGAGCTGAATGCTGCTACCAAATAACACTGAAAACCGGTCATCTGTAGTTAACAGCTTAAATTTCTTTCCCCTTGCCTCCTGAACATTCTGTTAGTGTGATGGAGTTTTGAGGAGATGTGAGCATGAAGTGTGGACGGGCAGTTTTTTCACCTAATTAATGATCAGATTTTCTAAGGGAACAGTAGCCATCAGTGAAGCACTAGAGCTTTCCCAGTTGGATATGACCAAGAGTTCAAACTCAAGATCTTCCAGTTCCATTTAGACAGTCTGAATTTACTTTGCTGTGCTTACAAACAAGGAGGAAGGTACAGAAAGCTCCGAGCAACTCTGTGGGGACTCAGATGCAGTTGTTAGCTTGGGGTTGGTGCCAGCGATCAGACCCAAGTGGAAAGACATGGGGAAAGTGAGGCAATACGGCACCATCAGGGATGTGGAGGAATAGTGTATGAATTAGCAGCCTGCCACCAGCACTATTTTATCTCAGTAATGATATTTGTTCTTTTCTTTTTCCCCAAAGGATTTCAAGTCTTTGTACTTTTGGTGTGAAAATAAATGGATGACGAGGAGACGTCTTTGTGGGGCTTTGCTTTCACAGCTGGCAGAAGTGTATTTCTGCTCTGCTCAGTCAGTGAGATGGTATGGATCTACAGGTGTTCAAAGTCAGGTTGGGTGGGGCTTTGAGCAATCTGTTCTCATGCAAGATGTGCCTATCCATGGTCAAGAGGGTGGACTAGATGTTCTTTGAAGGTCCCTTCCAACTCAAACTATTCTATGATTCTGTGATGTTCGTGCTGTGTCAGAGAGGAGCTTTGTAACAAAACGAGAGTAGTTCTGTGGAGAAGGACTTGGGGGTTCTTGTGAATGAGAAGCTGAACATAAGCGAACAAGTGTGTGCTTGCAGCCCAGAAGGCCAATTGCATCCTGGGCCGCAGCAAAAGCAGCGTAACCAGCAGGTTGAGGGAGGTGATTCTCCCCCTCTGTGACACCCCAACTGCAGCTCTGGGATCCTCAGCAAAAAAACCACAGGGACCTCTTGGAGTGGCTCCATAGAAGAGCCACAAAGATGACCAAACGGCTGGAGCATCTCTCCTACAGAGACAGCCTGAGAGAGCCTGGAAAAGAGAAGGCTCCAAGGAGACCTTGTCTCAACTTATAAAAAGAATAAGAGGCAGATAGTGACAAGAGGCAATGGTTTTAAACCAAAGTGGGCCAACAGAGCTACTAAATGATTATATGCTGTTTTCCCCATTCCTCTGTTTTGTTTTATCTATGTAGATTAACAGTTTTGTGCTGTATGAACTCTGACCTGCAGATCCTCAGATCAGATCTTCAGGCCTGCTCTTTTCTGCCTTCAAGCATGAATTGTTCCATGGACATTGTACCTGTTGATTTGTATCCAAAGTGTGGTGCTCTCTCCTGTTTTCTCCCTATACAGTATCCAGCTGCCATTAAACCTGAAAAATGCAAATCTGCATTTTCTGATGATGCAGGTAGCATTTTTCCTGTTTGCCGTGTGGTGTTGCTAGTTGGCATTTAATGCTACAAGTGAATTTTCCAATGTGTTGTATAATTTTGTTCCATAATTCCTGTACCTGCAGACCTGACTTTTGCTGGAATGGTGCACAAATAATATACTTTGGTAGTTTTGAAAACATTCACTGGATAATGTCATGTACTTTACTAGAAAGGGGGAATTTAGTATGTTTTGGTGTATTAAGGGAAGTTGGTATATTTTCAGAAAGTAAGTAGAAATAATGTACCTAAAACTGTTAAAATCACCTGGAACCACAACCCTTGGGGAGATTATATAGGCTCTTCTGGGGAAGCAGCAGCCTGCTGCATGCAAGTAAGAATTAGCAATAAAAGAATTAAAGGGTGCTTGTTTAGGGTAGGGACGTTCATTTTCTCATTAAAAAATGTAGCAGGGAGTAAGCTGCTCCTAGCTTATGCAAAGCAACAAGGGATCGTATAAAACCAACAGGCCCGAGGATGAGGGCAATTAATGAAAAAAAAAACCAGAAAAGTAATTTTCTTTACTCTTTCTCCTTCCTCAGTGAGATCATTGACCACTGTCTTTAAAAAAAGGTTGTTTTAATTATTGTTATTCTGAGTATTAAAACTACATTAGTTTGATGTTACTCTTCAGTTACTCACACAGGAAGATTTCTTTGACCACAGTCACAAGTGGAATATTTTTGTCTGTTATGCAAAGCCGGAAAACATTTCTAATGCATCCTGCTAAAAATGGGGAGCATTACAAGGAAAAGTTCAAGAAATAAAATCAGATACAGAGAAGCAGTGGATGAAACACACTGAATTTAGGCTACCATCCTAGAATGTGATTGGGTTTCTGTCCCTTGATGGTTGAGGGAGTTGAAATCACTCAGTTCTAGTGGGATATTTTTCAGAGCACACATATCTTTAAAGCTGATGGACCCTCACTAAATGCAGGACAAAATGGATTATAAGGTTAAATGTATGTTTAAATGCTAAACAGACAATATTAGACTGAAATAATAAATGTGAATGTATATATAGTACTTAGGATGTAGCATTGAGATAGTCTTTATGACAGGTTATTTGGGGAGAATATTGAGCTCCTTCCATTAATAACAGAATGACCTCTGTTAGTGGAAAGCAGGAAGAAAAGCACATCTGTGAAACGGTGCCTGCCATAATGTCTTCTTGTTCTCTTAGCCTCTGGTTCCTGACTTTGGTTTCAGGGCTCCCTAGACCACAGAACCAAGAAAGATGATTCCTGGGAGCCTGTTGGAAAACACATCGTAGTAGCAGCCATTCTCTCTGGAACCGAACATCCGTGCCTGTTTAGGATATGTCTGACTGCTGTACCTTGCTTTTATGGGCTAGTGACAATACCAGAGGTGATGGTTTGGTTTCTTGAAGTGATCACAGGATCTCAGTATTACAGGATTTGCTCGTAGGACTGCTTGCCTGGCCCAAGATGAGCATAGAGATGGAAGCTGTTGTTTGTGCAACTTGAAGTGTAGCTGAGAGATCAAAATGTTTGCCTTCCAGCAGCCAGTTCCCTTTCCCTGCAGCACTGAGCTCCCTGACACCCCTCCTTTTTGTGTCCTGCAGTCTTTATTTTTTTTCCTCTCTTCTCCATGATTTATGTATTCACCAATTGGTTAATGTAGCATGTATTTGGATAGGTAAGCCTGCTACTAAAAGTATTATTTCCTGAACAAGCAAATAACTGGGCTGTGTTTCTAGCTAACTGTTCTTTAATAGCCAGGTCTATACCTGAGTGAGTTGCAATGGAAAATTGATTAATTCACATGAGCTTACTTTTTTTCACAATTTATTTTCTTTCTCCTGCCTCTCCAAGTTACCACTTTTATCTTTTTCCATTAATTAGAGCAGCTGGAAATAGCAGTAATAAACACACTTTCCTTTCCTTTGTGTTCACATCCTGAGCAGCGCAGAAATACCCTGTTGCATTCTTGTAAGCATCTGAAGTATTTGTGGAACTCTAGCTCAACATTTTTCTAAAAATGATGTTTATCTGGACTTCTTTTAATTCCGTAAATTTGGTCTGCATCCATACAGGGAGTCAGCACAAGTGTGTGAAGTAGCCAGTGTGGCATGCATAGGGTGACGGTATTGAAAGGATAAAAGCAATTGGAAGAGAAGTAAAGTTCTTCGTCTGACTGGAGCAGTAGAAAACCTTGCAGTAACCACCCTGACGTGCATATGCTGGATGCTCTTTTTATGATGTTATTGTCTAAAACACAAACGTGGATAAATAATTCCCTGGTACTTTTTGAAGATATCAACAGTAATTTCCTGTAGTACGGATGACTTTCTGGGAGTGCAGCCTCTGCAACCTAACTCTCTAGTCTTTAAAGGATAACTAATTAAAAAAAAAAAAAAAGAGGCAGCTGCAGGAGTGGAGCTTTAGGTTCAGAACTGTCTAGCTAAGGGCGGTGCCTGGCTATTCTCCCTCAGGAGAGGGTTTGATGGGGAACATGATGATCCCTCCTCCTCTTCTCTCGCTCTGTATAAAGGCCAAACAATAACAGCAATACTGACACCGCTGTGCTGTAGCTTTGGCATATATCTGTGCGCTTGTCTCTTGGTGTACCAACTACTTTGTCTGTGATTAACAGCATTCCTTGCATAGACACTTCTAAAAATCCCAGCTTCATTCTTGATTTTTATACCGATAAATAAAGATACTAAAAAATCCACTGTGAACACTGTTTTGGTTTTTTTTCGTCTTCCCAGTATGTGTTTATTATTCATGAATGTGTTGCAACATCCAGAAATGTAATGAGTGACTCACAGAATGAGAAGAGGAAAAAAATACAGTTACAGCTTTTTAATGAGACTTCCTCAGCCAACTACAAAGTGTCCCAGTTCAGAAACCACTGTCTGACTCTATAAAACTCACCCAGTCCTTGGTTTATGTTCCTTCTGGAGGTATTTCCAACATAGTTTCACTTGGTATATATTTCTGTTCATTCAAATCCCTGATTTTTTTTGTCTTGTATCGGCAATTACAACATTCAGCATCAAAAAGAAAAACCACAGAACAACATGTTTACAAATAGTTCTGGATTTTGTGTTTGTGTGTGTAAGAAAGGAAAAGAGTAAAGGCTAAGTTTACCACTACTGGTGTAGTAACATCTTTAATAGCTTCAGATTCAGCTTGTATTCTTAAAAACTGTCCTTGCAAGGACTCCAGAGCAAATTCAGCCGTCCTGTTAGGGCAACATAGCTCCGAAGGAGCATAATCGTGGGGCATCTGAAGCTTGTGGGATGATGTTCAGTGCTGTTCTACTTCAAGAATCAAAATTTACTTTATTTCTGGAAAGATTGTTTCTTTTTCTTGGAAAATCTTAACTTTTCTTTCCTTCATATGTTTTTGAATTTTATCAGTAATTATCAATTTTACTTCATGCCTTGTATCCCCTCACCTTTGTAACTTTCTTGCACAATAGTGGGAAATCCGTATTTGATTAAAAGCTTTGAGTGCAAATCTGTAGAAGTAGATAGGCAACCTAATACTTGTCTTTCAAACCAGCTGTACACACAAGTGATCATTTCCTTTGCAAAGTTAAGGATCTAGCATAATCCTACAGCAGTCGGGATTGTGTAGACGTGTGTTATTAAAGTATATTTTAAAGGAATTTTCAGGACTGGTATATATATACTGTGTGAGAATTTGGGATAAAAACATGATATTGCTATGCCCTTGCTGGTTCTCTTGGGATATCCAATCATTATTGCCATACAACAATGAGTTCATTTTAGCTTTGTTTGTTACAATCATGTTTTAGTGAGGTCTTCTGTATATGAAATAGTGTTGCCTTTACAATGCAAAGTTGTACTTGGGCCTTAATTAGAACTATACTATCTTCTGCCTTGTTTCAGGAACAGGTTGTGCCTTTTCAAGCAGTAAGCTCTTCTAGATTTAAAAAATAAGTATTTCAGATAGAGTTGCCTATTTGTTGGTATAAAATGCATTTCTCTGTCCATTTCCTTCTGATTAGTTGCCTTATTTTTTGTAGGGTGTGTGCTGAATGGGGTCTAGAGATTGTGTTTCAAGATGTAAGGAAAGTTGGCCTTTTTGGATCAGTTTAGTGACTCTGAATGAAAAACTGGAAATCAGCAAATTATAAGTGAGTTGGATTTTCGGATGCAGAAGGTTTAACTGTCTGAGTGCGCTTAGTGATAACATGAGGTGAGGAATGATGATTTCTCATCTGTCACCTGGGAAAACTTAGTAACATTGCTTGTATTTTACAAATATTTGCAGATCAGGGTTTAATTCTTTTTGTTTCATGACTTTTGTGGATCTAAAGCTCTCTAAGAGAAGAAGTATGGAGTATAAATTTGTCCCGTCTTTATTTTCGTTTCTTTGCGTGACTTGCCTTAGAGCTGTGGGTTTACAAGTGTGAGTTCTGTCACACCTGCTGGCAGGGGTATTTACACGATGTTAAATAACTTTCAGTGCACTTTCTGAAACAATTGGGCAAGTAGTGTGCAGAGGGAGGGCAGAACAAGAGCTAGCTCAGGTCAGAAAGCCATGGGTTAAGTAGCACCTCTGTCCCTTCTCTCTGCCTGTAGCATTCCCCAAGTAATGTGTCTTTTTTGGTGACTATTGTGCAGTCATGTGAGTCTTAGGGTGAAAATTTACCTGAGTGCTGGTCCAGTGTAGTAGTTCTTACCACCCACAGAGGGAGGAACTTGTCCTTTGCTGGCAGTGCTCATCACAGTCTGAGCTGGTTCAAGAGCAGCCGGTGTTCCCCGTCCACCTCAGTCAGCTTTCTGCCACAGTAATGCATTTAATAGGATCAGTGGAAGGCTTAACAGATACCACATGGAGCAGAACCAGTGCAAAGAGAGGATGGGAAGGGAAAAGTCTGGTTGGGGTTGGTAGCGAAGTGTCAGGGAGAAGCAGGAGCCTGCAGCTTCTGGCTGAGAGCAAATCAGAAGTTATCCTGTGTCAGAGCTGTATCTACCACCTGGATTTTGTCAATTCTTTTCCTCCACAGCTTGCTTGTTAGTAAAAAGGAGAATATACCCACATTTTAAACCATTCTCAGAACTACTGAGAAGTATTACTTCTCAGCAGCGGCAAACCTGTAACAAAAGGAGGAAGGAAGGAACTTGAAAGAGTGAGGAAAAGTGACTATATAAGTAGATTTTCCTAGAGGCTTGTCATTGCTGGGATGTGACTTAGAAATACCTTAGAGGTGATCCAAGAAGAGTTTGTGCAAGGCTGTGCAAGGTCAGGGGTTTGTAGCTGTGTGGGATGTTGCCATGCTGCTGGCAAAGGCAGCCACTTTGCTAAGTCTTCCTTCAGCAGAAAACACTGGAGACAAAGCTGGAAGCATAAAATGGATGAGGTTAAAGCTGCCTGGTTCTTGGTTGTGAAGCCATTTAATTTCAGATACCTCTCTTGCCCTTCTGCTACCAAGGCATAATTTCTGGAGGCTTGTATGACCATAGACTTGAGAAACACTCCTTTGTGTATTTTCAAAGATGACATTTACTACCTGAAGGATTCCAATTAAATACAGGATGGCTAGAATACCTTCCCTCTCAACGTTTGAAAAGGATGTTGGCCTTTTTATATGCACTTTGTTTACTACAACCTTTCCTTTCCTACGATTCAGCTAAAGTTCAGAAGACCAGCACAGTGTAAAAGTATACTGTTTTTTCTCAAATTCCTTGTGCTCTACTTTCACAGCATGCACTAAAATATCACTGAACCACACTTTTAAATTGCAGATTAAGAACTGATAGCTGCACTCCAGGTGTCTGGAATCCTGGGCTCCACATTTCTTCTCTGAGATGCTTTTTTATTGAAATCTCTGAAAATGCAAGTTTGTAGATGGCAAAGAGTTGTCTTAAAAATATCAGATGTGTATTGTCTGAATTTGCGATTAAGTTTTAAAATAACACAATGGTAGGAATTTTTCTATACATGAAGTCCTAGCAGAGACTTCCTTTGGGCATAGGAGTAAGTTACCTTATAATCTCCTGGTGCAATTTCTCCATGTGTAAATATTTAGGTCATTATGCATCTGGCAGCGTTAGAAACCCACAGTAATGTCAGTCTATGTTTTATGTGGCATCTACCCCAGAGGGAGGTGCCAGTGCACAAACCCAAAGTTCCAGGACAGTACCACCGTGATGAATGTATACCATATTTATTATACTAAAATGTGATAGCACTGCTACTAGTGTTTCTTGGTGTTGTATACAAGGAGAAAAGAAGGTGCAGGAGTTTGGGTGTTAACTCAAGGCTTGGGTGAAGGCTGCTTCAAGTGTTGTCCTTCCATACACAGACAGTGTGATCTTGGGTGTTCTTTCCTGCCATGCTTATGAATGGGATTATTAGAATTTTCTTCCTACAGGGATGCCTGAGATGAAATATTTTGCAAAGCTTGGTACTGGGATCCTACAAAAACAAATGCAAACCAGAAGTTTCTTAAACAAGGTTTTTATCCAGTCTTGAGACAGCATTTGATGAAGCCCTAAGCCTGTATGAGGTGACTGTATGAGCCTGAGCTGAGAGTAGGGTGGTCGGATCTCCTCCTGCAATAGTGGAAAGGAGTTACAGCATCTTGAGCTGCTTTAGGAAGGATACCACAGGGTGTCACATAAATGGGGGCTTGCTAAGGCTTCTCATGTGGTGAACTTGTGTTCAGAAAAATAGCAGAAAAATAAAAAACAAAGAGCTTTTAGATCTAAATTTTCTGCTCCCTTTCCTTCATCAAAACAGTATTTTCTCCTCCCCAACCCCTATCCAAAAATGAAAGCTGAACACAATCACAAACCCCTCTCTTGGCTTGTTTTTATGAGACTAAAATGTGTGTCTTTCAGGTGGGGCAGGATACTTCCAGAGCACGTCATTCTGGTCTGTCCTTGCATGGTTTCAGAGTTTCATGCTGCCCTTTGTGCAGGAGTGCTGCTTTGGTCTGCTCCTGTGCCTCCTGGCAGCCCAGCCCATCCCATCCCATCCTTGCAGACTGGTAGCTTTCAAAGCCAGTTGCGAAGGAGGGCGGTGATTACCAAAGCAGGGTGTGACAAGAGAAGCACTTGCTTGGGCTTACACTTGAGGCCAGCAGAAGTGAGAGCCACATCCAGATCTCTGCCACCCCAAGCCCGCTTGGCTGCACTGCTCCCCTTGGAGCACGTGATTTGGCGTGTATTTCTCTGGGAGCTGGGGCCAACGGCAATGTGAAAATTGTGTTATGCATTATTTATTTATTTGTGCAGCCTTAACTTTTCTGCTGTGGGTTCCACCCTCTGCCACACTGTGCGGCTGCACAAATATTTGCTCTGGGAAACAGTGGGGGGAGTAGCTCAGTGTGAGGAATATGAGGCCGGGATAGAGTGGAGGGCTAAAGCTGTTTAAATTGGCTAAAGCTTTGCTGTTGGTCAGTGTCTAGCTATGCCTTTTGGGCAAACGGTGATCTAAGTTTCGTGGAAATACTCATCCCAGCAATGGGCAAGGTCACTTCTTCTTCAAGCCAAATTATAATTAGCAAGAAACTTGATACGGTTCCAGGGATGAACATCCACCTGCATTCTTTCTTCCTAAATATGTTTACATTTTACATATGCTTTAAAAAAAAATACTGCTTCCAGATTTAGCTTAGAAACAGCAAAATGTTTGCATAGCTTGTGCTAATACATCACCACAAAATGATTTTCCAATTTATTTGATTGCCTGGATAAGACTGTGTTGTTTCTTTCCCCTCTAAAACATAACTATTAGACTTTATTTAATAATTAAAATGCTCTCCCTGTGCCAGTGTTACAGTTCCTTGTAACTGCTGTGCACCTGGGTCAGATTTCTTCCCTCCCCATGATTTGCAAAGGGTTTTGCAGCACAAGAAACAAATGCTTTTAGATGTAAGATTGGATTAGACTTAAGTTGTTGGAGAGAAGGAATATACATCTGTTGTGAGAGGTGGAAAATACATAGTGACTAAAATAACAACACGGTGTTTTCTTCTCATGGACTTTTTTCAACTGAGAAATACAAATGAAGACATCTTTTGATACAGAGCTATAGTGAAGATACTTTAGCAGTGACTTAATTGATACTTTTAATCGGTAAGTCATAAAAACTGTGCTGCTGCTTCTTTTTTCAGATCTTCCACTAAAGCAGGCTGCAAAAGTAAGATGATAAACTACATCAAATAAAATCATACATGGGTAACTGCCCTTTAAACAATAAACTGGGACCCAATTTTGCTTTTAAGTGCCATGCAGGTATCATAAGGACTCAATTACTTGGAAGTAATCCCAAAATTTTCTTCTTGGTAATTAAACATAACCAGTAGTTGGAGATATTAATGCCCATAAAATGATGAGTTTTGCTCAGCACAAAACTTGGGGGGCTGCTGTTTAATTATTACTGGGAGCATTGATGAGGGCTGTGCTTAAACATATTTGGATTTATCTAAATGTGTTTGCTAGAAATAGCTTCAGGTTTTTTCTACTTGCATCTTTCCTGCTCATTGCAAGGTCGCTCCTGCTGCTTCCTCACCTCCTAGTTTCTTGCCCTGCAGTTACCCCTCTCAGTTGGCTGCATCGCTTGGCTACTTGTGCCATGCCTTCCCTTACAGCAGGCACGCTGCTTTGGCCTCTGCCTTTCTGGGAATTTGTGGAAAACCAGTGCCTGTGCCAGCCTGCAAACAGAGCATGCGCTTCCCCTTTGCACTGAAACAAGGTGGAAGTAACTGTCCTTACTCTCTGCACCATGTTTTTAAGATTGCATTTCTGTCAGGCCTTTCAGAGTGCCCAGTGCAATTGTAGAGCCCATCCCAAGCGCCTATGCTTCTGTGGGCTAGGCAGCTTTCAGCGTGTTGTTTATTAGGCACACGGGTGTTTAAAGAACATGAAGAGCACATCAGAAATTTACTGGGAATCCCGGGAACCCTGGCTCTGCCATTGGCTGCCTGTCTGTACTCTGTTGGATGCTGCACTTCAACTAAATTTCCCCGAGCAATTTGGGCCCTTCTAAGTTTCGCTCTTTTTCAGGGGTTAACCAGTTTGGTGCAAGCAAGACGATATTGGTTGAAAATATGAGGTGTTCCACATAAATGTGTTTGTTCATTTAATCTAGGACAAGAGAACATAGTCTTAAGCCGTGCCAGGGGAAGTTTATGTTGGACATTAGGAAGAATTTCATCACAGAAGGAGTGGTTAGACATTGGGATGGGCTGCCCAGGGAGCTGGTGGAGTCACTGTCCCTAGAGGTGGCACTCGGTGCCCTGGTCTAGTTGACATGGTGGTGTTCGGTTATGGGCCGGACTCGATTATCTCAGAGGTCTTTTCCAACCTAACTGACTTTGTGAATTATTACTCACGGAGGGGAGCGGGGTGGGATGTTTCGTAAGGATCCGAGGCGTGGACGCTCCGTCTCGGGGCGCCGGCGGGGAGCGGGGCGGGAGCTGGTGCCGGGCGGGACGGCGCGGGCCGGGCTGGGGCGCGCTCCGCAC
>VZRJ01008648.1:1123455-1191900 GCA_013397565.1 Ptilonorhynchus violaceus | reverse complement strand
CTGGGGCAGCGCTCCGCAGCCGTCGGGAGAGACTGCGGGGAAGAGGGAACTTCTGGAAAAGCTCAGCACCAGAGAAAATCAAAATATAAATTGAGCCGTGAGTAAAGGGACGTTTTAGGGCAGCAGCGCCGTGAGCTCCCTGAAGCTGAGCCTGTTGCGGGCAAGGGCCACCCCGGCTTCCACTGTGCCGCTCTGAGCAGTGCGCTGCACAAGTGTGACAGCTGGTTTGTAATTCTGCTGCGTTTTATACTTTTGTTGCCTTTTAAGCGTGCGGAGGTGCCAGGCAGGCTGCCTGTCTGAGCCCTTCAGCCGCCGCTCAGCGGACTGTGAAATAACACGAATTTTATTTATTCTGAAGCTGCGTTTGCGAGTACCCGGTTAGCATGGAGCAGAGCATGGTCCAGAGCGGTTCGAGCAAAGTGTTGGCTATCAGCGCTGCGGCTTTGAGCACCTGTGCTCCGCTGTTGTTCGCCCGGAGTGGTCCGCGGCGTCTCTAAAATGGCAGATTTGAAATACCGTTTCAAAGATAGATCACTCTCTGCACCCGCGACCTTTAATTGAAGTTCTGTTTCTGCCGAAAACAGCCATTCAACGGCAGCCACCACAGGGTCGTTTTAAAATAGGAGTTGTTATGTGGGCAGGTACTCCCTCATCTTTTCCTGAAAATGATTAAGAAATGAAAGTTAGGGTGATGGTGTACATGGCAGACCAATTACAAAATGGGCTTAGCGGTAGTTGTAATGGGAGAAGAAAATCCTGCGGGTAATTGCAGTGCGTCGAATTGCTTCTTAAACTTTCAGTGGATGAACACCACCTTGATTCTCCTGATTAAGTACTTCTGAACTCTAGCATAGTATTTTGAAAAAGAATCAGTGCTTCCAGCTCTGTTGAACAGAAATGTTCTTTAGAAATTTTGTCTGAGTGTGTAACTTTGGACCCTATATTTCCGTCTTTCACTGAGAAATCAAATTCAATATCTTCTTAGTGAAAATTAAATGACAGGGCACTTGAACTGTTGTGCACAGGGGAATACTTTCCAGGTTCTTTTACTGTATGGAGCCTGTATCCGAGAAGTATAATGGAGTCTTGCTTAGTACTGTGATTGGTTGCAGGGGAGGCAGAGAGGGAGGCAACCATTAAGTAAGTGGTCATGTTTTGGGTGAGGCTGTCTCTTGTCTTCAGCCTTCCCAGTGTTCACCCATATCTTCCTTCTGCATCTTACACTATGATGTGTTTTCACCATCTTTTCATTTTACATTTTGCCTTTCTTTACTTTCTAAAAGCAACAGGTTTTGCAAGGGTTTGGGAGATTTGTTTGGTACATTGTTACATGTTGAAAAATTGCAGAGGAACCACTTGGAAAAAATTGGTTTGAGTTAGTGATAGAAGTATTTTCCTGAAAAATTCTTAAATGTGTTTGCATCTTGCTTTTTATCATCATGACTTTTATTTTCAGGTCTTAGGGTTCTCTGCTTGGACCTGGCAGAACACAACCCTCCCTTTTCTTGTGTTTTTTCTCCTCTTCTTGCTTTTGCACCAGACTCTTTTGAGACATTCAGCCTTAAAAACTTGAGGTTTTAAGTTTTTAAGTTATCTTCCAAGCTGCAGAAGCTTATCTTGGACAGAAGGCTTTTTGTGTGCTAAAGGGTGAGTAGCTGCTGCTACTTTCTCTTGATCAGGACTTCTGAGAGGAGTAGTTCCTCTTTGAAGGCAGAAGCTGCCATGTTCAGTCTCTCGTGCTGCTGTACAAGAGCTTTGCCAGGGCTACCGACACATCTGCGGTATGGTGATGGAGCTAGGAAAAAGTGATTTGAAAGTCCTCCCAGGACAGCTTGGACAGATCTAGAAGGCAGAGAAGTGGGTTAGAAGGTACAGAGAAATGGTGTTAGGTTTTGTTGATTTGTATAGCTGAAGCCTGTGTTTGTTTCAAAAAAAAGAAAACTTCCCTCCCTCTCCCCCAAGGCAGGGATCCTTCGATTTGGATTGTGGTTGTTGCGAGATGAGCCATGGGAGTGGTATCATTAGATGCCAGTTAGCTTGAACATTATTTCCAGATCCATGCTTTTACAGAAGTGTCTGTTTTCTAATGTGCTCTTTTCTCATCTGTTGAATATTAGAAATGTCAGGTCCCTGATCTTGGTCCTCAAATGAGAAGAAAAAAAGAGGTAGAACAATCTTCCAGATTGGAAGAATGTTGTTGGCCTGGTATAGCCTGATGTTTTGGTATTGATGCAAACTCGTACTTCAATCGTGTGTGTTACTCTTTGGACACTTTATGTATGAAAAAAGCCGAATACGTGAGGTGTATTTCAGCACAGCCATATTCAAGAGAGGGAACTATGTCAGGTCTGTGTTCAGTGAGCTGATAGAAAAGAAAGAAAAATGGAGGATTTCCTTCTGTGCCAGAGGAGAAGCTTTGATCTCCAAAACAGCTTTCTCTTCTTACAAGTGTTAGCAAAAATTTTTCGGTTTTTGCTTTGCAGATTTTGTTGTTTTCACTGACAGTTTTGGTAACTCACTGGAGTTTTGTTGGGTGTGTGAGAAGGAGCAAGGACTTTCCCCCACCACAGTGATTCAGCACAGGAGTGGCAGGAGGTGGAGTTCACCTTTCCAGCCTTAGTTACAATCTGCACCATAAGTGCTGAAACTTTGCTACCATATGCCAGCGATTTATGGTGCTTATCATTTTAATGCCACTGATGTGTTTTAGAGATTATTCGCTTTCTTAAATCTTACTTAAATGTTGCTTTCCTAAATCTTCCTTAAGTGTTTCTTCACAGATAAAGTAGTTGACAGAGACTATACATACTGAAATTTTAAGTCTTTTGCTTATCAAAAGTCTGCAGCAGCCATGTGAAAGGCTCTAGATGTTTTCACTTTCCTGACCTGGCTAATCTGTGTAGAGGTAATAACGATTTATTCTTCAATATGGGCCTGTCATGCGACAAAGCTCCCCACTGTGTCAGTGTTTGTGCTGAAAGGATCCCATTGGATAGGGACCAAAGTTTATGCATTCTTACCTTGAGGTGCTTTAGGCCTTAACTACCTGCCAGCTGTCTTCGGTGTTGAACTGGAGGGCTCGAGCTCAGGTCATTTTTTTGTCCTTAAAGAGATCATTCCTGTTGTGTCATGTGTGAGTTAGGTTCAAGCAGGCTTAAGTGTGAAACTGATAGTAGTTTTGTTAGCCTGGAAAGAACCTTCAGTTCTCAAATTTGCATGTAAAAAATATTTCTCTCTATATTGGGGGAAAAGATACTGAAGATAATTTGCTAGGAATAGGAATGCTAAGTACATAGGTCGGAAACTGTGGGAAAGAGTTGCTTTGAGATGGCTTGAATGTCACTTTCTTCTTCTATAATTAGACATTTTAGTCTATTTCTAGAACACCCTATATTTAACTTGTCGTCAACATTTCTGTGTGAATATACCAAATACATTTTTTGTTTTGAGGGGAATGTTCTGTTGCCGTTAGTGTTCTAACGGTCTCATCATTTGTGAGCTCCTTCCGCATTTCCTTCACCTTCTTGCGTGGTAGTGGTTTGGCTTCTGAAGTGGGCTCCTTAAAGTATAAATGTCATCCCACACAACAATTGAGTTTCTGAGTTGGAAGAAAGGGGTGAGCTTGGTTGATTTAAATTGTTGTCTGCTCTTGAGAGAAAGAAACGTTTTTATCTATTGTGGCTGCATATACTGTTTTGTCATGCTGCATGTTCCTCTAGAGTTACTTGTGTTTTTCATGAGATCTTTGACAGAGTAAATAAAGCTGACAGGTTAGAAAAAAACTACCTTGCTTTTCTGAGCTTTCATCAATTCACTTCTGCTGTTTTCCAGTTCCCAGCTATCTTGATGTTTATTCAGTTTTATGTTGCAGCTAGGGAGAGAAGCAGCAAAATATGGTTGTGAAACTACAGTTAACAATTTGTGATACCCAGGGCTGGCCACTGTCAGAAAATTAATGTTTAACTTGCCGTTGCAACCAGACTCAATTTTGAGTTAAAAGCAAGTTGACAAGGTTACTGTCAGTTTTCACCTCTTTGTGCATGCTACAGGTGTTGCACTTGTGGAGGTAACAAGAATAGTTTTCCAAGGATGTGATGACATGGTTTGTTTTTAGTGGAGGCTGGCTTTCCAACCAGAAGATGACTCTCTTAGGAAGAGCTTTCATGAAAACTGTCTTGAAGGCACTTGAGGGCTTGCACATTGTCTGCTGATGACAGAATTTGCCTGGCATTGTCTTCACAGATGGTGGTTACATTATCCACTCCCATTCTTGATATATTTTCTGTTTTGTGCTGTCATTCCGCCTTCTCCAGAGCCTCTGTAAACTATTTACTCTCTGTAGCTATTCAGGCTGTGTCTCGATGCTTGTAAATTAAGCATGCAAATGAGAGTATTAGCTATCAAGAAAATAGTTATGAAGCTTACATGCCGTGGAGAGCAAAGGGTGGCAAACTGCACACGTTGCAAGAATTCACTTCCCTGTCTTGTGGTGCCTCCAAACCAGCTTGTTGAGAGCTATGTGAGCCCAGCAAAGGGCCCCAGGTGCTCTTGGTGGTGAGCTACTGAGAGGCCATCCTGTTGGTTTGGGTATTTTTAAAAAGACCAACTTATGTTTATTTCAACGAGAGAAAAGAAGGAACTGTAGAGAGGAAGTGTCTATTTGGGGACTTTTTTTCTTTAAAAAAAGGTGATTAGACATATGAATGAAAATGAAACTTTCTGTGTTGAAAAACAGTCTAAAGTTTGCTGAGGATGGTTTGCAGCATTTTTAAAAGTGCTGGTCCTTTTCTGTGAAAAAAAGTATATTTCTTTTATAATCAGTTAAAAGCAACCGTGAAATAAGTTGCTTTTGAAGCAACTAGGTGAAACAAGAGTTTTAATTTGTCTGAAGGGGCTGTAATCTGAGCAACCTGATCTAGCTAAGGATGTCCCTGCTCACTGTAGGGGGGTGGACTAAATGACCTTTAAAGGTCTCTTCCAACTATTCTATGATTCCTATACAGAAAGCCATTAATTTAGACCATTTAAAAACAGACTGTGAAGGGATTTATGGAGAAGAAAACCAGCAAGAAAGTTACTTTTGGTAGAATATTTTCCTAAGTGTGTGCTTCTGAAATACATATATCTGATTATGAATGCTTGATGTAATGCAACATTCTACCATTCGTTTTTACAAAAAGCTAATTGTCTTTCAATATGGTCCTTCAAATGAGATTAAGTGTTGTTTCAGTGGTAATGGACTAGAAATAATTCTCAACAGTGAGAAATGTTGGAAAACTTTTCCCAAACTACAGGATAAGAGCTTGGACTTGCAAATATTTTGTTTAATAATAATAGGGATATTTGCAGAAAAGGTTTGATGCTTCTGAAGCCACGTAGTTAGAAAGGTAGATTTTGTGTATAGATTCTGGTGTTTGTAATAGCTTATTTGTAAAAGCTTCTCTTACAAGTGCCCTGTGTTCAGGTGGACTTAGGAAGCATTTTGTTAATTTGTACTTCCAGACCATCACAGAAAAGCTGTGGTGACATTTATTGATATATGGTGATGTAAAATGTGTGCGTTTAAGGGGAGGGATGGTAGCTACTATTTGCAAGTAGCTAGGTGGATAAAAACCCCACTGGCCGGAGAGAGGAAACCCAGAACCACTGATGCATACATGCTGCACGGATGCAACATGGCAGTAGAAAAAGGAAATAATAAGAAAATCAATGGGAAGTTTTGTGGGTTCATTTTTGCTGCCTTACATGAGCATCTCTAGATGGGGTGAAACCTTTACTGTGTGGAGAAAGCAGCTTCTGTCTGACAGAGCTTGCCTTAGGAGAACCTGTTACACTGTCTGTCATGAACAAGCCTGGTATTTAATAACTAGATGGGAGGATAATGCTAGTGCCTTGATGCTGTCACTGGTATTTTCATACACCATGTGCTTACAGAGCTTACGTGCACACTGAAGGTTCTTCAGCCTCACACCAGCTGCTTTTTCACTCATAAGTGAAGGCAGTGTGTGTAACCTCCCTGGTGGCTTGGTGGCACATCCCGTTAAACCCACGCAGCAGTGGTTTACATGGATGTGCCCTGGAGCACACAAGGGAGGTTTGGGCTAAGCAAGTTTTATGCGGATAGTGAACTGTCCTGGAGGTGATGGGTTGTAAATCTTTAAACAGCTCATTTAGCATCTGTCTCAGCCCTTAGCTTGCCCTTAGGTAAGATTCAACAGTAAAACTGTACTAGTTGAGGTAAAGTTGGAATTTAAATTCTAGATATACGTTTTTGTGAGCATGTGAACTTGCGCCAGTCTAATTTAACTTAAAATGTGCCTTTAGTGAAACAGTCAGAGGTGGGCATGATCATTCCTAGGTGGCTCTTTGGCAGGAGCACTCATCCAGCTGCCTCAAAGCTGCTTGAGGAGTGCCACCCTCATTTTTTCTCGCTGACAGCATAGGTTGTTTCCTAGTGCTTTATTGCCGTCCCCTCCTATCTGCAGTCCAAGCTGTTTGCAAGAGCAACCCCTTCCTTATCTGGTTCAGCCAAGATGAGCCAAATTGGTAAGTCAGGTGTCCGTGCACAGAAGTTGCTGGGCTGGTTGACTAAACCAGGTTAGGGATTGATTTCAGATTGCTGGAGCTGTAGAGTTTGTAAGAGCCAGGGTTGAGAAATAAGGGCAAGGACGAAGTAGCACAGCTGTCCTTGGAAAAGGACCATTTTTCATGGCCAATGCTTCAACAAAACAATACTTTGGACGGTTGACTAACTCTCTTCTACATATCATATCAAAACTCTCTTATAAACTTGTTTTCCAGTAAATTATCTGAACACCACAGCTAGATGCTTCTGATTGAGAAGAAGAGTATGTTAACTAATAAGTATTGGCCAAAGTTATGTAGAGGCATAAGTCTCAATAATGTAAAATGGGAGGAAAAGATATTTGCTTGGTAGTTTGGGATCACGTGCAAATGAAAGCTTTTGGTGGAGGGAGAAGCTTGGGATTTTTTATTCTTTTTACTTCTGGGAGAAGAAGGGGAAGGAAACGCAGAGATGAGAACTGCACTGCTGCAGTTTTGAAAGAATGTTAACTTCTTGCTTTGTTAAAAAATATTCTAGTTATTCCTGTCTGCTAAATCAGGTTATTGAAATGAAATGATGACCTTTGCTCTGAGCCTGAAACAATCCAGAAGGAAAGCAGGTGTTTGGGAAGATTAAACCTCTTACCTCAGCTAGGAAGTGTTCTGGTAGGGCTGAGGTTCTAAGGGTGCCATATTCTTGCTGAGACTAAAAATGTAAGAATGAGGAAGAATTTAAAAAGTTGATTATGGTCAGTTGCCAAGAGCAATGCCATGATAAATTATTAACTCATTGCACTGTACTGCCTCGTAGTGCAAACAGAATAGCTGGTTATTGTGCTCTGCTTGGTAAGTCAACACTGTAAAAAATTCTTCAGTTATCTGGAAAATGTCTTCTTTGGGGTGTTTATTAAAGGGATATGGTAGAATTAAAAATCATGCTCCCCTCTGTTGAAGCTGGTCAAAACCAGTAGAAATCCATGAAGGCAGTTTCTTACTTGCTGTCTGGGGAGCCTGGTCAGTGGTTGGCAGTCAGCTCAGTTTCACTTTTGCTCCTCTCTTTTCACAGTGCTTTGGTAAGGTGGGGTCCCTCCTACGTCCCCAAAAAGCACACCAGAATGAGGCAGTTAGGCTGCTGGTTGCAGAGACATGAGGCAAGTTGACTCATAGCTGTTCTGCTGGAAAAGCAGTTCTGTGGAGACCGCTCCTCCCATGTTAGCTGTAACTGAGTGAGAAGAACAAATGCAGGGGCAGACTGTTAGGAGCATGTGGGTGCCTTGCTGATGCTGTGCAGCAGCGGTCTCGAGGAATAAAATTTGATTTTTTAAGAATTAAGGCATACTGATTTTTGTTTTGCTTTTATAAATATAAACACCACAACATTTACCTTCACGTTTTTGCTTAAACTATACAGAGCTTGAAAACTTAGATCATCCTCAGGTGCCTCAAAATCATTTATAAAAGAACAAATTCATTTATAAAATAATTTATAAAGGAACACACCCATCCTTATTTTACCCCTATGCTTGTTGCATAAAATTTCTAAGTTAATAATCTATATTCTATGTAATAGATATGAATATGCATGTAAATATAACCTTTTCTGTGTTACGCTGTAGAGTTAGAACTGTAGTAATGCACATGAAAATAAATTAATATGCGTGAGAATTTTAAAGTGTTTGCTGTGATAAAATCTGTCATTCTGTAGCAGGACACAGATGAACTTTTAGGGTTAAAAAGAGTATCCAGCTTAAGAGCAAACCATTTCTGGACCAGTGTCAGCATCTGCCACCCCAGTATTCTTAGGAAAACATTGAATCCTGCCAGTACATGTTGCAAGATATGACCAACGTGACTTACGAACTAAGAAGCAAATTTGCAAAATGCTGTTGGCTACATAGTATTGTTGGAATCTGAGATGGAAAATACTTTTTTTTTTTTCAGTTCTCCTTTTGGCAATCCAGCAAAATTTAGTAAGGTTCAGTTCATGCTGCAAGGCTTTTTTGTTCAGAAAGGCTTTTGAGCAACCATTACTTTCTGTATCTTTTTTTCTTAATTTGTTGGCTGCCTGGCATTACTTGAGTACTTGTCAAGGGTGGGACATGTGCCTTAGTGGATGTCAGAAATGCTGCCGAAGCAAACTTTCTCTTAGTGTCTGATGGGCCCTAGTTTAGGGCTTTCGTTCTGATTTCTAAGGCATGAAGGGGTCAAGTGCCCAGTGACATGGAGGGATGTAGTCTTGTCTTTTGAGGCAGCGGACAGCTGTGGTTCCGTGGAATAACCCAGGTGATCACAGAGCTCACACAGGAGTGCATGAAAGCCAGGGACAAAGCATGGTCTATCAGAGGAACCTAGTTACGGGATAGGTTTCTAAGTTAGAAACGAGGAGAATTTGGAGCCTATTCTTTTTCAGGGAACTGCAGACTTCTGTCTTTGAGATGGCTGTTCTACTAACAGTGTCAGTCACCAAGTGAAGACATTTTTATTCTGAACTGTTTTAGGATGGGGATGGAGACCATGTTAGGATGGAGCACTTTGGTTCCGTGAGGGGTAAAATGTGCCAGAAGCTCTTTGAAATCCAGTGAAGACTTTTATTGCTTTTGAGGTTATGCAGAAGATTCTCCAGCAGTACACAATAGTAGTAAATCAACTAAATATCTACTGTTAGATGTATTTCTTGACTTATTTATCCAAGTGACGTGTCTTCTGCTGCTTTAGTTGGCAACCCTTGGTTTTCCTCAGTTTTATACTGCTAGTTGGCCTTTGGTGGAGGTGAGATGAGGCCATTCTTTATAATTTCTGATCCTACCTGAAAATACAGTTTTTAGGCTGACTAAAGAAATTATCTTATGGGGAAATCATAAGACTGAACAGAAGACAATGTAAAGAGGGGCTGAGTATAGCATATTGCTTCGCATATAGATACCGTAGAAATTATAGCTGTGCTGGAGTTTCTGCTTTTCACTGCGGTTCTTCTTTGTCCACCACCTGGGTTTTTGTGCTTACCATATGGGTACCTAATGCTTTTTCAGTGTTTCAATTTTGCAGTAGACTAATAGCTGTATTACTCTAGGTATTAGTGTTGGGAGAGCCCTGTAGATTGTTAACCTCTCCCTGTTTCTAAGACAGGGTGGTCATAGAAAATGCTGGTACTGTATTTGACAGCGGGTTTTTTGCCACTAGTTGTGGTTTATTTCTGAAAATTTTTCCATAAAGAAATCTTAGAAGATTTCATCTGTTAAGTAAAGTAACTTGATTTCTTGGTGGTATACAAGCCTGTTTGAGGAAGACCAGACTCAAAAACCTCTAGAGCTGACCTGCCTGTTGTCCCAGGCTCTGTTAGATGAGAACATGCCACCAGTGTTTTGTACCCTGATTTGATGACCTTCTGGGGCCACAGTTCAATTCGCTTGACTGATTGCTTTTTTATCCATCCATCTGGCTGTCTCTCTGTGCATAGCCTTAATTTACTTAATTTTGTTCTCTGTTTTATAGAAGGTGTCACAGGGTTTCTGCTCCTCATGGGCGGCCATGGCGTGTGCAGGGGGCTGCGCGCGCGTGGGGCGCAGACCTAGCAGTGCAGGCAGGAAACGCCCGCGGCTGGGCCCGGGTATCTTCGGCTGTGCTTCCTGTCGGTTAAACCACGAGCAGGGGAGCAGATGCGCCCAGAGATGACAGCTCGTGCCGCCTGCCCCGGCAGCCATTGTGCAACCAACTGTCTTCTCAAGGGCATGCTCTGTGCCCACGTGCTTGGGGCCTTGTTGTCCCTCCGAGCCCTTTCTCAGGCACCTGAGAATAAAGATCAGGATTTAATTAGTTCAACAGAAAGCAGGACTTGAGCTCCTGAAGCGTGAATTGTAAAAGAGTAACCATGGGAGTTATCCTAACACAGCGAGAGCTGAGGTCCAGTGTTTCGTTTTCCACAGCTCCCAGTGTGGGAGTTTTTAAATGCATGTGAGAAACGGGCAGATTGGGCCTCAAGTTGTGCAATTTCATGAATCTTTCTGAGCAGTTAATTGCGACGTTACTGTACCTGATGAGTTTTTGTTGTAAAATCTGTGATCTTTGGAGTGATTTTTTTAATTATTAATTTTTTCATCTCAATACACTTGTGGTTTTGAGACAACTCTGGCTTTCAGTTAAGCAGCTTTTTAAAAAGCGCATACAAACTTATATTATAAAAGATGTAATTTTTTAAAGTAGATTTCATGATTTCTGAAGATATGCATGTTAACATGCAACATAATTTTTTGAAAATAGAGCTCTAATAGTATCTTCCCCAGCATCAGATTTTAGAGAACAGAGTACTCTCCACATCAGAATTATTTTAGAACTGAAACTGCATACATTTCAGCCTTCTTGTCTCATTTGATGATCTTTTCTTCCTCATGTGACAGCATAGCCCCCAGAATATTGTTTCTTTCCCTGAAAGTGTTTATTTGTTGACTAGCCAGCATTGAGTAGGGATGTCTTTGCTGCGTGATAAAATGTTTCTATACTACTTGCTCTTTAAAATAGACTGTCTCAGCCTGAGGAGCACATTCCTCAGGGTGGAGAAGATTAGTAGGATTGTTGGGACGGTGAGTTTGGATGGGTAGGGATTTGGGGTTTTTTTGTTGCTGTGGTTTGTTTGTTTTTTTTTTCTCCTGCCTTGTCTTGGGCTGTGAGGGACCCTGCATCACAGCCTGCGCGAGAGGCTCGGCATGCGCAGGAGAGCCGCTCTCACAGAGGCAGGCACCACTCATAGCTCTGAGCGCCGGGTCCCCCGGGTTTCTGCAGGGCCAGGAGCCAGCACCACAAGGGCAAAACTCGGCATTTTGCCTCTGTGAAAGGCACCAGCTCTCGCATTTCTAACATAGCTGTGCTGGAAGCCTTTCGCAGCAACAGGATGATTCTGCTGGCCTTTTTCAGTTTTGAGCACTGTTGTTCTCAGTACTGTCTTGTTTGAGAGAGGAAAGATACAAATGGAGCACAACCCCTGAGGGGAATACATAGTAAAACCTCCACAAAGCTGCTTGAAGTCTATGGCATCTTAAGAAAAAGCATAGGTTTAGGGTTTTTTATCCACCCCCACACAATTCTGATATTAATTCATTGTATCTATGGTCACAGTAAACCACTGAGACTTCACAGAAGCAGATGAAATGTTAGACAACAGAAATGAAAAAAAGAAAGGAGGGTGGAGGATAAATTCAAGGATGGATTAGAAACTATGTAAAGCAGCCTGTCTCTGCCTTACCTTGTTCATTGTACTAGCTAATCTTCCCCTGTAACCTTAGCTTTCCCTTGTGTTTTCTTCTTTTTATTTTTCCTTTTTTTGTGTGTGTGTTTTGTTTGTTTGTTTGTTTTTTGAGTTCTTTATTGTGGGGGGTTTTTTAGTGGCTTTTGTTTGGTTGGTTCGAGGTTTTTTGGTTTTGCTTTTTTGTTTGTTTGGGTTTTGTTAGTTTCATGGTTTTTTGGGGGGTGGGTTTTTTTGTTGGGTTTTTGTTTGTTTGTTGTTTGGGTTTTGTTTTCTTTAAATTTTTTTCTTCCTGACTCTGTATGGGTTGAATGTTGTCCTGGGAGAGGAAAGGGTAGGGTAGAAGTGACAGGTAAAAAACATTCTGTCTCTGATTCCTATGATAATTTGTGAGTTTTCGTAACAGAGATGATGTCTGCTGAGGAGCTTCCTGCATGATGAGGCTGTGGTGCTGCAAGAAAAGGTGGAATGCTTGTTTTCCCAGAGACCAAAATGAAAATCATCACAGGGCTGGAACACCTATCCTGTGAAGAAAGTCTAAGAGAGTTGGGATTGTTCAGCCTGGCAAAGAGAGTACTCCAGGGAGACCTTATTGCAGCCTTTCAGTGTATAGATAGGACTTCTAAGAAGGATAGAGATGTTTTAGCAAGTCCTGTAGTGCCAGGAAAAGGGACAGTGGTTTTAAACTGAAAGAAGATAGATTTAGATTGGACATAAGGAAGACATTTTTGACAATGAGGGTGGTGAGGCACTGGTACAGGTTGCTCAGAGAAGTTGTGGATGCCCTATCCCTGTAAGTGTTCAAGCTCAGGTTGGATGGCGCCGTGAGCAACATGATCTAGTGACAGATGTTCCTGCTCATGGCAGCGGGGTTGGACTTCGATGATCTTTAAAGGTCCTTTCCAATCCAAACCATTTTCTGATTCTCTGCATTGAGGCCTGCATCAAGTCCAGATAATGTAGCAAAGTCAGATAAGTGACCTAAGGAAGGGCCTTTCATCTCCAGGAGATGCAACCTACCTTTACTCCTGTTAATTACATGGATGACTTAAGAGCAATCTCAGTCCTTTCTTATGGAAGTGTTTGAGGTTCTTAGAATGAAGGAAACCGAGGAACAATCTTACTTGTGTGGATTAAAAGCGGGGAAAAGCTGCTGTAGGAGAAAATGTTTTCCTGCTTTTATAGAAGCTTTGTGGTACATGTCTCCTCAACACTTCCGCTGTGTATGACACCGTCAGGGTGTCTCTTTTGGGAGGCACGGGTGGACTTGTGCAACAGCCCCGTTCAGACAGTGCATGAGAGAGGGGGCAAGTGCACGCTGAAATATCTGTATTACTCGCTTTGCAGAGCCGAGGGGAGGGAGAAAGAGGCCTCCAGGTTTGTGAGCCAGTGGTTGTGGTGAGGTTGTGCTGCTTCCTTTTGCAGAATGAGACCAAGTTGGTCACACAACTCAGCCGCAGGTGATGGGGCGATTTTGTGTTTTCCCCAGGTGATTTGGTTCCCCCCAGCCCTGCTGCCTTGCTTCCCAGGTACAGCTGGGGAGTCAGGCTGGCTCACAGGGCCCTGTGGTAGGGGCTGCAGCTGGATGGTGCAGGCACATGCACAGCAGCCACCTCTGATGCCTGATTTAGTTCTGCAAAAGACACAGGAACTTGAATGATGAAATGAGGAAGAGGTGAGGTTTAAATTTCTCTACACCTGGTTTGTGGGAGCTCTGAAAGTTTCCAGAATACTCCGATTCTGTAGGTGTTTTCATGCAACACTCATAAATTTTGTGTCAAGTTCATTTCATTAGCAGTGAATTCCTGTGTCTCCCAGGAGCAGGTGTGTGCTCATATGAGAGTGACTTAGTCTTCAGAGCATACACTTCCCCAGACATTACGAAATGAGAAATACTGGCCTGTCCAGACACTGCCTTCCCTGGAGGGACCTTTGCAGACCCTGCTTCTTTTCCGTAACACTCTTAAGAAAAATCTTTTTGCTTTTTAATTTTCATCTTGTTGGTCTTGAAGTTGTGCTTTGTCACTGTTTGAAACACCATTATGGGAATTGTTAGTCTAGCAACAAATCAGAAGGTAATTTATATTCTCTTAATAGCCAAGTTCAATAGTTTGAAATTCCCCAGACTAATAGTCTGCTTTCTTAATCCCTCTCCATGCAAATACTGTAGAACATTAATTTAAGCTATGCTGATCTGTAAAAAGAAAAATGTACAAACGTCATGGGAATATTAGTTTCTGTCTTATTCTGCATAGCTGCAAGTTAATGTATTTATTATTGCAATTATGCTAAACATCATGAAGCATATGCATTTTCAGAATAACCTGAACGAATGCATTGCATTTCAGAGTGCATTAAAATTGGGAGCTTAATAAATATTTCCTAACTTTTAATTATGTCTTGAGTGAATTTTCTTCTCCACTATAACTGTGTAAGCAGTCTCTCACCTTGCAGAGGTTTTAAAGCCATGATTTTAGATATTCTCTGTTTCATTCTTTAACTAAGATGTTTTTCTGCAGACATTTAAATGAGTCGGGTCTGTAACATGTTATGTCCTGGATAGATGTTCAGTACAGCAGAAATGCCTTTGCTCTTCATACTGTAAATGCTGCTTGTCCAATTTAGGCAGCCTTCAGCACCTCATTGGCTTAACCCAGCAGCAGCTTGAGGGGAAGGGTAATACTGAACAAATAGGTGAAGGGCATTGTTTTAAAAAAAGCAGCCTGTTGGTTCAGAGCTCTTGCTGTGCAGGCTTAAAAGGCAAAGACACCAACATACTCTAAGCTCAAGGACTGGTGGATGAAAAGCTGGACATGACCCAGTAATGTGCGCTTGCAGCCCAGAAAGCCAACTGCATCCCAGGCTGCATCAAAAGTAGCATGGCCAGCAGGTCGAGAGAGGGGATTCTGCCCCTCTACTCTGCTTTCCTGGGATGCCACCATTCCATGATTCTGTGAATACAGCATGATTCTGTGAATTTCTGGCTTGGAACCTGAACAGTAATGATTACCTTTTGAAAAGCTGTCTGCAATGAGGCAAACATATGCAGGAGGGAAATAAGAACAGTGTAGAAGCATTTGCGTCTCAAAATGTTATTCTTAAAGCATATCAAGTCAGTAATGCTGAAGATTCTAATAGGGAGAAAGAAGTAAAGATGACCAAGATTGGAGATAAAAAGCTCAAACCTACAGTCTCTCTGCAGGAATGAAGGAGTCATCTCTGGAAGAAGTGACAAGTGAATTCTTCACAGACAAGCAAATTCTGTTCCTTTTTCCGGGTACAGTGGGGAGATACTCAGTGTGTGATGGGTGAGATTATTGGGATAACCTGCACATAGAACTCTTTGTGCTATGTGCTCCACACCCATAAGTAGTTGGCTGTCTAGTAACAAGGTGTTTTGTGTACCAAACAAGTTACAGCGAGAGCCTAAGGTTTGGTTTTGGTTGGTTTGTTTGGTTTTTTTTCTTTGTTTTGTTTTTTGAAGTCCCTCTGGCTATGTAATACTCCGATTTTCTAACTAGGACCATCTCTCTCCCTCCACGTCTCAGCGCTATGTGTGTGTGTTGGTACTTAAAGTTGTTTCCAACCTCAAGTTCAGTTTTAAGCTAATGCTTTGAAAGTATTGCTTGAGTTCACAGCGAGCTGGTTGGCAGGTGACTTTGCTCCCTTTCCTCCATGGTGCAGGAGATCTTACTTAACTGTTTCTATTTGAGAATATCTGGAATATTTTGTTCCTTCTTGCCTTTCTCTTTGGTGAGCTCTGACGCCAGTACGAATTGCCCATGCAGAAAGCACGTACCAGCTCAGAGGTGGTGACTCGCGCTGTGGGAAAATATACAATTGCAGCCTTCCAACCAAAATTAGCCTTCACCCTTCTGCCTGTGAGTTTAAAAGCTTACTTCCCTCAGTCTGTAATTTTCAATAAATTTGAGTATTTTTTTTGTTAGGCCTGTAGATGACACATGAGTTGCAACTACAGTGATCTGTAAATTACGATACACCGGAAGTGAGAAGATTTCACCTTACAAAGGAGTAACAAACCCCTTGCCTTGGGAGACTGTCTTAAATATGTGGAGTTTATTTTGCTGTCTTGTTTAAGAGACCAAGTCTATGAATGCTGTCTGAGCTACTGTAAAGAACCTGTGTAAACCAAAAATTAGGTTAAATGCTCTCATGCTAAAAAACTCCAGAGTGTTACGTTAGAAAAGACAGTGAAAAAAACCACCCCGGACTCGTCAGACTTGGAGGTTAAAGGAAGGGAGTTCAGAAGTCTGACTGACAGCTCTGACTTCTCTGTGGGCAACTGTTCTTATCAATCTGCTTGATTTGTAGGTATGGTTTGGTACTTTGCACCTTCTCTTAAACTACTCTTCGTTCCTGTTTTTACAGACTTTTGAATCAAGTAATTCTGCTTGTGAGATGTTAGGAGGTGTTGTCGCTCATTCTTTGATTGGGCTTTTTTGTTGCTTTTTGAGGTTTTTTGAATCTGTATGACAGCTTAGTGCAAATGCCAGCTTTGTGATTTTGACAGTAGGAGACGTGCCTGAATTTTTCCAAGAGATTTTGCTGATGGAGATGTGTCTCTCCTGTCCCAAACTTATAAATAAATCCCTGTCTGTGTTAGTAATAGTGGTGGACTCCCCAAGCCCTTAAAACCAAAACATTCACAGTACTACTTGCCTTAGGTCACTCATCAAACTGTTGAGAAAGAACTTCTAAAAATAAGTAATCTCAAAGGTGGTGACAAAATGGCTGACAAAATGGACCTTTGGGGATGTTTAGGGAAGGTGCGTATTGGGTCACCATTGGAGAAAACAAGTCACTTCTTGCCTGGTGCAAAAGTTCTGACTGATTAATTCCTGTGGTATAACCATTGGAAATGCATGAGTGACTACTTAATTCCTTGTATTTATGGGTAAAGTTAAATGAGGATCTTTGTGGCAAACAGATTAAAAAGCTTCAGACATGGTTTGCAAAAACATGTTTTAACTGATAAGCTCTATAAAGTAAGACTGAAAATCTGATATATGTATCTGTATTTTACCTATGTCATTATTAACCACAGTGCTAACTTAAATGTACATAAAAGTCTTCTTATAAATGAGCTAGAATCTCTCAAAGACCAAAATGCTTGTTAAATGCTGTGTTAGAGCAGCTTATAGATAAGTGTTAGTTGCAGTGTTTTGTGATATGGGCTGTACTGTTTCTTGTTACAAGCCCTCTTAGCCATTTATTTTTTGCTTTGCTTTGATTGGGTCTGTGATTCTTACCTAAAGGACTAAAAGTTATTTAAGTAAAGATTTAGGGTAAAGCAGCATGCAAATAAAGTTCTTGTGTGTTTCATCCCTGCTTTCTCAGTTAGCTTGCTTGTATGAGTGTAATGGTGTGAGTATTACCTTATATTTTTAGCTTTAGCAAAATGGGCCACTGGTCCCAAGAAGGAGGCTGCCTGAACAACCCTGAGTGAGTTGTAGGAATAGACATATTTATTTGTTAAAACTTTATTTAAATCCAAGATGTAGGAAAGCTAAGGTACCTGTCATACAAGAACACAGAATACCTTGTGTAGTCCTCTGAAGTGTCTCTGAAGCACCACCGTTGCAGCTGATGGCCATGGGATGGCCATGCATCTTGCGTAAAGAAAGAAATCACTCCTTTTTTTTTCCAGCACTGCAGGGTTTGACTTGCCACTGTGTAAATTGTAGACCATAAACTGTGGAAATTGTATTAGCAGCACACCTTACATAAGGAGAAGCTAGGCCAAAAGCTATCAGGGAGATGGTGGAAGAGCCAAGCCCAGGGCAGCACCACATCCTGGCTGGGCAGCAGGAAACCAGCGGTGCTGGGAGAGCCGTGGGCTGGAAACACCATCTCCTTGTGCCATGCCGGTCACGTGCTGAGAACACACCTGCCTGCCTCCTGCCTCAGCAGGGTCTGAGGGGAGGCAAGGAATTGGTGTAACTACATGATCTTGAACTCAGAATGGGGACTGGGGTTTCTCAGGCCTGCTGCAATAAGCAGCAAGTGCTTCCAGGCCAGGATCCTCTTTGGAGGTAGGGACTGCAGGTTTCTTCTTGTGGGCATCTCGGGGCCTCTGTTCTGGCATAGCCTGCCTCTGTCCTACAGTTCGTAAGATGAAGTCTCACGCTGTCCTGTGAGGTAAGAGTGAAAAATGACTCCTCTGCTGCAAATGTTTTTTAGGTGATACGTTCTAGAAAAAATGTCTGTCCTGTTGGTAGAAAGGGTTAAGCATTGAGGGCAACAGGTATAAGCAGACTTAGGTATGTGATCTGTTCGACTGTTTTGCAAGGTGCTATAAATGTTGGCTCCGTGTAATCTGATACCAGGGCAGGACAGGCTAACCTCATGGAGGAAAATAGACAGCAATGTAAAAGAACTGGAAATTCAAGTCTAGCTGACTAATACCAGCCTGCTCCAGAGGCTTTTGACTGTTCATTTTGCTGACAGCTGACAGCAAATGAGGGGCAAACAACAGAAGCATGACCTAATCTGCTCTGTATTCATACAAATTCTTTAAAGACCCTGCAAAGGTAAGACCCTTTACGTTTCTCAAGCTGGCAGTTGCTGAATGCAACCTTGAATGAACATACACATCGCTGACAAGAGCAAAGTACCAAACTGATGCTTGAAGTGTGGGTCTCTGAGTTTGGGAAAGGAGAGGCTTCCGCAGGTTCCGTGTGGATTAGTCTGTGCCCCTTTCTAGCTGGTGCACATCAGTTAAACTCAGATTTCTGAAACTGCTTAAGTACTCAAACATGCAAATCACGCAGCATTTCTATGGCTATGTCAGAGAGTAACTTGAACTTACTTAAATATTTTGTTTGTTGCGCTTGACAATCCAGTTAGAAAAGTTTAAAAAAAATTGCAAAAGGACATCCACAGAATTCTAAAAATCTGTGTTGTAGAAGTTATAACAGGGTTTTTACTGGGCTGGGTCCTGTAGCAACTTCTGCAGAATGCTGAAAAAGTCCTGTGGGAGTTTAACTCCCTGATCTAGAATTACTGATGCTTCACTGGAAGAGGTCGCCTGGAATAAGAAACTTTTAACTTGAACTTGATCTCTGCTGGCCTTTTTTTTTTTTCCCCCCCCTTTAATGTATATATTTTGTGTGCATTCATAGTGCAGCTAAAAAAAAAAGTCATTGTTCTTGCCCATCCATTTTTCTTTGGTAAACTTAACTTTTACCTGCAGGTGATTTAAAAATAATGACCGTATTATTAATTTATGGGCAAAGTAGTTTTTAGAGAACGACTGACAGTTTTATGTCAGTATTGGGTACAGACCGACAACTGGTAATTTGTGAAGTTTGGCACCTAGCCAAAGCAATTATATTTCATTTCTCTGATCTTTCTTCCTGCCACTACCACTGCTTCATTTTTCTGTGTGTATGTGTTAATCAAAAGAGCAAAATCTTTCAGGGTCAAATAGTTCTTCCACTCTCCACCCCTCTTTTACAAGTTTCCTCATATTCTGTTTTAGCTGTTTTGGAGCTCAGTCCTTCAACTCTTTCTGTATTGAGACTTTCCCTTGGAAATCAGTGAGATTTTACTTACCTGCAGTTCCATTGTTATAGTTGCTTATAGGCTTGTGGTCTTAATGCTTCATAAAAGGTGCTATTAAATGCCAGAAACCACTTAAAGGTGCCTTTTAAAACATTTATTTTGTGTCACTGGAATAATTCGTTTGGTTTGCAGAAATTTTTGAACCAGATTTGGGATTTTATCAATTTACTGTTTTCTCAGTATTGTTTTTTTTAAACTCCTTTTTGAGACTTTGTGCAGTGTAAAAGGTAGTAAGAAATATTTGATACTAATGTTATTTATTAATGCTGGTAATTTGGTGATCTTGTTACAAGACATGAAACCAGTCCTGTGTCTGCAAATTTACTATTGGATAAAATGGCATATACTAATTGTTGTAGGAGAGAAAGTAACGAGAGATCTTTTGTTTTCCTTTCTCTCCACATTGGTATCACTTAGCTCTTGATGAGCTAGGCTAAGTGGACACTTGCAGTGTCATACCAAACTTGTAGTCCATCTATTCTGATTTTGCAGTGTTTAATATATTACTGTTTTTCTGGTGGAGAATACGTGAATCCAGATGTGAGCAGTTACTAGGAAAAAAATGACAAGAAGATCCTGCATTTAGGGATGTGTGATTGCAATCTGCATTGCTGGAGGTTTGTTGTGTGTTAAGACAGCTCTTTTCCATTGTTTAAAAAGAAATCCTTATGTAATAGGGCTGATTTGGTCTAATTACATCGAAGTGTTTTTAAAACATTTTACAGTTTTCCTAAGCTTTTGACTTCTGTTATGTCTGTAGTGAGGAGCGTGAGCAAGTAGGTCTAGGCTAATGCATTTTAATTGCTTTCTTTTCATCCTTTCAAAACTAGTTGCTTCTTGACTTAATTGAATGTCTCCTTGTTCTCATTTTATCAGCTGGGAAATATGATCACCTGATTTCTTTCTTCTCTTTACCAATAGTGATGAATTAACTATAAAAGGCAGAATCAAAGGACAAACCAAGTTAGTGATTGCTGAGATTTTTGAACCAGCAAACCACACTTCCCAGCCCCTGCATTTCCAGGACATTAGCAGGCATGTGTATACCATTATGCAGTAGTGAGAGGTGAAGCAGGTCTTTGCTATGAATGTTACGTTTTCAGCTGGTCCTTGGATCCATATTACATTGCTAAACAAGGCCATGCTTTTGGAAATATTCTCCATAACAAAACCTGATGGTTGTTAGGATAAGAGACCTTTAGATAGCCCTACAGAGAAGTTCTTGGAAAGACTGGCAGTCATGCTGTCAGAGCCAGCTTGCCAGGGAGCTTGGTGTGATGGTGTGCTTTTCGCCAGTGTTTTTCAGGTGTTGAACGCCTGACTTGCACACACAGCTCTCCCCTTTTTGACTGTACCTATGTGCAGATGTCAGCTTTCCAAGTCCAAGGTGTTCATGCTGCCCTGAGATGTTGGTGCTGCTCCCTTCCTCACGCTGGTAGACTGTGGAAGTCTTGCAGGCTTGGCAAACTGTGCGACCTCCCCATGCAGTGCCTGGAGGACACTCTCCTTTTTAGGGGGGTCCAGTTCATCTTGTTTGTTTGGCTTTCAGTGGATGAGGGGAAGATCAAGCTAAATATTTTGCCAGCAGCACTGGGGTGTTAATGAGCAGCAGGGGGTGGAGGTGACTGAACTGGAAGCAGAGAAGGAGGACTTTGGCGTATCCCTCCTTGTATAGAGATGGTGGGAGGTTGTGGGGTTTTTTTCATCTTTGGTAGGCAAAACAGCTGCACCAAAAGTTACAAGTCAAGTCAGTAGAAGGGCCCACATTTCATACATATGCTTTGGTGTATAGGTGGTGCATGTGCACATGGGTGTAAGGTGTGTTCACGTAACTGCAGCTGATGTGTGTGTGCTTGTGTCTGTGCAGGCGGGTAGAGCAGGGGCTGTGCACTGAAGCAATGTTACAGGGCTTTTATCTAACTGTAGCTGAAGTAGGTGGTTTATCTGTAACCTGAGGCTTCAGTAACCCAAATACAATCTGAAAAGTTTCAAAACTGTATGGGTAGCCGGGTGGTGATATAACCACTTCTAAAAATTTACCCCCATCTTCTCTTTTACGTGTCTAATGTACCAGAAGGTGGGCATCTGCAAAATTGTGTTTGAATCCACCAAACAGTTTTGATCAGGGGCGCGGGAGGGAAGGAGAGCTGGGGTCTGGCAGGCAAGAAGGAAAAGAGGTCCAGTCTCTCACATGATTTGGGGAGTAGAGGTGGAATGTCCCATCTCCTTATTTCTTATACCATACTGCCAATCTATGGAAATGCTAAATTCAGTTATTTTCATTCCTGGGGAGTGGGGAAGTGGGAGAAGGGATTTGGACCTTCTATTCACCCTGGAATGTCCTTGCTTCCTTGCTTTAGATCAAGCTACAGCTAACTTTTGCTGTTGAGTTGACTCTACCTTGCTAGAGCAAATGCTTTGTTGCGGGGAGGTGACCAAAGCCCAGCCTGGCCTTTCTCTTGCTCTCAGGAGATTTCAAATACTTTATTTGGACCTCAGGAGCTTCAGTAGTGAAGTTGGGGAGAGCCTGTCTCATCTCAGTATCTTTTAGCTTGCTCTTTAGGCCCGGCCTGTTGGTGGTAGGCTGATCTTCTGTTGCTGCAGCATAAATCAATTATTTACAGTGCTCTGCATCTACACACCTACGCTGATTTGGGGCTGCCTTGACACATCGAGCATGCTGGCAGGAGAGGATACAGGGGAAAAAAAAGCCTCCACCATGCTGTAATTTTTTTCAGCTTTCCCCAGCAGTGCTCTGCCAGGTTGTTGGGTTTGTGTACAACAGCTGTGTTACATAAATGTGCTAAATAAGAGACTTAAAAAATATGAGGGAATGTGGAAGATTGGAAGAAAAGAGTTTTCAGGGGTGAGGGAGTCTGTAAACAGTGCTGGAGCCATTACTGTTAATAGTCTGGAAAGGAATCTTGCCTGAAATTAAATATTCAGACTAAAAGAGGTAGTTGCAAAAAAAAAGATGAACATGTGATTTTTTTTTTTTTTTTTTTGTGATGGCAAAGAACTTGTTGCTTGTGTTTGTGCTTTTTGCTGTCTTTTGAGTAAATGTGTTTTTGTGTCAAGTGGGTTCATTTCTCATCTTTTATATGGACTGAATTGTGTGTCGATTT
This sequence comes from Ptilonorhynchus violaceus, assembly GCA_013397565.1. NCBI lineage: Eukaryota > Metazoa > Chordata > Aves > Passeriformes > Ptilonorhynchidae > Ptilonorhynchus > Ptilonorhynchus violaceus. The sequence goes on along the minus strand of VZRJ01008648.1, from coordinate 1,169,391 downwards.
TGGGGTTTTATGCTTGTTTATGTTTAACAGATGAACCCTCTTACTCTGTGTCCTCCTTGCTTTATGTGCACTGAGAGCCTGTGGTGACACAGGCTGGTTTCCAGCCGGGCTGCAAAACAGGGATTTATTGATACCGATGATTTCTTTGTCCTTAATGAAAGCTCAGCAAAGGTCACTCTGTTGGCTTTTATTATGTCAGCTGCCCTTTGCAGAGTTTGCCCTAGGCAGCGTGGATGCTCTCAGAAGATTTGAGTCTGTTCCTTATGTTGTTTCTTTCCTTCTGCAGTGCTACCCTCTTACCATGTTGTTTTTCTCTCTCCTTTAATTTGTGTGAGCAGTTGAAATACTGAACCTTCAGAAACTTCTCGTGCCAAGTGACATATATTAATTTGTTCTTGTTGTCATTTCAACAGCTGCAGATGCCCTGTGTCTAAGGACATGGTTCAAAGCCCCTGTCCTGTGCAATTTCATATTACGGAATAGGAATAATTAATGCATGAAGAATGACACAGTAGGTTATACTGTTAACATTTATGCTTAGTGTGGACAATACATAAAGATCATTGTCGGTTTGGGATTTCTGCATTAGGGGAACTGCAATTTCATTCAGCTTTGCTCTGCTTTTTAAGAAAACCTTTTTCTACGATGATACTTGTACATGATCTTATGTGACTCTGCAGAGAGTGAACTGACTCTGGGTTGATCTATTCTTAACCTCCTCTGGTAGAATGGAGTTAGAAATTTGAGTGAAATTATGTGAGTACCATCCATGTGTGTCTGACCTCACCTGAGATGGGTTTTCAGTCCTTCTGTTCAAAATTTCCAGGTGATGTCTTTAATCTTCCCTTTCCTCTCATTCACTCCCCTCTTTCTTGCATATCCAAGATGGTGTTGAGAAGGGGGCTCAGCTTTGCATTTCTGTTAAGTCACAACTTTGACATTTCTAGGCTAGAGCTAATGCTGCAGACTGTCTTGGGAAATCGATGGGAAATTCCAATCTCAAGTGATTCGTCCCAGTGCTGAATGAGTGGAGCTGTTTCATCAGTAACTCAGGATTCAGATCCACACTTGAATCTTAAAGCAGCTAAGCTGATTCTTATTTTAAATATCTGAATGATCTTATTAATTTCATGAGAAAGGCAGTGCAGGATGATTACAGTCATCTTTAGTAACCCTAAATGGGACCACATCCAGTAGATTGCTGGAGGCATCTTTGAACTCAGCTGGGATGCTCTCAGTACCAAGACTTGAGCCTTCCAAGTTCATAGCTGAGCTTTAGCAAATTTTTGGATTTCTGCCTGGTACTTTGATGCCTGCTACACCTGCTCCGGTGTGGTGCCATTATCTTATTTCAGTGTTGCAGCTTCACCATTGGGACCAAAACCAGTTCTGGATGTATTTTTTACAAGCTTTGTTGAACGGGCTCAGCAGGGCTAGAACTAACTGCAGGGTATATATGGTGAAAAGTGGCGGGAAAAAAGTTATGATGTCTAGCTGGAAGGAATCGTACCATGTAGGATATCAGAGTAGTAAGTACTAAGGCTTGAATTGACTGAATGTGCTTTTTGAAAGACTGATGGAGGAGCTTGTTTCTAGATGTTGAAATCAGTGGACGAGGGGAATTTCCAGAGGGATTGAAGTATTTTATTTTTGAGTTCAGTTTCAAGGATTAAGCAAAATTAAGATGTTTGTTTATATTGCTGTGTCTTAATGCTGCTTTTTATAATATATTTGTACAACAATTAGTAAAAATGAAAGGAAAACCTTACTTCCTCTGTAGTTCTGAAAATTTGATGTAAATTTTATGATGATATATACTGGGTTCCCTTTCTCCTGGGACTATTTGTAGGTAGTCAAGCTTACTGTGCGTGTGAATACAATTTACACATTTTATGCTGTTTGCAAATAACTTCTTTTCTACTCACAGATGTATGTAAAATCAGGCAGGGGATAAGTGGCACTGTATGGCAAAAACAATAGTCGTGTTTGTGTTAGCCTATAGACAGCAGGACCCTGTGATAGTTGGAATAATGAAAGCACAGTTTATAAAAATAGATGTGGAGGAAAATATAGCTGGTTTAGAGTTCTGCTGGCTTCTGTGAAGACCTGCTCTTGTTTTCTATTTGACAGAGAAAGTAATATGGGTTAAAGTACTTTTGCATTATTTTGCCGTGCTGTTATTGTCCAGTAGATCACTTGCTATTACTATATGCTGCTACGGAAGTAATGAAAAATATCCTGCGAAGAATAATAGTCTGAGTCCCTAACGTTTATAAGGTTAGATATGAAAGTTCACTAAAGCCTGTTCACTCACTCGTCTTTGGCTTTGGTACTAATGTTGTGGTTAGATGTTTCTTTTGTTAGAAGAATGTATCATTTGACTTTATTTATGGAGCCCTCAGTGGTTTTGGGGAAGGGGGTGTAGGGGGGAAGGAGCAGCCTTACATCACTGCATCACCACAGTGCAGAAGTCGTAAAACAGCTTTTGACTGACTGTTCCTACAGTGGTATCAGATGATTAGGAATTTCGTGTTAGCATAAAGTGTGACTGGTTTGAGTCTCTCTGTGGATCAAATTCATTATGCTGGTGCAGTCTCTTGAATGATATTAAATTATGATAATTAGTTTTGCATTGGGGGTTTTGTTATTTCTTTTTTTTAATAAAAAGTAAGGAAGTATTTCTTTATGGCTTTTAGTAAGTTTGCTGCCACAGCTTTTGGATCTTATGCATTTAGTGTACATTGTGGTTATTGTAGTATCTGTTGTAAAATATTAATATTTTACAGAATAATGAATAACCTGACACTAATGGAAGAAAATGACAGTTCCCAGTGCACATGGGGAACCTTTAAAATTTGTTTTAGGGTAGCTTCACCTCCTGTTTTCCTTATACTTACGAGCTTACTGGGTCCAACATGTCATTTATCCTTATTTTACATGGATGCTATTAATTGTTATTGATCTTGGAAAGTTACTGGGTCTTAAGAACTTGTACTCTTTGTTCATACATGTGGCTTCAGTTTATGTAATGGCCATGATTATAGGCCCTTGCAGTATTCTGGCTCTGGACAATTAGATTAACCCTTGTTTAAACATAAGTCTCCATTGGAAACTGAGGAGGTTCTTGTATTTGCCTCGTGATCCTTTACAGTGAAGTTCCTCTTCACTGATTAGAGGGGATGACTTAAAATATTTTTTAATCTTACTGGACAGTTACAATTTATTCCTAAGCGTTAGCCAAAATAGAAGTTGTACTTCAATAAATTTCCGTTATCTGTCCTCTCTTCTGAGAAAGCTGGTACGTCCTTGTTGACATAGACTGACCCACTTCAATCACGCTCCATAGGAGATATGAAACTATATATTAAATAATTATGTACTTTATTTCCAGGCTGGTACACAGGATGGTAGGAGTCTAGGATGGGCCAAGTTGGGCTTAGTCCCACTGTGCTGGCAATGTGTGTCCATTTCCTAATGGCATCCTTATCTTCTAAAAGGCAAGGCCAAAAAATTAGATTTAAGGAGGTCACCCGGGATTATGTGGTTGCATGTAATGCTTTCAGTGCCATAACCCTGCTGAATTATGGAGAAAGCCTTCTTAACTATTCAAGTCAACCAGCAAAATGGCCAGTGCTGAGGTTGAACAGTCATGGTTCCTACAGCACATCCTTCTCTGTTCGTGCATGCAGCTCTCATTAAAGCAAATAAGCAAATATTCTGTAGTTAAGGTTGTGGCTACTCTTACAAACCTTTTAACAGCTAATTAGAGCACACTTTGGAAGTTGGGGAGGTTCTCCCGTTTGCATAATCTTGTTTCCTGATTTCTTAGAAGGGTAGGATCTAGTGACTTAAATGCCTAAATGCTCTGCCATCACTAGTTAGGAATTTGGGAATACCACAATCTGTATAGGAAAAACAGCTGTTACATTTCCTAGAGTGAAGGAGTATGAGTCTCTGACATGATCCTCCCTAATTAAATTGCTTGGCACTGGGGAGAGGAAGATGCTCTTCATTTTTTTGAGTTTCAGCCTACTGCAAAAACAAGGCCAAGTTAAACCTCCTGTACAAAGGCAGATACTGATCCTCACCAATGACACTGAAGCTGCCCAGAGGTTTTCCTGGGGGTCTCACTCTGCATGGGTATGTGTTAGACCTCTGCCCCTTATGCTTTTGTCACAGCAGCTGTTAATCAAAGGCAGTTGAAAGAATTTTGCTCAAAACTCTAGGAACCACACATTTTGCTTCCTTTAAAATATATGGATTTAAATTCCTAGGCACCGACATATTCCTTAGGTTCCTAATTTTAGACAGTTGTTTCTGTTATTCTTTTGAAATGGTAATTTTTTTTTTAATGGATGGGTCACCCAAATTGTATGTGAAGAGTACACTTCGCGCTTGCCTCTCTCCTCAGCAGTGGTGCAGCAGCCTCTTGGTCAGCTCACCTTGACCGCGTTTACCTTTGGCACCGATGAGTAAGTGAAAACATGGCAGCTGTGGGCACACATCCCTTCGCTGAAGCTGTTTACATTCTGTAGTTGGGGAATTTTTTTTTTTCTTTGTGCTGTGCAGTTTTTTTGCTGGTTCTAATTTGCCATGACGTGGTCAGTGCTGTTTCCTTCCGGCTGCTTGCGAGCCTGTGGTAGAGATAAGGGTACGTTTACAGCACATTTCTAACATGAAGCTGAGGATCTGCTTCATGTAGGAACGTGGGGATTCTCTGGATTGTACAAAGAATTTATTTATATTGGTTTCATCATTTTGACATGGGAATTCAAGATCCAGAGCATTTTACTTGCAAGACAACTTTGCTAAATTTGAACTGTGTGTGAAGAAGAAATGTGATATACTTGGGATATCCTACAGCTGAGTAGGTCAGTCAGAGTTTTGTATTTTTACTTTGAATAAGCTGTGAAGATGAGAGGTACTAATGAATGTGAAAACTGCGTATCTGAATCAAATGAAAATATGGATATTCTTTTTGTTAACGTTTGTAACTTTTCCTTAGTCTCATGCTTTTAATACGAAACACTTTGAAACTGATGTCTTATTTCCTGAAACAGTTCTGTTTCAGGGAATGAAAGTTCACATACATTAATCAGTAAAAGTAATACCTTTGGAGACACAAAAGGGTCTGACTTCTTGGACGTAGATAGAACAGTTATAATATGCAGAAAGCTTTATTGTGACTGCTACTATTTCACATTGCTAAAGTAATAATTTTTTAATGATAGTTTTTTTTATTTTTCCCTCCACAGTGGTAAAGGCTATCGAGGTGGGAGGAATAACTCAGGAAAGGATTTGCCTTGGTTTGTTTCCCTTTGAGAAGAACCCAGGAACACTGATGATCTAAGAAATACGAACACTGATACTTGATTCATTTTGTGATCCTGCCTTTCTGCCCAGCTGGACCTCGGTGACGCTCTCTGTTCTTTCACATTCAAGAACGTTTTTCTTTGTATGTGGATCTGAGACCTGGGAATGCGTTATTATGGCAGCAGTTGTACAGCAGAATGAGCTTGTGTTTGAATTTGCCAGCAACGTCATGGAGGATGAGCAGCAGGTAAGGGACGGTGTAAGAAACCATATTTGTACAAGTTGGTGCTAAGAGTATTATGAAACCTGAGGAAAAAATGTGGTGTAAAACAAAAAGGAAACATTGAGGTCATTATTGTTGCAGCAGATCTTTGTGCTGTTTCGAAAGCTGCGTCTTGCTTCCTGTAACTTGCATGGGCAGGACAGAAATTGGTTGAAATGTTATAACCTCTGCAGTATTGCAGAGACATCCTCCTCCAGAAATGTTTTTCCTGTTTTGCTGATTTGTGCCAGTAGAATCGATGCATGTGTGATGTAGAATTCCCAAAATTCTGGTATTTTATAGTAGTTTCTACTTCTCTAGTGTGCCAGGATAAGAGTCTGAATAGAAGTAATGGTCACACTATAGATGACTAGAAGGGTCAGTGTGTATCTGCTCACTGTTATTTACAGATTGGTTAATAAATTGTGTTACTGTATGCTGGCTGTTCAGAAATAAGATTGAATGTAATTTAAATTGGTTTCTTTCACTCTGCAGGGAAAATATGTCTGTTTCTACCTGAGCAGGCTCTCAGTTAAGTGTTGATTATTTAAACCACATCCTGTGAGTCCTGAAGCTTTAAGATTCCTATTGTAAAAGTCAGGTGGCTCCTCTTTAGCTGGTAGTTAATATTAGAGTTTGCATTTATTAACAAAAAATGAGGTGTCTGAGTACTGTGGAGAAACAGTTCTTAAAAGGCTGAGCAGTGCCATGACAAACTGTTCCTCTTTTTGTTAATGTGAAAAGCATTTTTTCTCCTCTCTTTAAAAAAATCCACTTTTGGCTTTATAATCTTGTCTCTGGTTTTCTGTATGGCCTAATATCTGGCTTGATCAGTGGCCTGTTTCTGCTGTCAGAGTCATGCGGTCATTTCAATGAACTGAGTGTTGTCTTTCTAAAGTGCTAACTCAGTTTTGGGTGGAATTAGTAATGTAACTTCCTTCCCTGTATTTTTCCAGAGCTTGTGGTAGCCTGGGGATTTAGATATGGGAATTGCACAAGCGTAGCCGAAAATGGGCCTTACTCATTACCTTCTGCTAGTTGTTCATTACTGGCTTTACAAGCCAGTAGGAGAGGAGAGAATTGAGTTGGAGAGGGCTCTTTCAGTGTGGTTCCCGAAAGGGCTAGTGTGAGCAGACGTGGTTTTGTTCAGTTTAGCCGTGCATTCTGCTTCTTGTAGTTTCTTCGGGTGCTCACCTGAAGAACTTTGAAAATGCTAAAGAGCGCTCAGCAGGACAGTAAAACCTCGCTAAACAGAGCTTTCTCCGGCTTCACAACAAACTCGGCATTGATATGTATCTCACCCCACTAAATTCTGCTCCAGATGAAGCCTAAGAAAATAAGATATCCTGTAGCCTACCCTAAAGGTGATGAAATCAAAGGTGTGAAAGGCCAAAGATAGAGGGTGCATAGCAGGAAGTCCATTGCTGCAGCTGACTGCAAGCCCCTCTTAAATCACTGCATTGACTTAGTTCAGATGTCAAAGATGGAGGTTGCCAGCTGGCTGGCTGCATGAAGGTAGATCTTAAAATCTGAGTTGTAGAAGAGGAGTCCTGCACAGGTAAAGACCTGGGAAGCTGGAGCAAGGTTTAGTTGGATGAGGGTTCACAGTACAACATTAGCCCAAAAGACTGTTTCTGGCTTATACTTGATTGATCTGCTTCTTACCACACAGGAGCTATTGCTACTCTTAAAGTTTTGAAATGCTGGATAGATTAGTTGTATTTAGGGATGGATAACACAGTTTGTGTACTTTGAAAAAATTTTAGCTCTGTAAGTGCTCTCTGTTGGGTAAAAGCGTTTTTCTGATCTTTATCATATACAAAAGGTGACATTTATACATAGGTGTCATTTAACTCATCTCTGGATAATTATTTTTCCAATGCCCCCACAAGCTGGCATTGCAAGAACTTTGGTATTTTTCTTCTTGTCAAAGCTTTGCCTGGAGCTCTGTTGTGCCAAGAGCTTCTGGGACATGGAACAGCTGCAGGGAGAGGTTCGGGGTCTAAGTGGCAGCTATGCTCAGTATTTCAGGGAAGTCATAATTCATGGCTATTTTGTTTAATTTTTTTTTTTTAAGTCTTGGTTAAACAACCATAAATTAGGAACACTCCATTTGCAAATGTAAGCATTCAGCGGCAGATGCCAATGGGAGGGGCTCAATCACATGGACCTGTGTGAACAGGAAAGGCTTGCTCTTATCAGCTTTGTCCTTTGCAGTTTAGAAAAGCATATTTTAATTTTTTTTTCTCAGAGGGTTCATTTAACACGTAGTAGATCTGTGGTGAGGAAGAAATGGAATGAAAACATCCTTGTAATTTTCAGAAGGGAGCAAGTGGCTTGCGCTAATTCTACCGATTACCTGTCTGGCTTCTGCTACATGTGAGGGATCTGGTTAAAATAGAGAGTTCGCTTTTTTTTCTCTCCTCCTTTCTGTGTTTTTGTTTTGTTTGGGATTTTTTTATTGTTGGGAGACAAGGAGAGACTGCACTCATAAAACTGGCAGGAGCTCCTAGAGGCTTTGGCTGAGTCAACCTGCTTCTCTTCCTGTCTGCAGCTTCTTCTCTAAATGCCTTTTCATTTAGTCCTTTGTGGACTTACAGCTAATGTGATATTTGATCGGGACATTGTTAATTTGAAAAGCTGAATAAAAGCAGCCACAGTGGCTAGATCCATACCAGGAAGTTTTAACTGGTGCCAGGGACAAGTTGAATCATTGCAACCATTAAATGGCTAACATGGCTCCCAGCATGACTGCTCTGTGCTAGGAGGTGCTCTCTCAGGTGGCTCTGATGTGTGTGGTAACCTGTGCCTGAAGACCACTTCTGTATTTCTGGGGGATGTTTCTCTTTCCTCTTGATGAAGAGTGGTCCAAGCCCTTAGGTTGAGCCATGACTTCTGCACCATCATCACATGCCTAGATTTGGTCTTTCACGTTCCCTGATGTTGCCACAGGCGTTATGAAATACTAAGTTATCTGGTCAAGATGAAAGTCTACATTTTTTTGGCTATTTCCAGCTCCTGCAGAAGGTTTCCCCCTTATCCACTTGCAGTTTTGCGAAGACTTTAAGGAAAGTATGAAATCTGTAATGAGGTTGTCTCCCCAGAAAAGCAAGCATCATGTGTCTGCCTGCAGCATCTCTCTATGCCATTTGGTCATTTCTCAGATGTTGGCCATAGGAACACCTTTAAAGTTAAGAGGCTGCCTCTGCACAGGGAGCTTCAGCAAGGGAAAACCAAAGGCTGTTTTCTAGTCACTAAGGTCACTTTGCGTATTTTTGTTTAGGTTTCTGGGGTTTTTTGTTGTTTGTTTAAAATAAATGGCTATCTGTATTGCGAGTCTGAATTTTGTTATTCAGTTAAAAAGACAACTGGTTTTATCCTGAGGTTTCTTTCTCCTTTTTTTTTTCCATGTAGCTTTTCCCTTCTATCTATTGCATGCATTTCTTCCCACCCATCACTCACTTGCACAAATTTTATTCAACACCAGTTAGAAGCTAGTACCCATATTCCTGGGATAAGTTGTCATTCTTAAGAACTTGAGGTATAAGAGGACAGTACCTCCAAAGCAGAAGAAATCCCCTTCTTCATTTTCCATTTCCACAGCCAGGATGATGTTTTGATCTTCTGTCAGTTGGTGACAGTTCATGAGACAATTTTCAGAGAAAAAAAGAAGCACCTTGTCAGCACGTCAAACACACTAGAAGAATTAGAGAGCAGGAAGGAAGATTGCTGCCTTTAGCCCCCGAAGGAGGACAGGGTTCAGTTTTCAGGGGATTATGGAGCGTAACCAGTGCTTTCAGGGACCTGCTCATGAGACTTTCCATGGACTTCAGCATTTATATGAAGCTTTGCATTCCTCCCAATTGTTAAAGTTCGGTCTACAGGACTGGTTTGTAGAGGGATTTGGTGTCTAAGATTCAGGAAGGTTTCAGCAGTAGCTCAATTACTTTATGTGTCCAGCAGACATGAGAGATAGGAAGAAGCCAAGTCAAAGCTTTGGTGGAGCTAGGGTTTCATATTTTAACTATATTTTGTGTGAGAAATATGAAGCAGCAGAAATAGGAAAAAAATTAAAAATACACAAATTGTTCTTCTATGGATCTCCATATCGATTTCTTGAAAATCATTGCTGACACTTTAATTTGGGAGTTTTTTAAACTTTGGGATAGTTTGCGCTCTTCCTTTTTGCTAATGTGTATAGATCCACCTTTGTATTAGAAATAAATTATTTTGTGCTCTTAATATTAGAGAGGTAATTTAATTTGGCTTAATTGAATCACTACCTTGTAGTTCTTAATTTAATGTTTTCCCTGTGTGTAATTCTCATTACACACTAGCTTCAAAGGGAGCTGTAGTAAAAAATAGCTCTTTTGCAGTTCCAAATGTGTACAAAGTTATTTTGGTGTCTTACAAAACAACAGAGCTACAAGAAGGTTTAGCTTAGCTCTCAACTGGGATTCAGACGCTTTCAGTGAAATCAGGAAGATTATAGAAATACTGAGGTGAGGTTTTACTTCACAACAGTCATATGTGCATCTGTGTACATGAGTATCATGTACATGAGTATCATGAGTATCATAACTGAAAGGCTTGCTAATGAAATCATAACCAATTGCAAATACTGTACAAAAAAGCAATGACCACTTCCACAAAAATGCATTTCAAAATAAATTTGTTTGCAGTTGTGTAAATGATTTTCTCAATAGGAGCATATTAGAATTTGTTCCAGCCTTTCCTTCCTGCCATGGAAGTGAAAAGGAAAGTCCATACATTGTACTGCTGTAGGGTATGAGTTGGAAGCAGGTGTAACAACAGTTTTAAAATAAAAGGCCACAAGAAGTGATGTTTGCTCTGATTCTCCCAGTTCAAAACTGTGATTAAGTTAAAGAAAAACACATTTAAAGTGTCTTACCATGAGTAAATGCTTTTCTGTTCATCTCCAGTCTTTTGGAAGCACAGTGTGTCAGCAAGCTCCTTGGATAGTCCGGCACCAAGTTCAGGTGAAGAGGTATTGCCCTGCCATGAGGGTTTCTCTGCCTGAAGACAGACACAGCAACCATATCAGAGTACATGTATGATGGTTGTTTCTAGACATGGTCAAAATACAGTTTAATCTTGCAGAGGAGTTCAGATCTAATCACATGGATCAAACCAAGTGCTGCTGATATGCGTGAAGCAGCACAATTCAGCACCACGGGAAACATTTAGGTCAGCACTGAAGTGTATTTTAGAAACACATGGATGTTTGGGCTTTTGTAACTAAGTTTCATAGTAAAGAGTGTAATATAAATAGGGCTTTGAGAATTTGATCTGAAAACATGTGACAATCAGTTGATTTTATGTGTGTTTCATTTATTATCCTTAAACATTTTTCTGTAACTTGTCCTCTCAGAGGCCAAGCCAGTGGCATGAGCATCAGTCATTAGAGAAGGGCAATACTGAGCCAGAGTAATTTTCTCTCCAGAAGAAGCTAATGTAAGGCTTATCTTAAGCACAGGCAACTCGATCTGTGGCTGCAGACACTGCAGCCGCTGAGCTGGTGCAAGGGCGGAAGCAGGGAGAGAGGAGCGCGCCTCGCTGCACAGCCGTGGCGAGGAGGAAGCCAGCCACTTGCTGAGGAGTGTGTGGGACACAGATACCTACACCAGAAATGAGCACCTCAGCGCCTCCACCCTTTTATAGTCAGTGCAGAGAAATAGGTGGTTTTAGGGCATGGCTCATCCTATCGTAGCACAGGAACCTAAAACTGGGCAGGGAAATTGTGCCCTAGAAATACAATTTCTGTCTGTTGGCTGGGAAGGAAACCTGGGGTTCCTAGCTCATGTCCAAGTGTCTGCACCACAGCTGTCTGTAACTTAAATCCCAAAAGTTACGTATTGTGGCATATTACTGAAACTGATGTATTTAAACTACTTTTAGAACGTAAATTGTATCTCAGGAATGAGGCTGTAAAGTACAGCCTACCAAGTACAAGGTAGCAGTAAAGCTACCTTGTAGCTTGTGGAACATGTTGTTGAAAACAAAACTTTTTTTAATGCATATCGTTTTTATTTTTCTTCTCTCTTTACGGTGCTTTATCTTTTTGTATTGATGTGGCTTTTATTTAATCAAATCTATTTGTTTATTCTTGCCTAGAAGCAAATGGGATCAAGGATGTTGGGGTCAGTAAACAAATAGGATGCAAAATGTGAACATGACTTTTTCTGAGGAACAGTTGGGACCTCTTGGCCATCAATGATTTCTGGTTTCTCAGCTCCAGCACGATGCAGCGTTGGTTAGAGGTGGCCACAAAGGTGTGAGGTAGCAGCTGTTCCATTGCTTGACTCGATATATGCCTGTCATCTGGCAATATGATTGCACAAGAGGGCTTTAACTGGTCTGCACTTTGTTCATTTTTATTGATCTTCTACCATATTGCTCTCTTTTGAAACTTATGTTTGATAGAATAGGTAATTTTTTGTTGGGTCTATTCTTTAATTTTGGTTTTGTTGTGATGTTTTTTGTTTGTTTTTTTTTAGTTTAGCAGACTGTCCATGATAGAAGTCCATTAAAATACTATTTTTGATTTTTAGTTCTTCCTTTTTTCCTGGTTGCCCTTTACCACAGTTTTTGCTGAGGCATGTTTTACAAAACACAGAGCAATTCAAAGTGATAATTACTGCCTTTTAAAACTTCTAATTGTACTTTCTACTTTCAGTACTTACAGTCCAGACTCTTCCCCAGGGGAGGTTTACTCCCGTAGCTGTTGTCTGGTTTGAGCCAATAGCTCTGATACCATTTTCCATTGGTGTGGGTAGTGGCAAGAGTAAGACATGAGTAATTCCTAAACAGAGGCATAATCATGCAGTTGTTTTTTTTTTCCTCGGGTTTTTAACTTGTGTGGTTAAATAAAACTACTTGATCTTCTTTCCAGTCCCTGAAGGGAGCCTACAAGAAAGATTGAGACTATTTGCGAGAGCATGTAGTGACAGTACAGGTGGGAATGGCTTCAAGCTGAAAAGAGGGTAGGTTTAGATTAGATATTAGGAAAAAGTTTCTGTGAGGGTGGAAGGGTACAGGAACAGGTTGCCCAGAGAAGTTGTGAATTCCCCATCCCTGGAAGTGTTTGAGGCCAGGCTGGATGGAGCTCTGAGCAACCTGGTCTAGTGGAAGGTGTACTTGCCTATGGCCGGGAGGTTGAAACTAGATCATCCCTAAGGTTCCTTCCAACCCAGGCCATTCTATGATTCTATAATCTGTACATATCTGTACTCTTCTGTGGAGAATGGGACCAAATGTACATATACTGGTTTTCTCAGAAACATGTTTTAGCAACTTTTTAGTTTGTTTTCTTGTTTTTAAGCTTGCCGCATTCATAATATGTTTTATTTTTGTAATGAGAGAACCTTAGAGTTACACTAGACTTTGTTTGAACCTGTTCTACTATCATGAGCTACGACTTTCTTCCTGCAAATGACATTTTAAAACTCACTTTGGAAAATACTGTGTCTGTAGTAGATGTTGTTTGCTGAAAACCTCTTCCTGTTGAACTGTCACCTTTCAGAGAGTGTGCATCTCATTATTATCGCTGGTCAGCTCGATTTCTGTTTTCCAGCTGCGTCTTTTCTTCTGTATCTGATGCCAAGTGACTTTCAAGACAGAAGGATGATGTCTAAAAGCAGACTTAGGAAGGAAAGCAGCAAGGGGGGTGTGGTGTGAGTAATGTCAAGTGACTAAAGCCATAAGAATTAGAGAGGGAACGTATTGCAGCACTTACATCAACCCGTTACACCCCTTCCTTTTGTAGCAAGTCTCCCCTAAAATAGTGATCTTCAAACAGTGTCTCGTGGGAAGCTCAATGCCTGTGGAAGCTTTGTCCAGTCCTCACAGCCACAGGACTCCTCCACCCTCAGCTTGATGGGAAAAGCAGAAGATGAAGGTGTTTGCAGCAGGTTGCTCACCCAGTATTATTGCCAGCAAAGTTTAGCACTTACTGTGCTGTGCCACTCTCTATTGTCAGCTTTAACGCTGCAAAATCATGTCGTGCAAGTTTGGTGTTAGGTACTGAAATAAAGTCAATACAGTAGATACTAAAGTGATATTCAGCCTCTGGCTCATAGTGGGACACTGCTGCTATTTGCTTTTGTGTGCTAAAAATCATCTTGTCCATTAGTGCTCCCTCCTGACTGTTTAATATTCAGGTGATGTAGTATAGGTCTGTTGAAGTATTAGTCATTAAGTGGTTAGATTGGATGCAGTGTAGCTAATGTTTTGTTGGTTGTTTTTTTTTTCTCCACTCCCCAGCTTGGTGATCCATCTATTTTCCCTGCTGTCATCGTGGAGCATGTTCCTAGTGCAGAACTCTTACATAACTACTCTGGCTTAACCTGCGTGGATGAACCTAGTGACATGATCACTGAGAATTCTCTGGATGTTGCAGAAGAGCAAATCATAGAAGATGATGATATCACCCTCACAGGTTGGCAATAAAATAATTTCTCTGCCATGTCTTTGCACGAAGATGGCTGTGACTAATGGTGGAAAAAAGTTTAATGACAAAAAACAACAGGGAACAAAATGAACAGTGGTATTGAATGCTGTTAATTCTGTACAACACAGAGAAAATGACATTAATACTTTTAGCCGGTGGCTTGCAATCCCAGTTGCACAGCTGATAATGGTGAAGAGTTTCATCCATCAACAGTGATTAATGCAGAGTCCTGCTCAGAGTACCAAGATTTTTCTTTGCTCTTCATATGTTTTGTTTGCTCCTACTTAATAGGTGATACATTCCTAAGTAAACATATATACCAAAAAGCAGGAATATGCAGCTTGAGTAGATGTACTGCTTTTAACTTCCTGAGGGTATACAATTAGCTGTAAAATGTGCATGCTAGCTTGACTTACTGGTGTAAGTATACTCAGCATAGTATTAATTTTGGATCTCTAATAATGATTAACACCTAAAATACATAGATGTTTTATGTAAATTCTGTTAGAAAAGAGAAAACAATTCTCAAGAGGAAAGCTCAAAGCTCTGTCACATTTTTTAAAAACCAGCCCCTCACTGGATGCGTGTATTTGAAGCACATCTGCAGAAAAGTTCTCAAAGGTGGGGTAGATACATTACAGAGAGAAGTCTTCTTTCAGCCACTGGGCTCCACACCTGGACTCTCTCCAGGGATGGAGAAAGCTTGCTGGTTTCACTCATGCTTTTGACGTTATTTCCAAAGACATGCTCTGATACAATCTTTTACTACCAAAGGCAAAACAAGAACTCAACATAACTTGACATGAGGAACAGTTCACAGAGTAAATTGACATGAGCTGTCCTCAGTAAATGGCTCCTTTCTTTTCATAGTAGTGAATTATCTGTGAACAGACTGTGACCATACAAATAAGTTAGGTTATTATTCAGAAAGGTTTGACATACTCAAACTTTATTTCAAGTTGAGACCTCTTGCCAACTTGCTGTTCATGTTAATTATTCACACTGCAACTGGCATTTCCCCAGTGTGTTACTTAAGCACGCACTTAATGCCTCCATGTGAATTTCATAGAGGATCGTTTTTGTGAATCCATATTCACTGTAATATATTGTGTGTGAATTTTTACTTGCATGAGTAATTGTGAAACTCCACTTTTGTGAATGCCCTTGTTAGCCTTTTTTTTTGTTGTTGTTGCTGGTCACATGAGAAGGGTTTGCAAATTGCTGCCAGAAACTGAAAATACTTAATCCTTGTAACCGATGGTGTCCAAGGGTTTCTGGGATACTTTGGAGGCAGACAAGTACAGTATTGTTCCCATCATCCATTGTAGTTCAAGGAATCTGGTTTTCTTTAAAGGCAAAGTCTTAGAAATCAAGAGCTGCCACTTTGCAGAGATTATTGCTGTGAAGGAGATGTTAACTAATTATCTGTTTCACACTCTCCTTCCTGTGCATATTGTAGGTTTCCTTAGAAGGGAAAGTGGATGAATGCAGACCATGCAGGGACCAGCACTGCTGCTGGAAAACTGCTCAGGACAAGGGAGGCAGCACTGGTAGCTCAGCCCCTGGTTTCTGGCAGGAAGCTATCCAGCGTGACTCTATAGGGGCCTATAGAATTTGTGGCCTAGGGGTGTGAAGGCACCCCACAAGCGGTGAGGAGAGAACATTGGGGAAGGAGGCCCCTGTCACCTCCCTGCCCACTGCGGACAAGCATCGGCTGTGGCCGCAGCTGCCCACTTGAACTGCAAGACTGCTGTGTGGAAGAGACCCTGTGTTCAAGCACAGCTTGCTGTAGGCTGCCTCTGAAATGGGGCTAATCATAACTGAATTTTCCCACCTACTCTATTTTTCAGCTGCTTTTTTTATTTCCTCCTTTCTTTGAAGTTTCCTTCTGGATTTTATTCATGGGCGTGTTTGGTCTCAACAGTGAAATGTGTTGTTTTGCTCTTTGAAGTTTGTACCAGTCTTTTCAGTCACTTCCACACGTTATGCCTTTGAGAGAGGATCAGACATTATAAAGACTGTACTAATTCCACATTAAAATATTTATAAGATCGAAATTCACACTAAAACAAAACTGAAACCACCATAATTTATGGCTAGACATTACTGAGCAATGACTGTTTAATATGAAGGATTTAGCTTTTTTAAAGTTACTAGTTTTTCAGTACTATTTTATGACTGTGATACACTGGGCTTCTCTTTTCTCTTAGATTAACAGAAATTAGCATTAGGCCTCACAAAACTGAAGCAATTAGTTTTTAGTGATCTATCTGCAGAATAATGGACGCTGATAGGTTTTTTCATCTATAGAGTGTAGATTCAGCTCTTCAAAAGCACAGCTGTTGCACATTGGTAATTACTTACCTGTTGTATAAATTATAATCTGCAGAAAACTATAAGAACAGCATCTGTTGCACACGAAACCCTGCTGCGACATGGCCAGCAACCAGCTTTTTAGCTACGTTAATGCTCACGCTGTAATATTTTTGTAACGAATAGGCAGACGTGCCTTATCACCTTCCTCTTTAAAAGCACTTTTCCCTGGAAGAACCACGGTGGCAAGTTTATGGTCGGTTTGTTGCCAGTATTACAGGATTTTGAATGATTAACTATCATGTAGTAAACGCTGATTAACAAAATTAATTCGAGCGTTTGGCCTTGAATGAAGATTTATCTATAAAGGGAATATTGAAATACTTTTTCTCTGAAAAATACGGGGGATGATGTTTTGTGCAGAAGAATTCTAGGCCAACTTGTCAGATGGTGCAACTTACTACACTTTTATATCTTATTTATGTAGTTAGTTATGGTTATAAGGTGCACAGGAAGGAGGAACTAATTGGAGTATGTAATTCCTGAAAACAATTTTTTTAAAGTTCTTGTTAAAAATTTTTTTTTAATTTTGTCGTGTCTGGTGAGTTTAATTTATTAAAAACAATGGTTAATTGAAGTCTGCCATTTTGTGGTTATCCTGGCTGGATAACCTGGCTGGTTCTGGCTTTGTTTTCATGGGATCAGGGAAGTGGCTGCACTGAGACAGTTTGGGGAGGATGAGAGAGGACAGATGGAAAATTTCCATTCAGATGCCCGTGCCCTAGTCTGGGTAGGGAGCATGGAAGTGTATATTTTCATAGATCAATACTGGTACTTAATAACCAGTTTAGAAGCTATTTTGCAACATTCTGAAGTTCGGTAGCATTTGCCTAGCACGTTTTATAAAGCTCTAGCAGTCCTGCACAAACCCAGCATTGACCATGGTAATTTGTGATGCTACAAAGAAATCCAAAGGAGTAGTTAGGTGGAAACTGAACTTTACAGTGTTAATCTGTGAGGATTGTGAGTTGATGAGATGCCAGTTGTAAAAAAACGGGTTTGGTTTCAGTTACTTTGTAAAGAAATTATTCATGGCTGCCTGTAGCACTGGTTAAAACCAGAGAGGGTTTTTTATATACTTCCTCAATGACATAATTTTCTTTACAAATTGTAAAGCTTTGTTTAAAAAAGAAAATGGTGATTTGCAGATCTCTTGAAATACCTGTGTTTTTAAACTCAGTTTTCCAGTGTCAGATAAGGATCAGTTCAGAGTTGATACTAAGACGTAAGTGCTTGAATTTAACAGCCAGCTATTCTGCAAAAGGGGGCTCTGTCCATGTCTAATGGATCTCTTTCTACTTCTAGCAACTTTAGATTTGTTCTGACATTATTTTGAGGCTCTGCAGTCTTTGCTTTTGTCTCTAGTAAAACCAGCAGTGAATTTAAACACAGCTGTGAGTAGCGCAGCCTTTATCTTGGCCTGGACAAGGACTTGCGTTGTCCACTCTCCAGAGCTGCCAGCCACCAGGGAAGCAATGAGAGTGGGACAGGATTGCCAAAAATGATGTAAAAATTTTTAAAAAGGCACTAGACAGGGGTAGGGAAAGCAGGACTTTGAACTGAGGTGAGGAACTTCCAGTGTGAGGTATAATTTCAGAGCAGAAAGCTGTGTTTGGGAAAGCCTCGTGCTAATGCTGATTCATAGGGAACCTGGATTTGCAGTAACTAGGCAGAAACTGGCATGCAGATGCAGAAGATTAGGTTTGTGGCTTTTTCAGATAAACAAAAACTTGTAGAGTACCCTGGGAAAAAAATGGGAGATATTTTTAGGTGTGATTTTCCCCCTCCCGTCTATTTTTCCCCTGCTTAATTTTCTCCTCTTTTTTTCTTACCCATTTTTTATTCTCTGCCTCTTTTTCCCTTTTTCATTTTTTTCTTCCCCATTGTTTTCTTTCCCCCGTCTTTTTTCCTTTTTTAAAAAAGCTTCTGCCTATTTAAGATAACATTTGAAACCTGATACTTCTCAGAAATTATACCCCCCACTGCCCCATTTTTTCAGCTCTGACTTTGGCAAAGTGTAGTAAATAAGCCATTTCATTCCAGTTCTTCTTAAATCCGGGACTGTATAGTAACTGCCAGCGATTAGAATACCATTCTGCAATATTATAGAAAAGCTAAAATAAGAGCCACCAGCTTGCCTTTGGTAGCTGGGTTGGTTATCTCTAAGCACTCTCTCATGTTGAGGGATGTGAATTAGCATCTTGCTGTTAGAAGGACAAAGAGGTGGTCCTCCACTTTTTCTGTGAGGTGCCCTACACCTTGTTTGTATTAGCTCCTGAGTTCTTGTAATTCAACTTGCTAACGTAGCAATAGCCCCAAAACCTTTTCAGAAATTTTATAAATCTCAGTTGTCTCACTGTGTGATCCAAAAAGTGTGAAGCCTGGCACGTGTTAAGTGACAGAAGTTTGAATCGTGAACCACGGGCAGAGATGGCAGAAGAACCACAACCCTTGTTTTTTCCAGCAACAGGGAAATATTAAATTGTCTTAAACCACTTTGTGAAGTCATCTTCTCAGAAGAGGCTTGAAGGGTGTTGGTAAGAGCATTGGAGTGGTTAAGAAATTTATTTTTGCCGTTCTGTGTTTGTGGATAGAAAGATAGCGCTGCTGCTTGTTGAGTAATACATCTGGTCCCGGTAGCTCGGCTCGAAAGCTGCAGATTGAGATGCAGATTAAGCCCTGGGTGGGAGTTTGAGACAAAAGGCCGTGAACTGCCAGCCCCCAGGGAAAGGAAGGGCACGAAGGTGGCCTGGGCCAGGCAGGTGAATGGACAGTGAGAGAGACAGTACTAGCCGGGAATTGCCGATCTTTTGGATAACAAAGGAGAAGAAGACAGGTGACAGCAGCAGCAGCAAAGTGGATGGGCACAGAGGGGAAGAGGGAGACTTGCCCGTGGGCGCACCATGAGGCTATAAAAGCCGAGGAGTTCCTTGGCTGGGTTGCACCTTGGGGGCACCAGCTCTGGCTGTTCCTGTGTTGCTGTGCTGTAAATAAACAGCTTTATGGAACGAGACATGTGAGACTCTGCTGTGAGAAACCTGGGGTCAAACCGTTGAGGAAACCTGTTCTGACTGTGTAAGTGGGCTGTGTGGGGAGCCGGACTGCAAGCGGGGACCCGTTGGTCACTGGAGCTGCCCACTGAGAAGGGGCTTCGGTCCCAGCAGTGGCAGTCTGGGATGATGGGAGTAAGACTGTCAGGGAATCTCATGAATGGTCAGACTGGGACGTTTCTTTAGCATAATTTTATTTTTTGTGAGCATGAAATTATATTAATTTCTATGTTTACATTATTTATATGGCTATTGTAAGTTCCTTTCATTAGTCTTGAATAGGAATGGTAAACTTCTAGCCACATGGTATAACAGCGATGTAAAGCTGGCAGCCTCTGCCTCATCTGCTATTTTTCAGAGTGAAGAATTGACTCCGCTCCATCACCTCAATACCTGAAAGCCAGCAAGCATGTTTGGTCCTCCTACAGCTCTCTCTGGGGAAAGAGCAGGCAGCAGCAGCTCTGAGAACCCGGGGGGTTCCAGTGGGGGTACCACTGCTGGCTTTTATATTGTGTGTGGCAATGTAAGCCAGCCATGCTCCCTGACTTTGGCTGAGCTGGATCACGGCTGGTTAACCTTCCTGTCCATTCAGCAATGAATCTGAGAATAGCTGCTTTGGCAGTGCTGTGTGCCTATATTTATATTTGTATGATGTGACATCCTTCTTGAGGTCTTGGTCATGCTGGTAGATGGTATGGAAAGCTCCCATCCAGACAGAAGCAGAAGTGATCAAGTCACCAGCACCAAGTCAAGCCTGAGCATGGCCGCAGACTGCATGGGCTGTGCATGTTCTGTCTCCTCCTCAGCTGGCCAGGCATTCCCTAGGGATGGTGGGTGGTTCTTGGGGCTGAGGTGCTCTGCATCTGAGCTCCTGAGCCTGTCAGATGCCTGACAAATTTGTCAGCGACTTGCTGCTCTGTCTTGCTCTAGAGCTTCCTGTGCCAAGACCTGAGCGCATACTCACTGTCTCCCCTTTCTCTTCATGCTGTCCTCCTCCCCAGCTCTGTGTTTCTCATTTCTTAAGATTGAAGATGTCAGCCAAAAGGTGCAGATCCTTAACCTTCTGAATGTCTTTGCAAGATATTGGGTAGAGGTGGTCCTGTAGACAACAGGGTGAGTTGCTGTGTAGATCAGGGGTTCCCAACACCTGTCTACTTTATTCTGTCTTAGGCTGAGCCTCTTATGCTTGGGGCATTGTGGGACTAAGGTCAAGAAAAAAATCCAGAAGGCAGGGAGGCTTCTGTAAATCACAGCTGAGTGCAGGAGGTAGGGCTGATACGTGGATGTCAGCATGCATCTTTGCCCTCTCATAATGATACGGTTGCTGAAGCTGTAAACGTTTGAGGTGAAACCAGCGGGTTTTATTTGGTTGTTTTTTTAATTATGTAATTGCTTAGTGCAATTGAACTGCTTGCTTTGTTGTTGCTGTGATATTTTTAAGGTTAAAGTACAGAAATTCTGGCATAAATATTCCTGCTTTTGTGCGCAGAAATATTCCAAAGTCATTACATTGTGTTTTAAGGTGCATGTTTGTTTGCTCTGTCAGTCAGTCTGGGTTGGTTTTGGTTTGGTTTTTTTTAATGTGACTGCCCCACCCAAAATTCCTCAAAGCTAAATAGGGAGAGAGTGTGTGAAGCTGACTCATTACCAGACTGAGACTGAGATTCCTTGGTGTCCTAGGGAGGGGAATACTAATGCAGCCCTTTTTCTCACTTTGATACATGCAAGTGAATTCCCCAAAGTTGCATCAAATTCATGTCAAAGGATAAGGAAGCCTGGCCCAAGCATTTCCATTCAACAAACAGTAGTTTCTAAAAGAATGTGTTAAACAGTTTTGAATGTTTATGGTTCCAGGAACTGCCATCTACATTATCTTTCATGCTACAATTATTTTGAAAAAATAATCTGGTAAAGTACACCTCCAGTTAAACCAGTACTATTGTCTTGAAACAGCTGTTATTTTGCAAAATGATATTTTTTTGGATTTTGTTGCTGTGTACCCTCCGATGACCTTAATGTGTACCTTAAGCATTATAATTAATGCTCGGGAGCTTTGGGTTTGTCTAATGGCTGCCCTCATGAGACTGATGAGGAATTGTCTAGAAGTCAAAAATTTTGAAAAGTTTGCCAGCTCCCTGTATTGCTTTTCATATTTCACGTTTGCTTTCCAATATATTCTTGGAGCCTGCACCGTTAGCCCTACCTGTAATTCCCACAAGTTCGAATGATGTAGGATTCAGTTTCAGCTTTACATCATATGGTCTGTAATAGAACTTGTGGGATATTTTCTTGTCTCTCCTCCAGGCTAAATGACTGGATAGTTTTGCTGACCATCTCTTATTTTGGAATTCACTTCTTTCATAGAACCACAGAATTTCTAGGGTGGGAAAAGACTTCTCAGATTATCAAGTCCTACTGTCAACCCAGAACCACCATCATGCTTACTATTAAATCATGTCTTTAAGTGGATCATGTTTTTCTGTGGATAACGCATTGGACCACCATAAGAAGTTAGCAATATTGTGTTTTTAAATAATATTCTATGGAATATTGTTTGTGTTAGTGATATTTCTTAGGTTCATGGGTGTTATGTTTTACTGCCTGTGCTTGATCAGCAAAGAGAGGGGTTAGAAAGATTAGGAAGAAACAAAGGGTTTGTGTTGGGTTTGTTTTGGTTTATGTACTGTACTAAATAAATTAAATTATTGCGGTGTGCGTTTTCTCCCCAGCTAATCTATTACGACTCATCTAGTAGAAGACCACGTTAACCACTTTTTCTTTTTTTTTTCCTGGAAATGAAATAGGAATAAATATCGTATTAAGCTTTACATCTAGTTTGTAGCTTCTTAAGAGGTTGTTTTTTTCTCCCTTGCTTGTAGTGGAAGCATCTTGTCATAATGGAGATGAAACAATGGAAACAATTGAGGCTGCTGAAGCACTTCTCAATATGGACTCCCCTGATCCTATGTTGGATGAAAAAAGAATGAGTAAGTTTTTTTTGTGAAAGAAAATCCAATCTGTATATGCCTTTTTTATTTGTGAAAGGAGGAGGGATTCAGTGCAGCATCTTTGCACGGAATTGGTAAGATTATTTTATAGCTTCCAGATAGCCTATACATACTTAGTCTGGATATCAGAAATCCAGTGTTGCATGCAATGAAGGATTTCATTGCCATGCCCGAGCTGAACAGGAAAGGAAAGAATCAAAAATTACAGAGGGAAGGTATGAATCAAGCTGGATGGTTTAGATTTCAGTGTTTTGTTTGGTTGATGTTTATGTTGTCAGGGTAAAAGAATGTACACTTACATGTGCAGATTGCCTTGAATATGAATGTGTAATCACTAGATAATTGTGCTTTTTGCAGGGTTGGTTCTATCAGTAAATTGTTCTATTTTAGTAGTGCTTTTGCTTGTGTAAAGTGTTGTTGTCACATACATTCTATTATGAACTAGTCTTCTCTCATGTGTCATAGTTTTATTTTATTCTGTGTTTAAATTTTTGCTCTAAAACCAGCTTTTTAAAGTCCTCATGGCTGTGTGAAAATATTCCTTTTGTCCCTTTCCCTTAAGCAACTATGTTTGGCGCAACGGAAGAGGAAGATATGGTGCCTCCTATTACACACGTGTCAGTCACGCTCGATGGGATCCCTGAGGTGGTGGAAGTTCACCAAGCCCCAGACCCTTATGCTGAATCACCAGAGACTCCAGAATTTGAACAACCAAAGAAGAAGAAAGGTGAGATGCTACCAGAGAACAGCATGGAGCAAGAGAGTAGTGGGTGGCATGGTCACCTCCCTCTGAGTGTCTGAAACCGTTCTGGGTGTCTTTCCAGGTAGTGTGAGCATATATACTTGTGCTTAGACTAATGATGTTGTAGAGGTAGCAAATATAGCTTATCCTACAGGAAATAGGAATCTCTGCTTGTTCCTATTTATAGTTTCTTCTTCAGAGCAGAATTGCAATACAAGCCATAGAGCTTTTGCTGCTGTGAATCCTGAAGTACTTTCATTAGCTCTTACTTAGCTTCAGTTGAAGATGCTTGATCAGTTCAGAATATGGGATGGGAATGGGAAGGTTCTTTTAGCTTTTCTTACATAGTACTGATTTAATTTTTTTAGTAATAGCTGCATGCTATAGTAAGCACTAGTCCCATTTGTAGCAGATTGCTTTTACACCGTGTAGTGATGTTCCATTGCAGTCAGTACTGTGCCAAAGAGTAATGAAGTAGAGTAAGCCAGACCTTCTGCTCCTGTTTTCCCACCCTGCTTCAGCATGGACCCCATTAGAGGCTCTGAAGCTGGTGTCCGCAGGGAAAGAGAGTCATGCTGTACAGACAGATGTTAGGTGCTCTTGCAACAAATTACAATGAAAAGAAAAATAAACCAAGGAAGTTACATTTCTGGAACTAATCCTAGGGCTCATCCTAGAGCATGAGGACTTTAACAGGTTGGCCTCTCTAATAGTCTTCCAGAACAGGGTGTCTGCCAGCCAGCCCTACTCCTGCTGAATAGGAGTGCATTTTTGCTGCTACTTCTGCTAATTCCAAATGTTGGGAGTTGTTATGTGTGAGACAGAGCATATTGGCCTATGGAGATCTTGGGGAAGCCTCCTGAGCCCTGTGTGTGTCATAAGGTCCTGTAGGGACGGGTATGGGTCAGGAAGTCTCTGATTCCCCTAAGAAAGCTGAACTGAAACTGCTGTGGAGGAGAGCTTTACCAGCAGCTGCCCCAAAAGTGCTGCTGGGGAAGCTACCATGCTGTGCACACTACGGTGAGATAACCAATTGCAAGAGGATTTTAAAATAGGGGTTTTTTTTGTTCTTTTCTTTCCTTCTTCTTTTTTAATGTTGACTGCTGTGTGGGTCAAAACAAGGAGCTGCTGTCTGCCAGACATTTAACCTCTTTGGTTTGATGCTTTCATACTCTCTTTCGTGTTGTGCTTCTGCTTACTCCCACTCCTTCCTCCTCCCTAGCTGTAGGTTAGCAAACCAGTTGCTTCACAGAAAATGTGTGTATTTGTTGTAGAAAAAAAAACCCCAAAACACTAGAAGAGATGCATCAGCTTAGTATTTCATTAAGTGCTAGTTTTCCATGAACTTGAGACTTCGTGAGGTAGATGGTATGGTCTAAGTGATGTAGAAGTGTTATTTCAAAATGTATGGGGATTTGTAAGGCATTGATGTACAAGAATATCTGCAAAATGTTATTAAACTTTAGGATAATGTGCAGTGTGGGTGGGATTCTTTTGTTGTCTGTTTGTTTGTTTGTTTGTAAGGGTTTCTTTTAAGTACAGTCTGTTTCCCTTCCTTTGGTAAGTTTTGAGGTGTGGCAAAGGATGGTGATCATTTTGCCCTATCCATATCACTCATGATTTTATAGGGTTTTTATAGATTTTATAGACTTCTTTCATAGACTTCCAGCATATATAAGCCATTAGCTAAACTTAGAGGGATACATAGTGCAGAGTATTCCAGCTAACTGGGCCACAATGGCACTGCGAAGTAGAACTCTTCTAAGAGAATGTTCACCAGAAGCGGTGTCGTGATTTCACTTCCTTTCCTTTTGGCCTGATTGCTGCAGCAAAAGAGCTGTAGCCACCCATCTGCTCAACTCCAAACCCGTGTTCAGCATGATGTTTGTACTGATGAATGTCTGAGCAGTGAGCTGCCAAACTATGGATCAGAAAGACAGGAAAAACAAAGAGATGTCAGACAAAGAAACTTGGAAATTTGCTATATTAGTATTTTCAGTTCTCCATTTGCTATGGAACGTATCTGGCAGCAGGTGGTCACATAAGTTATATATGTTATATTTTAGATATTCACCGTTTATTTTGTTTGTACACGCATTTTTTTTTTAACAAAACCCACTGAAAATAGTGCAAGAAAATGCATTTTACGTTTTACAGTTTCTGGTGTGGTATAAAATATTTAATCAGGATGAACATCTCGCTGCCTAATATCGCCTTAATTTGTAGCATGAATTTCTAATCTGAAGTGTTTTACAGCCATGGAAATAGGAAAGCGAAAATAGCAATTATAAATTCAATTAGCTGTCCAAAATTATGATAGCCCCACATAAGGCTTAGCTCTTGCACATTTTTAAATCCTTCTTCTTTGTAAAATTCTCTCCTAAAAAGGAATTTAGTGATGTACTCTGAAAAATAACAAATTCATGCTCTATTGAACTGAAGGAAGAAGCATGCTAGTGCTTATTGTGCTTTTAAAAAAAAATCTTCTTTTAAACAAAGGAAATATATATGGTGTGTCTCTGTTAGCTGGTTTTTTGATGGTATCAGTCAGTGTGTGGTGATCATAGCTCACAGTGTAGTCTAAAGCTATCATCTTAAGTATCTCTAGCCCAGATATACAGCAATTACATCAATACATTCCTGCAAACAAGTTTCACATTCTTCACTAGTTTCTAATTTTGGATGGGCTTCTGGTAGAGTCCTGAAGTAGTCTAGGCTGAAGAAAGAGAGCCTAGAATTGCTCTTGCAGTAGTATTCATATTTAGTAGTCTAGGTTATCTCTAATCAGAAGTGCATAAATTATATGGGATCAGTACCTAAGTTTCCTGCAGCTGACTGGGAATAGTTCAGTCATGACCTAATTGAACTTTCATGCACTTAATTTTCTTCTAAGAACTGAACTCATTTAGACATAATGTCTAAATTAATGATATCAAAATAACACTCCTTACACCTTAATCGCTGCATTTACATGTGTTCAAGAGGGGAAACAAGACAACAGAGTCTTCCCACAGCTCTAAGTGGGGAAAGCACTTAGCCAAAGTTACCCTGAGGGACTTCTTGTGCATTAGAAGCTCATCCATGCAAGAGTGACTTCATCTAATCATTTTAGGTAAAACACACATTTCTGCAACCTATAATGGTGAGTGGAGAAAAGCTGATAAAAATGTACTTCAGTAATTCTTTATCCTTTCGTATCACGATATATGAAAAACACCAGTGTTGTAGGATTTCCTCCTTCCCACATTCATTCAAATCAAGGAAGACATTACTGGCCATAATGACTGATGTCGTTTGTGTCCCATCCTCAGTCATGAATCCTGTCTGAATGGAAGCAAGAAAATTAGAGGACTCCAGGTATTATTAGTTTACTCACTATAGCCCTCTCAACTGGCTATCCCTCCTCCCCCATGCCCTGTCCAAAAAAGAGAAAGGTGCAAAGATGGACTTAGCAAGACTGCTAATGTCAAAAGGTGAGTGCTTCAGCCAGTGTTTCTCATGACTTCTTTGTAGATACCTGGAAGCTTACAACAAAGGAAATAGAACAGAGCGGCACTGAGCTTCCCCCCCCCCCTCCCGAGCTAGTGAAAAACCCTGACTCTCACTCTGCAGCAGAGCCATTTCCTTACTAAATCAGTCCCTAAAAACAAAATCAAATGTGGAAAGTTAGAGTGTATGGGTGTATGGGAATGCACAGGCCTGTTGGTTTTGCCTCTTTAGAACATCAACTCTTTTGAAATGCAATAAATAGAAAAAAAGAAAAATACTTCTCTTTGGATCTTTAATCATGACAGTATGATATTTGGACTAGAAATATGTTTCTCTGAGTCTTGTGTCTGCTTAATCTATTCTGCCTCTCAAGAGATCATAGATAGTAATTTCGGTAATGTCAGTGTAGTATGGGGTCACTGCAAAACCTGGTAAGATAAATTGTTATTTAATAAGAAAGTTCTGAAGATTTCTGATTAATTACATCACCTGTAAAAGCTGCCATTGCAGGGAATGAGAACTAATAATGTAATAGGTTCAAGGTTTCATATTGAAAAATACTTCAACATGACTTAGCTTTTTTATTCCCTTATGTGTCAGTAGTTGATTTCTCAACATTTTCCAGTGAATGCTCTTCTTTCTCGTAATCAGTTTTAAGAAACTTCTTCCTTTCAGTCTTCCTCACCAGACAGAGCCACCACACCTACGCCTTTAAAAACTGGTGTTTTTTCAGAGCCTGTTACTGGTTCTTCTTCATAAACAAGTGACTTTCCTTTACCTGCAACCACTGTTGAAAAAGGTGTAAAAGACAATAGGACTGAAAAAATGTTTGTTTCACATGACAGTATAGTTTGCTGCTGTCAGTGCAGACTTGCAGTTGATTGAAGAAGCAGACAAGCTTGTTTTGTCCCTAAATTCCATTTTGGCAATGAGTGAACATGATAGTGCTCTGTATTTTATCTAGCTTTTCCTGTTTAAACTCTTACCCACAGCTAATGGCTTATTTTTGTCATCTTGTCTATATTAAGTGCTCTTAAGAGTATCTAAATATCCACAGAAATTTCCAATGTACATGGACTTCGGAAAAGTGCGTGTAGTCTTTTTTTGAAGTACAGTAAGAGCATAGGGGGTCCAATCTTGCCATAGAAGAAGAAGTTCAGCATAGAACTGAGTTCCTAACTTACTAGAAATTGAATCTTCTCTGAATTGGAGAAATAAATCTCTTCCCTTTTTAGATCCTTTTCTTTTTTATTTCTTTCTTTTTTTTTTTTTAAGCTGCAGTTGACTTACTGGTGGTTTATTTCAGGGAAGAAACCGAAACCATCTCGTTCTGAGTCCCCTACTACTACTCCAAACATATCTGTGAAAAAGAAAAACAAAGATGGAAAGGGTAAGTCAAAGAGTTGTCACTGAAATTTTTAGAAGAACATTGTTTCTGAGCGACCCACAAAAAGAAAAAGTTCACCAGTTCACTTGTGATGTAAACTCAGGTCTGATGTTCAGGGGTGGTTAACATCTTAAGGCAAGGAAAAGATGAGCACATGACTTTTCTTGGTGAAATACTCTGTTCCTAGGGAGAATAATGTATTTGTCACTTTCGTTGCAAGGGTTCTTGGAAACTCTTCAACGTCCCTGCAGAGTCTGCTGTGTTTTGAGTGAAGTCTTGGGGAGTGCTTTGCATTGTATTAATGTTTCTTAGGCTGTGGTTATTTTGACAGATGATCTTTGAAAATGTGTTCCATCTGTATGTGTCTAATTCTGCATAAGGCTAACCAAGGCTGCCAGTTGGCAGCAGGAAGTACCAAGCCCTGAATTTTGAAAAAAATTACAATGCAGCTTAAAGACTTGGGGAAGAAAACTTGGGGAGTTTGATACTTCTTTCATTCCTCCTGTCTCTAAAAGGTAGAAATAAAAATAAATGCCACAAAACTGATACAATAAATCCTTTCCTCCAGACTGAACTGTTCAGTAGTAGTAGCAGTAGTGCCTGTGAGTTTTGTCAACAACTGGGTTGCTTTGCTGTTGGGTCCAACACCCACACCTGTGCCCAGGCTGGCGTTTGAAGGGCAGGCTGGTCCCCAGAGAGTTGTGCTGCGCTCAGCAGGAGCTGAAAGTGAGCCTCCCCTGTGTCACAAGTGCCTGCTCATACACCTGGGGACGGATGTGCTTGCATGTGTGCAGTACTTGCCAGGACAGCAGCCCAGCCAGTCCTGGCAGCTGGCGGCACACGAATGTCAGATTCTTGAAGTCAGGAAAATCTCTATGCTGACAAATGAGTATGTTGGGTTTTTTTCTTTTGAAGAGCCATTTTCTGCAATAACAGGAAGAAAAACCTGTTGGCAAGCAATACATATTTAACATGTCAATGCCATCAATTTTAAGTATGCCTTAGTGCTGTTTTTTTTTTTAATTAAAATCTGATTTTTAAGTAAAAATTAAAGGAGTATCAGAGGAACATCCAAGTGGTGTTCAAATGAAATTACAGAGAAAATGAAGGCAGCCAGCCACAAAATTAAAAGGCGGAAGAGTCTAATGTTTCTGTTGATGATAGCAAGGATACTCCATAATTCACAGTTGTCCATTGTTACAAAATTGCTAATTCTGAAGGGAATAAAAAGGAGCGTGTTGCTTGAAACCACTGCGTGTTATGAAAAGCATTTGTTTTGCATTTTTAGGAACATAAAACTGAAGTAAAAAACATAGTAATATGACCAGCTGTGGCAGGGAAGCAGCTAGAAAATCACGAGAGCTGCCTGTTCCCTAAGGGGAACTTGTATGCTAAAATAACAAACTCTCCATACAATTACATGATATGATGCATAGAGAAAACTGAGTTTTCCCCATATTTCTCTTCTGCTGTGACTCAGAGGAGGTTAAATATCCTGCCTGTAAGTAAAGCAAAGCTTGTTTTTGCAGCCAGTCGTCTCCACAGTGATTTTTAGTGGCTAGACAGTGACAAATTTTCAGTTTGCCTTGATGCAGCTGAACATTTTTAGTCTAGACTACAACAAAAGCATCCTGGCTTAGGTGGTAAATGGCTGGGAATGCTCTCACTCCTGTCTGACATTGTGTCTGGCCTAAGCAGTCTTAGCCTTTGCCTTTGGGGTATCTGAAGGCCCAGAGGCTGTTTTATGTAAGCTAGGAGACATTTGTTGCAAAGGCAGTGTTTTTTCTCTAGGAATGGTCACTTTTCAAGCTTCCACCTGCTGAAGGAGCTGGTAACATTTTTGTACTGCCAATGCTGATGACTTTGATGAATATTTGCTAAATATAGTTTGTTATATAGTATTGTGGAATTTCAATTTTTAAGAGACCTCTTATTGAAAAAAAGTACAGACTAGTGGTCTCTTAAGCTGAAAAAATGTGATGGGCAAAATTGAAGCTATGAAAAGGGATCCTGTCACCTTCTGATGCGCTGGGCATCATTTTTTGTGACACTTCAGCACATGCTATCCTTGTGTTTTTGCACAGCTACTTGTGGGTGGTGATACAAGAAGTTTTTTCTTGCTTTCTCAGACTAACAACTAAAGAAGCTTATGTGCAGATTCAGATTCCCAAAAGAACATCAAACACCA
Organism: Ptilonorhynchus violaceus; assembly: GCA_013397565.1. Taxonomy (NCBI): domain Eukaryota; kingdom Metazoa; phylum Chordata; class Aves; order Passeriformes; family Ptilonorhynchidae; genus Ptilonorhynchus; species Ptilonorhynchus violaceus. The sequence goes on along the minus strand of VZRJ01008648.1, from coordinate 1,139,109 downwards.
AAAGCCTTAAAAAAAAGCAGGAAGAAGGGTCTCATTAGTCGTATGAGTTTAGACTCCTTAAGTGTCGTTTTGGAAAAAGTATGCAAATTTTGTACTAGTTTTAAGTATTTACAATCTGTGATTTTAATACTCTTCCTTTATATGTGGTAAACACTGAACAGATGTGACAGATTTCCATATATAAGTGTTTGTGCCTGCTTGCTTATAAAATGAAATTTGAATATTATCTACCAGCAAGCACAAGCACTCACTGGATTAAAACAAATTACCTTTTTCTGTGCTTTGTTGTTGAAGGTTTGCCTACCTCAGCACATATCATTGATTGCCCCACATAAATCTCATTGTTAAAAGCAAGGATTTTGTTTAGCCTTTTAAAGGATTATAACACTCACCTCAATTCAGCAAAGCATTTAATCAACAGCTTAATTTCCAGCATTTTTAGGAGATAGAACTGAACATGCACCTGTTGAAGGTACAGCAATAGTGACTGCTTTTTTAACTGGTTTAGGCAGGAGGAAAATGGACACATAGGTGACTAATGCTGTCTAATGTTGGTGGTTGGAACAGGGCAGCTGTAGGTTGACTGGTGTCTGACTGTAGGTCACAGAATGGCTCGGGTATTTGGACACCTGGATTATAATAACTCACAAAGATCTCTTCCCGTTCCCTTCCATCACTATTTCCTAGCTTGGTGATATATTATAATGTATTTGTAAAGATACCAGCTTCTTAATTTTAAGATTATTTGCATCATTAGTAAAATATGGCCAGCTAACATTTTTTTCTCTCTTTTTTTTTTTGTGTCTGAAATACTTTTATTCTAGGAAATACAATTTATCTCTGGGAGTTCTTACTAGCACTGCTCCAGGACAAAGCTACATGTCCTAAATATATCAAATGGACTCAAAGAGAGAAGGGCATTTTCAAACTGGTAGATTCCAAGGCTGTGTCCAGGTTGTGGGGAAAACACAAAAACAAACCTGACATGAATTACGAAACAATGGGTAGAGCTCTCAGGTATGTGCATTTTTAATAATAGACTGTTTTTGTTGCCTTTGTGTTTGTGTGCATTAAATGTCTCATCTAATTTGTATAATGACAGAAAAATCCAGTATTCTATTAGTTTGGGAAATGAAGAAGTTACTTCAGCAAAATAAATTAGCTAACTAAAAGTAACCCTCACTAACCTCAACTCCAAGTCAGTCGCCTTCAGTTTCAGCCTAGACATTTTTCAGTGCTGCTGCTAAAACTTCATCTTCCCAGTCAGACAAAGTAGACTAGACTGAAGATTTCAAGTGGGGCAAACCTTTTACATAAAATTTGAATCTCTTGTCCGAAAAAAAAAAGTTACATTCATGTGTATTCATTAAATTATTTCTACTTGTTGTACAGGATTCCACCTCCAGTGGAAAATACAGTTTTAGAATTCAGTTCTGGTTTCACTTCTCTGAACTTGTGTGTACAGACAGTTTTAAAACATAAAATTGTGTGCCACTGCCTGTCAGGCTGGGAGTCTTCTTGTACATAAAAAGCTGCAAAATAAGAAGCTTCAATCTTACCAGCTGATTGATAATTGTCCAACTCAGCAGCTGTGCATTTCTTTTCATTTCCCCTTACCTTGGTGTGCATAATTTCAAGTTATCATATTAATTTGTAAATATAACAGAAGTAGTGCACTGCTGTCCTGTTCCCTTTGCTTTGTTGTAGCTAAAATGTCTGCCTGTGCTCACTGGTGAATAAACATGAATTCAGATAACTGAAAGAACTCTATGAGTCAAGAGGAAAATTGAAAGTTTCATGCAACTTTTAAAAAGTGTGAGTTGATAGCAGAGCTGCCAAGTCATGGAGTTCTTTTCTTCTCTTTCTCCTCAGAGTTATCTAAGGTTGGAGTTAAAAGGTGACATGAAATACCGGTAAAAAGAGTTGTTTGAGGAAAAAAATGCACTATTAAATTGGCCACTTCTTTATAATGAAGAAACTAGACACTTAAAAGTTTGTTTACTTGCTGCTGCTGTGTTTATTTTCTGGGAGTTTTGTTGCTCTGTTTTATTTTTAGCAAAAAACATGTGTAACTTGGTGTGTGTACGCTTTAAACAGATACTATTACCAAAGAGGAATCCTCGCTAAAGTAGAAGGTCAGCGCCTGGTGTATCAATTTAAAGACATGCCAAAAGATCTCATCTATATTGATGATGAAGATGCGAGCCCTAGCACTGAATCATCAGATTCAACTCTGCTCTCACCTGCTGTGGCCAATAGAAACCAATCAAGCAGAACTAGAGCATCTGCAAACGCGGGAACAAAGGGAGGATCAACCACAGTGGTAAAAACAGGAAACTCAAAGCCTGCTAAGCTGAAGGAGCATGGAGAAGTTGTACAGCAGCAGACACCTGGCTTGACTTCAGAAGTTTTGAGGACAATGCAATCTCCACAGCCAGTACAACCCACTCAGCTTTTTCGGACAGTTCACGTAATGCAGCCATTGCAGCCCCTCACAGAAGGACATGCAGCTGTAACCAGTAATGTTCCAGATGAATCATTAAATTCCTCAGTTCAGAATATAAGGTAAGAAAATGTATGGAAAATAAATATTTGAATAATAATAAATTCACTGGATGATGGTTAGAGAGACTAGGTTCTTTGTTTTGCTTCCAAGCAATGCTAGTCTTCCGGTTTGGTTGAAGTGAAATGATGTCTTTGTGGCCAGTCTTAGGAATTTAGAGTTACTACAGCATAATGTGACGTGTACATACATAAATGCTCTGCCTGTGGTGGAGGGAAGCCCATCTTTTCTGTGGTGTTAGGCCTGATGCATATTCTTGAGGAAAGACAAATACACAACTTCTCTTTAAAATTAACATGGTCGGTTCTGTCCCACAGTAGAAGCTGTGTTTCCATGTCTCTGCTTTTACACCAACTGTTTGGTGTCTTTGCTTTTGAATTGTACATGGTGGATCTGCATGATCCCTTCAAAATTATTTCTTTCTTTCTTAATTTTTCTTCTTAAGAATTTTTTGTCATCTTTTTCATCTTTTGTATTGTCCCCAGTTACAAGGGAAAGCTCCATGTTACCTGCTCTACCATTTTACTGCAGTTATAAGAACAATTTCTTTTGATTTTAGAAAATAATTGGCAGAATTTAGAAAACAATCAGCTCCCTTGGGACCTGTGAATCTGCAGATTATTTTGGGAGACAGTCATGATTCCATGCTTAATTTTTAAGTCAACTGGCTAACAGTACATTGCATTTAAGCATCATGACTCTTGCACCTAACCCTTAGTAGCAGGATTTGTAAAAATTGGCAAGAGCAATATAGTGAAGGGAAACAAGTACAGACATAATTGAGGCTATGCAGTACCATGTAAATCAGTAGAACAATACTACTAAACATTAATGGGGGAAAGCTCAGCAATTTGCAGAGTTAAATAGCTCTAGGCTAGACCTACACTAGATTGTGTATCACAAACAATGTCAGTAGTATAGATGGCATAAAGAATGGTAACAACAAACAGAATGATCTGTAAGACTTAAGGCAGTCAAGAAGTCCAGCCTAACATGTGGGAAACTATTCAGTGACATGATGACATTCAGTTATCGCATTACAGTATTTCAGAGTCAGACCTTTGGGTAATAAGCTAAGGGGAAAAAGTGGTAGAGATGATACATGTATGAAGTTCAAATGAAACAGAAGCCTTAAATCCTTAGAGTTGTGTATTATGTTGGTTCATATCCATTGTTTTTAACCAGAACATTATTCCATGACATCTCTAATTGCATGTGGCCAAGATGACAAAGTGAAGAGGTTAAAAAAAGAAGCATCAAACCTTTTCAGAATGATATAGAAGTACTGCTGGTTGAGAAAGTTTATACTAAGGGGTCTGAGCAGTTAGAGTGAAAATAAAAACCACAATCCAGGCTTTTTTTTTGGTGTGTTTTTAACCAGGATGGGCCAAGCTGCAAAATAGGTGCTGTTGAGTCCTGTGCAATAGTAACTGCCCATTCCAGGCTCTCAAAATACAATTTATGATACATTTCTGCTCAGCTTCAAGGGGCAAGCTTCAAATAGTTTGGTGAGGTAGATGACACATTGAACATTTTTTGGAGCATATGTTTTAGGTCTTGTTTTATAATAAGGCTGAAACAAAAGTTTGTTTGTTCAGACAGCTGTCAGTCTTTAGCAGATGAATGTGTGTACACATCCTGAATTGCTGCAGTAGGGCTTCCGTAAGGGCTGAAATGAATGGTCTACATGATTTGAAAATGTACAGCAGGTATGACTGCTGTACTGTAGACTAAGAGTTGACAAACCTTCTGATGTATGCACACGCTCTGTGGGGTTGTGGTTGGGGTCACTTTATAGTGTAGGAGGCATGAGGACAAATAGCAACTTTGGTTGCCAGTTGCTGTTCAGTGGTTGGGACATGTAAATAGTCAAGATCATTTGGGCAAGACAGCAATCAGGGTCTGGTAACGATCCTCAAAAGGTTTTTCTGATGCATACTGGTTAGTGGTTAGGCTCTGCCTTGAACCATGAACATCTTGAACCCATATAATTTGTCTTATGCAATTTAGCTTATAAAGTTTTATTCATGTAAATGCTCATCCCTCTTCTTCATGGAAATAAATGGTCTTCCCTCAGAAGCAATTTGCTTCTGTTGTGTTGTAAGAAGAAAAAAAATAATAGAGAAAATATTGAGACTCTTTGAGGTCAAAACAATTGGTTTCTTAACACTTAACCATAGCCTTTAGAGAATAAGTCTGAACATGGATCTTCTCTGCTAAGGGACTTGGTAAAAGAATCATATTTGAAGATTGTTGTGAAGTGCTCGTGTCACCATCCCTGACCTGCACTAGGCAGCACTGCCTGGTACAGACCACTCCCAGAGCATCACTGGGAGAGTGTTGCAGTCGTTCCCCAGAGCCTCTGGGTGTTTCTCAAAGGAATAGGCATGCCAGTGTAAATCCATGTATGGCATGACAATGTAAATCTGTCTCCTCAGGAGATAGGTGGTGACTTCATTTATAGCTGCACAAAGCTTGTATCTTACTCTGAAGTGGAAAGGTCTTGGCTTTTGATGTGCTTTTTATACAAGTTTTGGTGCTGCTCTATGAAAGGGAGACAAGGAGAAGTCTTACTTACAAAGGATAAATGCCTCTTCTTCAGCCCCAGTGCTTAAACAGAAAGGTTGTGATGTGTTAAGTGAAGCTTGGGAAACAGGGCAGGAGCAGGGTCAGGTCAAGCAAACTGGGTTTTGCTGATTGAGGAAAACATCTAGTATCCCCAGTGGGAATATTCAGAATTGTAAATACACTGCTGTTCTGCAGGTCTAACTGTTCTGGCTTGGTGGATGCAGGTACAGAGACTGCAGTCTCCAGTTGTGTAACGGGGAGCTGAGTTTGGCACTATATGTTTCCAGTGATAAGACAAAACCAAAAATGCCTCTCTGGATCAGCATTTTATTGCTTACTTTTTCCAATGAGCCAGCTTTTATGAGGAAGAAAAAGTTTCTTTGAATTTAGCGCTTGTGAAATTATTCTGTTTAAACCAGAGTAACAGACACATGTTAACCGGAATATCTGGGTTATTGGAGTAATTGTTTTAGCTTGGAATTAGGAGGCACAGGCCTGGGATTTAGCTCTATGTTCATTGGGTCATTCTGAGCATAAAGGGCATCCTTTCTGTTGCTCCAGAAAGTGCACCTCTCCTGTAAGGCTAGCAACTTACCTTGTCTGGGACATTATACAGGGCTGAAAGGTGCCTGTGTTTGGGCAGTTAAATTTCTCCTTTAAATGACAAGGGCTGCAGATAAAAGAGAGATGCATTTTCATTTACCCTTAATCTAGAGTAGTAGTGATTTAAGATGGAGTGAAAAGATATTCTGATATTACTGAAAGTTCAGAGATCATATAGGGAGTAATTTTAAGTTATATGTTGTCTTTGTTTTTAACTGTATGGGACATGGCTGAATCTTCTAGCTGACAGCTCTGTATACCAAGAAACTTGCAATTAGCTGACTGCTGACAGACCCTGTGCAATGCTTTAGCAGACTTCAGGTTTTAAACAGATTTCAAAATTCAGTTTATTGTTTCTTTTCTGTACTTGCAAGTTGTTCTTTTGATAGCTTGGACAGGGCACGTTAGAAGACCAGAATCCTGACTCAGTTCTGTAGCTGGGGGAGAGTTAATACAGACCACAGAGAGACCAGTGGGGTATGCTCTCTGTTCACTTCTGAACGGGAGAACCTTGACATGATGATTCAGCCACAGCTTTCGTCTTGACCTTTCTGCAACCTTTAAGGTAGAAAATTACTTCTGAAGGTGACATGAGCATGGACTGCAGTGGCAGGACCCTGATTCAAGAGGAGAAGGAAGTAACTGAATGTGAATCGTGTTTTTTCAGGGCATGAGCATTCTGTGTTAAGAATAGTGATGAAGCCAAGAATTCGCTGACACTGTCTATTGGTCCCAATAAGCAGAGGCAATAACTGTTGAAAGTCATGTCTACCCCAAGCAAACACATACTTTGTGCTGTTGTTCCATAGTCTGTTTCTGTGTCCAGGCCATGCTGCTTTGGTGGTCTGACTGCAGAAATGCTGATGCAGAAAAAAAGATAGATTTGTCTAGCAGGAGTTTATCAACTCTGAAAATGTGATCACAGCTGCTATTTCAAATGAAGTGTCTTCATCTCATGCCTGATTTAGATATTGGCTTGCGTAAGTTTCACAGTGAATGTCACCATTATCTTCTGTAATCATCCTTCACACCCTATCTGTATTGGCTTTGCTCGAGCTCTCATAATGCCACAGACACAGGGAACCAGTCTGGCACTGCCCTACTGTGACTTTGCATTGACCATCTACTCTCAATCCCTTTTTCTTGAATAAGAGCAAGAGTCAAATCTGCATAATGTAAGCTAATGTTGTAGCCCATCACTCCTCTGCCATTTCTGTAGGTTTGCTGAATAAAAACCCTCACAGGTGTCAGTCTTGGTAAAGAGCTCACTAGGTCTCCCTAGGACTTGGTGGGGAACACAGGCTAAAGAGGACGAGGCCACCTGTGGACTTCTAGATAATCAGAAACAACTTCTGAAGGGCTTCCTTTGATCGGCCACAATCAGTGCATGTGCTTTGCTTCTGTTTGTAGTTAGACAGCAGTCTTCTGTCAGTGCTCCAAAGGCAAGCCTGCAGTGAAAGCTCTCCAGGACAATGACCAGTAGGTGTTGTAGGATCTGGCTCACTGCTTCCCCAAAGGGATGGAAACAGGTGACTTTTACAAAGAGCTCCTCTCTGTAATCTCTTAAGTGAAGGCTTGACTGCAATCTAGGTTTCAAGATAGTGAGAAAAATGTCCTCCCTGAGGGAGGTGCTGGTCAGAAATAGGCTGATGTGATCTCAGTGGGCTTCTACAAGAAACTCTCATTTAGCTTGCAACAGGGTGTGTTTCTCAGAACACATTTACAATATGGACAACTTCTATCAGAGCAAAGACTTTGGTTATAAACAAACATTTTCATTTTCCTGCAGAAGAAGAAGACCTTTTTTTAAGTCCACTTCTGATTTAATTTCTGTGGTAGGCAAGAAGGCAGCTGCTTAGTGACAGAAAGGACTACACAGTCATCTAGTGAGATGAATTTTGTTTCTGCAAATTAGGAAGATATCCATAAGGTATCTTTCCATGTCTTTGGCACTGTTGAAAGAGGTAGAGGTTCTGCAGGTCTCTGTTGGTAGCAAAGTTCCTGAGTTTTAATCCAGGTGACTGTGCAGTTTTGAAAAATTCTGGAAAGAAGACTGTAAGACTATGTGGTTCAGTAAAAAGGACACCTTGAGAGTTGAGGCCCCTGTCCTCTCTTACCTCTGTGTATTTCTTAATATTGCTTTGTTTCATTTTATTACTGTGCTGTGAAGTACTTTGTTTACCTTGGCTTGTAGTTTCAAAAGTTTTGGTATCTCCTCCATGTCATAAATTTCACATAAATTACCATGAATAAACTTGTTTTTCTTGCCTGTCACTCTTGATGAGCTAATAAGATATTGTACAATACTAGGGCATTAACAGTAAAAAATGGCCCAAGAAATAGATGATCATTTTCTGCCAAGCTAAAATGACTTCAGAATTTTTGTCATTCTTTTCTCAATTGTAATCAGACTGTTTTATGGCAGTGTTTCCTTTTCATCACTGTTGCTCAATGTTCTTGTTCTTTTTGAAACCTCAGCAGCAACTTTTAAAATAATCACCCAGAAGATTTGTACCTTAGAGAGGAAAGGATGTTAGCAAAATGACAGTGCAATTCAGAAGCATACCAAAATATAGACTTAAAGGCACCTAAAATAGTGTAGCCCAGTGTTAATAAATCACCTTAATTATTGTGTGCTTTTTTTTTTGTAAAACAGACAAAATTATTAACCAAGCTGTTTTTTCAGTTCTATTCAAGGCAAATAGTTTCAGCAGATAGATTTTTAGTCAGTAAACAGGTCTCAAAAATAAAGGTAAATGCCTTGCTTGGCCACCATTAGCATAAAGAAATATTTATAGTGTGCTTGTACAGACACCTGCTGCATGCTTTCCCTGTAGCAAGTTTGCACTGTGTGTGTGTACATATATGTGTACATACAGGTTTATATATGTGTGTATCATATATCTGTATCTTGGCTGATGGAGTAGACAAAGCATTTGTAGTAAACTATTAGTCACAGTATGATGTACAGGTATGGGGCTGGCTTTCAAGAGAAATAAAATGGCTTAACATCAGGATGCAGATACTAATTACAGTGTGCTGAGACAAATGGTCTGGTTTTGTCTCTCAGAGCTGTTGCTCCTAGTGCTTTGCAAACACCTTCTGCATTGATTAGATCCAGTTCACACATTTTGAGGTTGTTCTTCAAAGCCATTTAGCAGCTAGAGGCTTTCAGTCTTACAAAACAACTACAGAACAAGGAAGTAGCTTTGAGGTAATACTTGGAGGTCATGGTCATACCAGCACAGGCTAGCAGCTTTAGCTGCTGCTTTCAAAATTGCTGCTGTTGAGTTGTTCTTAATGCTTCAAACTCAGCTGAGTTTCTTCATGGATTAAAGAACTGCCTTGGTATCTATTCTGATACTTTTGATGCTTTTCTAATGGCAAGTGTCAGTTGTCTTTCCTTCACAGCTATTCCACTTGCATTGCTGGTCTCTGTAGACTTTCCTGTGTTGAGCTGTATCTATCTGACATTCTGATTTTACTGCAAGTTTGTTTAAGTGTAGGTAGTTTACTTTTTTAAAGAACCTAGTGGATGCCCTCATCCTGTTACTACTTCTGACACAGACATTAGTGACTTTTCTATCAAGGTCCCAGGGGAATTGCTGAGGGGAAAAAAATAGTTAGCACTGATAACCTTTAGGAGACTTGGTGTGAGCCTTGGTACTGTCATTCTCAGCCTTGCACTTTAGGCTTGGTTGTTGGTATTTGCTGTGCCAGCACCAAGTTCTTCAGAAGTCTGAAAGAAAGAAGCAATTGCTCTGGTTGGTGCTTCACCTTCAACCAGCCCCATTTCCATGAGCTTCTTCCTTGGGATGTCTTCAGTTGTTTGAAAAAGGAGCTCAAGATTGACCCTGGTGTTGCATCAAATTTTGTGTCATGGTTTTGATAGACCCTGTGATGAGACCTGCGTGGGAGCTTCTTTGGCAAGGATTTGGATTTGTTTTGCTGTAGCAGCATTGCTGGGTACTGCAACCTTCTTTCTTGGGAGGAAGAGAAAGCTACAGATGGAAATTTTGTTCCTTGTATTACCAAGCCATATGGGAGATGGGACAAGACTGCCTGCAGCAGGGACTGGCAGCTGGAGGATGCTCAGGGAGTACGCATGTGTTCTAAGCCTGATACCATCAGGGTTACTGGGACTGCTCTTGCTGGAGCCATCTTTGGAGTTCAGCTAGAGGCCTTTCCCAGAGGACTGAGCTGAGCAGGACATGAGAAATCCTTTACATACATTCCTTCACTTGTCTCTGCTGCTGCGCTACGAAAGGGGGAATGCAGCTCCCTGTTTGGACTATGGCCAGCAGCAGCATCTGTATCCACATTGTCCCATAGCTTCAGCACCACGTAACTCCTGCTTTGGTAAGCTTTTTGTTGCAACTGTGGTGGCCAGAGTATGGTTTTAAATTGAAGTTTTGAGTATTCTGAATTGGATGTGACTGGTCAAAAGCTAACTGTTGACAAGGAGGATTTCACAGAGTTGTGAAAAATAGATCCTGTATGGGTAGAAGGACTATGGAATGGAGGATGTTCCATGGTAGATGTGTAATAGGCAACACTTACAGCATGTCTGAGGTCCAGTCTTCAGAAGGAAAAGCAGGCAGTGTTGTGCATGGACTTGAAAGTACAAATGTTGACAGTAAATTGCTTTCCACCTAAAGTGATTTCAGCAGGGGTAGAAATCAACTAGGAGGTGGAGATAGTTATTTTTGTTTATCTTTGAGAAAACACAAGAGAGTGCTTAAGAATTAAAAAGGGGAGGAGGGCAGGCAGGAGAAAACACTGAAGAGAAGTAGGAAGGTTTGAGAGAACTTTGCATGACAAACAGAAGGAAAGAAAGATTGCCAGGAACAGCGTGGCATGGTGGGCTGGAACAAGCTGTGGGAGGGTGTCAAAGCAGTTACCCTTCCCTTCCTCTCTCCCTCCCCTGGTAACCATTTATGTTGTAGTTTGGGTTTTTTGTTTTGTTTTTATTTGATAACTGTTTTTGTTTGATAACTGGAGTGTGTTTCAAGGTTTAAGTCACCACTGTGCACTGCGTAGCTGTGTACTCCAGCAATACAGCTGTTAATCCTCTAATGTTGCCCCCACAGCTCTACATCTATTGAAAGTCATGTGGTACCTAAGTCTGTGAGCCTGCAACTGATGGAATGACTCCTAACTTAAAATGATGTTTCAGGAGCAGGTTCTGTTCAGGTGTTTTACCAGAAGGTGTGTGTGAGCCTGGCAGACAGAGAACACTCTATCCTGGGAGTCTGAGAAGGTCCTGCCCAGACACTGCTACAATGTGGATACTTTTGCATGTAGTTACATATATACACGGCTGTAAGGACAATCAAGGCCTGACTTACTAGGCTTATGATTTATGAATTACTTGCGGTAATTTTTGAAACTGATGGCAGATGTCTAGTGGGTCATGCTTGTGATGTTGGTCAATGCTTGAGATGGAGGTCTTAGATATGATTCCTAGGTTTTCTGATGAACCACTGTCTCAAAGGCAGGCTGTTCAGCTTGGTGATGGCAGTATTGTTTGTGTGGAGTACCTTTACTTTGGGAACCATCTTGCTGAATTCAGGGGTCAGTTCTTGTTTTATTAGGAGAGATACTGCTACCTCTTTTGGAAATGTTGGGTAAATTAAATGTTTGTGATGCCAAAGGTTTTTTCTATAGTTATTCTATAATTATGGTAAATCTGTAATTATTTTTTCAAAATTCATCATGGAAGTGTTCTGACCCTATAATCTTTTCTAATCTTAGCAGGACTTTACAGACCCCAGCCCAGGTTCCAGTGGTTGTTTCTCCTGGAAATCAGCAGCTGCATACTGTAACACTCCAGACAGTGCCTCTTACTACAGTGATAGCCAGCACAGATCCAGCCTCAGTAACAGCGGCGCAGAAATTCATTCTACAAGCCATTCCTACTTCACAACCCATGACGGTTCTTAAAGAAAACGTCATGCTACAGCCTCAGAAGCCAGTCTCACCTCCTTCCTCGATTGTGCTGAGCCCAGCACAAGTTCAGCAGGTGCTCACCAGCAGTGCGCAGACAATTTGCAATGGAACAGTCAATATGGCTTCGTCTCCATCCTTCAGCGCCACGACCCCCGTGGTGACGTTCTCACCCAGCAGTTCACAGATGGTATCTCACCCATCAGGCACGGTGATCACCTCGGTCATTAAAGCACCAGAAACGAAGCAGGTTGGCCTACAAGAAGTGGAAAAGGAAGAGGGTGACAAAGTAGAAGATACTGAGCAGTCAGAGCAAAGATTCCAGCAGCAACCATTTGTGATGGTAGTGTCCAGTTCGAATGGTTTCCCATCTAATGTGGAAGTGAAACAAGAAAATGAGCCATTGGAACCCAATTTGTATTAATAATGAAAGAATAAAAAAAAAAAAAAAAAAGACCCTGTGGATGATTATTTTCATAAATGTGATGGGACCTTTTCAGTTATGTATATATGATTTGATTCTGAAGCATGATGTGGCAAAGCTACTTAATTTCTGCAGTTAATTGTTAGAATTCATGCTTTAGGATGGATTTTGATTTTCTGTTAATTGCTAAATGTTATCATATAAATAAAATTATATATTACTCATTTTTAAAAATACAAGCATGAAGGAACATGCTTTTTATGCTATGAAGACTTTTACTGAGGTTGTTGGCCAAAGTTTCAAACTTCTTTCTTATTTTGTCAGTCTGTTGCCGATTTACATTACAGTAATGTTATTGTAACCTTTTCTGTTTAATCTGTATGTGTATCACCTTTTGAAGCAGCATTTAGTTTTAGTAATACAGTTTCATTCCATGTGTTTGAATTTTTACAAGTATCTGTTTCATGCCAGTGAATGACATCAGTTTTAGATTTTGATAACCAGGTATCCTCTTGCATTTTTTGCAGCACAAGCTCTTGTGTGTGCAAAATTGAATATACACTCCTATTGAGAGTACACAAAACATATATTCCAGTAATGGACAATGCCATGTCTATATTTTATATGAAAACATCAGATATATTTAATTACAGAAGCTAACGGCATCACTACAGGTGCAAATGTTTCATGCCATTTTGCGACTATGAAGCTTAACAATCTTGCTTTCTACTTCAGATTATTTTTTAAGGGGGGCGGGAAATGAAATACATAGAATTTATGCAGGTTTTTGGAGATTAATACTGCTAAGAGTTCTTGGGTTTGATTGTAAATACTGTATATTCAATGTTGCAGGGAAGTTTTTTCAGCTAACTTTTTTCCATACAGATTTTTGATAGATGCAAATAAGATCAATAAGATCATTATGTTTAGAGGTCTAATGTTATATGTATTCATATTACAGAGTGACTTTGTATTTAAAGACAAATTTTTAATGATGGAGCCCATTGAACCTTGGGTCCTTCTTTTGTATTTTTAATTGGTTTATTATTAAAATAAATCAAATGGAAAAACATTTTTCTGTATTTATTCTGAAATGTTTTTATATTATTATAATGCTTTGACAAGAAACAGGACAATGTGATTAGTCAGTGTGGGTCTGTGGTGGGACACGAGCAATTCATGAATTGTGCTGTGGGTATCCTTTGAAACAGCAGTAATGTATGTTTTTGTAGCTGAACTGAAGGTTGAGCTAAATCCAAGAACTGGACTTAGATATCTCCTTTTCCATCACTTCCCAGTACGTTACAGACAAATCAACCCAACATTTTCAGTATAATTCGCAAAGGTCTTTGTAGCTTGTGTAATACAACTGACAGCCCAAACTATCAGGGCTTCAAAAACTTGCATGTTGCAGTGTTTCAACAGAGGATGGATTAAAAATAAATATGATGCCTGGTATGATTCTATCGGTATAAAAGGGAACATGACTTTCTATGATTGAATTAATGTTGGAATTTTATCATTTGGTTGATGAAGTTAAATATAACTTTAAGCACGAGTACCACAAAAACAAATAGGAGCAGAACTGTGGCAGGGATAGTTTGGCCTAGCTGCACAGAAGAAACTCTAGAAACTATTGAACAAGCAGTTCTCTGCCACAGCTGTCGTGTTAGTTCTGTGTTTCTTCCCTCTGCCTGCCATGCACTCAGGCTCCCACCTGCAAACCCAGCGCACCTCACCCCATTTGCAGGAAGGCTGGTCATACCCACAGCAGTGGTTGTTTATCTGGCAGCGCTCCCTGCAGCTGGGGAGTGCTGGCAATTTCTGGGAGTGTGGATAAGCATTGTAGAAGCGTATCTGATAACAGTTCTCTTCCTGAGGGCTGTATTAGTTTGACGAAAGCACTGGAGAGGGAGGCTAGTTTTTATAATCAAGCTGTAAAACAGGGATGTTTTCTTATACTACAAGTATTTCATAATTCTAGGAAACCTGAAGTGATAATGCTCGACTGACATTAGTGTTTTTAGATATGGGGAAGTTGTTTTGGTGATTTACTGGAAATGCGGGGAAAAAAACCAAACCATAAGGTTACAGCTTCACCAACAAAACTCCATGCCATAGATGCAGCTATTACATGGGGAAAATGATTTGTCGGTTTAGTTTATGTCAGTTGTAGAAGTGGAAAAAATTTCCAGCAGCAGTAACGTGTCTCCAGCAGCAGACTGTTGTGTAACAGGCAGTAAATGGAAATCACTCCCTCCCCATATCCCTTAGGCTCCGGTGTGCCAGCCGGGTGGATCTGTGCTTCAAACTCTCTTTAGTATGGCAAAGGAAGGGAGAAGCTGGAGTAAATCATAAAATGAAGTCTCACATTTGGAGTTTGAGCAACCCCTCCCCTGTCACAGCTGCCTCTGTGCCTGTGGCAGCAGCCAAACAAAACACACCAGCTCAAATCCCAGCCACTTCTGAGTCAGAAAACAAAAACTGAGCCTGCAGTTCTTTTCCACACGTGTGTGAGGCCACGGAGGAGAGAAAGGCACTCTTATTTCTGAGGTGTTTCATGGGAGGGAGTCCGGGGAGGAGGAGGATGGAGGCCTCAGGCTGCCTTTGGGGAGCCCTGTCTGCCCTCCAGGACACTGTCCTGTTGTCCTGAACGTGGGCTGGGTATCCGGTGCACAGCACCAGGTCGCACACTGGGGAGAGGTATTTCTGGTTTTTATTCTGATTTGCGCAAAGTAGGGAGCCAGGTGGTAACCCCCAAAAGGCTGTGGCTCTCTGCTTTACCAAAACTTCACAATGGTTATAAATTTTAACAAACAAAGGCATCAGCGTTCATGGCTTACAGATTATATAACTTGTTCATTAATTAGAACTCTAACCTCTATTGCTAATGTCAGCTGCGCCAGTGGAGATTTGGGGTGTACATTAGGAAGAATTTCTTCACAGAAACGATGATTAGACATTGAAATGGTTTGCCCAGGGAGGTGGTGGAGTCACCATCCCTGGAGGTGTTTAAAGAAATACTGGACTTGGCAATTGGTGCCACGGTCTGGTTCATATGGTGGTGTTCGGTCATGGGTCGGACTCAATGACCTCAGAGGTCTTTTCCAACCTAACTGATTTTGTGATTTTGCGATCTCCTGCTTCTCACGCCCGCGGGTGGACTTCTTCCCCCCATCTGAACCTGGGGTCCGGTTCGAGGAGGGGGTCAATGGGTCAGTGGTCCCGATGTCCCGCTGCCGGAATGACCTTTCCCCCAGTTACTGCCCAGCCCTGCTGACTTCACTCCTGGCGGCTCCCGTCCCGACAGCCAATTCTTCCCGTCACTGTCCTCCCTTTTCCTTTGAAACAAAAGATTAGCCAGTCGTACGATGCTCACAACGCAACTGCTTATTCATAACTGGTCCAGCTACAGCTACCGATTAATAACTGAAAAAAAAATTGGCAAAATTTGATTCAAATCTTGAAGGGCTCAGCCCTCGGGTGGGCTGAGCTTGCCGCCGACAGCGCGGAAGCGGTGAGCGCCGGCGGGGCAGGAAGAGGCGGGGGG